>CM072166.1:17055969-17091097 GCA_036850595.1 Rhyacichthys aspro | reverse complement strand
AATACATTACCCTTTAACTCCTAGCTCTGAGTCCAGCGTCAGACAGACATGCAATCCTCCAGTTAACTCTGTCTTGTTAAACATTGCCTAAATGCATTGCCAATATTCTTCTTTGTTTCACTTTCCTTCCCTTTCTTTTCCCCCTGCACCGTATGCACAGTTTTGCTTCTAAAAGCTGAATCCATCACTGGAATAACCACTTTCTCTAATCTATCAGTACCAGTTACTTCATTCTTAGCATCAGTGTAGACCAATGGGAGTCCTCTCTTTTCAGGCACGAGCTGTGATTGGCCACGGGTGACATTATTTATCGGTGCCATTCTATAAGCCTGCTTTTTGAGATTTTCAGCATTTTTTAACCGAAAAATAATAAATATTTCTAAATGTCCTGTTACTTTGACAGTGCTACTTCTGGCATCTCTTGAAAACAGAACAAAGACACCAGTCCAGATCCTCAGTTTAGTTTTTCTTTTTGCCAGTGTGCTGGTTCTCTCGGCCCTGGCTCTGGTACACTGATCCTTGCCTGGTGTAGACTGGGCACCTGACAGCTCGCTGAAAGGCAGCTGGGATGAGTGCACTGAAGAATGGAGTGAATAATTTATCTGAGCATCTGGGCCATGTCCCTCATTCGTCTGGTGCCATCTTCCTCCTGCAGCTCCTCTTCATCTCGCCCCCATCGCTCTCTCTAGCCTCACAGAAGAGCTTCTCGCTCTTACTTTTCTTTTTTTTACTTAAGCATTAGTGGGCACTGTTAGGTTCCTTCTTGTCTCAAACTCCCTTCTAGTTCAACTTAAAGTAAATGTTATGTGTCATTTAAAAGTGTATGATTGATGCATAAATACATTAAAACAACACTATTTGCATTCATCTGGAATGGGATATATAGACAAACAGTATAAAGCAAGACTCCTTCAATGATTAGAGGTCAAACTAATTTCAAACAAGCTAAAAATAAGACAGTGATATTTTAAATCATTGAATCTGCAGTAGGTGCATAAATGCAGAAACGTTTTCTTCACGATAGCCACTTAAAGTCCTTAGCAAAGGATGGTTTCGATCCATTGACCTCTCTGTGATGGGCCCAGCACAAATCTGCTATGCCACTCTGTTGTTATTCACCCCCAAATGGACTTGAACCCACAATTTCTGGCGTAGGAGTGGTTCCATGGAGCACCACTGCATGCTGGGCCATACTTCATCAGGCATATCCACATAGGTTTAATGTGTCCGTGGTTCAGGGCAGTAAAACTTAAAGCGTTGCAATCATAGAATGTATAAATAATGGAAGCAATGTCTCCATTTGGTCAATTCGTCCAAATGACCCCCAATGAACGGTGCTTCCATCTTGGATATTTTGACTCCTCCTTTGGAGGATATTACTAAAATGGGCAGAGAGGGCAGCGTCTAAACTGCTCCTGGGCGGGCTTTTCAAATACGCGGTTCAGAAACACGCCCCTCATCTCAAGCCGACCGGAGCTGGAACAAGCTAACGGCTACACAAAGCAACAACAAGCTAACGGCCAACACAGCTAACGGCCAACAACAAGCTAACGGCTAACGACATGCTAACGGCTGCTGCTAACTGTTGTGGACCAGGCCTCTTACTCTCAGCTCGGGAGTGATGCACAAACTTTACAACAAAGTTTAGTTTAACTCTTGCTGTAAATATCAGATCCTTATTATCAAAATTAAAGCGGTTTTGTTTATAATATATCCTAGTTTTAAGCTTGAGGAAATTTTTATCTTAGTCTGGTAAACCTTTCTAGCTCTGTTAAAAAATAAACCGTGTTTTTTGAACATATTTTATTCTATCCTTCATATTTGTTTAATATCTGTCCCTAATTTGAAACTTCTGTACATTAAGGCTTTAGTATTTGAGGGAGGCACATTTTGACAGTAAAATAATAAGCCTCATTCTTATTGATATAAAATAAAACAAAGCAATGTTTAAGCATATAACACGTGAAGATATTCAAATAGTGATCTTTTAGTTCCTATAACGCTAAACCCAGGACCCTGCAAATGTGCAGCATTTAGACAACCTGTATTTCCATTTACACATAAACTATAGTTAAACAACACTCTTACTCACTTTTAATGTTTTTTTCTTAGTGTGACATTGATGAGTGTTAAATTAAAAGCATACAAGTATTTAGTCACACGTATAATCTCTTACTTACTGTGGAGAAACAGCTTTGTATTTCTACATGTTTTATTGGCTAAACATTAAATACTGTATTTTGTTTTTGTGTGTGTCTGTGTGTGTCCTGTGAGAAAAAACCTCTGTGGAACAGTTACATGAAGATTAGACCCGTGTCAAACCTGTGACAAAGAAGAACATGGACCAGCTTCACCTGCAGCGTCCTGAAAATAAAGATCATGTCTGCCTCAGGATCTGTGTTTTACTAAGTACTAATATTTACTGTTCATAATGGCTCTGCACTCTTTTTAAACTAGACATGGTCTACATACTAACAGATGAATATGATTTGATAAAAACTTACTCCCACTAATTAACTGCTGAGGGTAGTATCAACCAGAATGTGAACAGATTAAATATGTTTTTCTTTATCTTTTCTGATGTATGTAACATTTATTAACACAATTTACTTTACTGTGTTTAACTGCTGCCTGAGAGTGTTTTAAAATGATCTTAAATGAGAATCCTAAATAAAGTGTGCTCAGGCCACAATTAGGAAGTCATGTGAAAAATAAGTGCAATAAAATGACAAATAAGGCCGTGCATTGTTCATTTTTAATTGACTGCAAACTGTGACAGCACGTGGAAAGTAAGGTGAAAAAGTATGTATTGTAATATATAGTACATTAGGATTGCATTTCTGTAATGCACAAAAACAAATACTTGTTATTCTATGTTGTGTAAAATGTCTGATGAAAGAGAAGATGAAAGTGGAAGTGGCAGGAGTCTGGTCTTCAACACACACTGGTCAGGTTTGTCTGAATCATCTCCTTCAGGAAACAATACACAAAATCAGTGAAATACAACATGAAATACAATTCAACAAAGGCCCCAATTATACTGATCGGTTTATTTTAAGAATGTAATAGCAAAGATTCAAATCAATCTTTTCTTAAATTATAGGATTACTGTATTGCAATATAAAACGAAAGGGTTTTTTTTGCCTTAAAATAGCAATAATAAGATTTAAATCTGCATGAGGAAGTGAAGCATTGCAGTACTGCATCATAAACCTCAATTTTGTCTAATCACAAAATAGTGTATTATGTTTAGAACAAATAAACATAGTCTTAAGAGCATAATTCCAGTCAATATTATGAAACTAGTCTAATCACAGTAATGTTCTGGCTTTACATTAACTACTTACATTTTTGAAAATGATAACCACATTTTAATGTCTTAATAAACAATTAAAATAATGCAACCACATCTTTTATATGAGACTGCACTTCCCCAAATCTAACATAAACATAGAAATATTCCTTCAAATTCAAAATATAATGTAATAATGTAGTTTTACAACCAGCAGCCCTGTAGTGGCCACAGAGCAGCACTAACTCCAATTATTGTTTCAAAAGTCAAATAAAAAGGGAATATATTCATGTTAAATGTGTTTATGTTTAAATATGTGTAACTGCGGCGACCGACACCAACAGGTCACATGATTCTGTTCCATTTGTTTTACAAATTCCGAGCCAGTTCAGGTATTCTGTTGGAGACATTGGTCAAAGACACACGCATTTTGAGAAGACACTGAGTCAAAGCTCAAAAAAGTGAGAAATTAACATGATTTCACTTCTGGAAACTGTGGAAGAGGGTGAGATACCATCAGCCCATCCTTTTGCCATTGAAGAGACCCCTGAGGAGGAACAGGTACGAGACCAGATGGGTTTGATCGACATTTGTGGAGATTTTGTGTGTTTTACTGTTGCCATGAATCATTTCTAATGTGATTTTCATATTCCTCTGTTTGTCTTTCATCAGGTGAAGATCATCTCAATCCACCATATTCTCCTTGAGATGATTGAGGAAGAGGGTGAGATGACAACAGTCCACCCTTTTGCCATTGAAGAGACCCCTGAGACCGGGGAACAGGTACGAGACCAGTTTGTACAAAATGTGTTAATATTTTGAAGTAAAAATGTAAAATGGTTGTGTTTCCATTTTATTGAGAAGTAAAAAACTATTAAAATTTTTAGAAAATGTAATATTTTAGTTGGATTTTGTAGAATCCAGAAGAAAATGAGATGTAGTTTTTCTGAAAATGTTTATGTTTCTTAAGTTGTGAACTTTACTGTTGCCATGAATCATTTCTAATGTGATTTTCATATTCCTCTGTTTGTCTTTCATCAGGTGGAGATCATCTCTCCTAAAATGGAGTCTGGGACCAGGTCCAGGATTGAGGTGACTCCAGGACCATCCTCAACTCCAGACTGGGCCCAGTTCCCAAACATTTTACCGAAGGATTTACCGATCCTACCTTCGGTTTATGTTGATGAGCTTCTGGAGGAGACACCGGGCTGTTTCAAAAAGTTAAAAACACTGATTAGAAACGTCCGAAAGGAGAAAGAGACAAAACCCACCGTAGACTTCGAACAGAGAAGGATGTTCGACGTCATTAATGACACACAGTTGGAGTCTCAGAGCGTCGACTCCAACGATGACTCTTTTCTCCCTGAGATCATTCTGGAAAAGGGTGCGATAACAGCAGCCCACCCTTTTTCCCGTGGAGATGCCTTCAAAGTGGAGGAACAGGTACGAGATGAGTTTGCACAAAATGTGTAAATATTTTGAAGTAAAAATGTATTAAAAAAACTTTTTATATTTTAGAAAATGTAATATTTTAGTTGGATTTTGTAGAATCCAGAAGAAAATGAGATGTAGTTTTTCTGGAAATGTTTATGTTGTTGCTTTTATCAACGTTGTGTATGTTTTATAAATTCAGCAGAGGAACAGAAGAGTCTGTCCTCATGTTAATGTACTGTCTCTGGGCTTTTTAACAATTTATAAAAACACATTTCTGGACAGTTATAAGATATGACAGAAGTGAGTGAGTTTACAGCAGCATTTCTTTCCTTTTACTTTTTGTTCAGTTTATGAAAAAACAACACATTTACTTGAACTCAAAAAGACAAAACCTTTATCAAAATTTGTGTAGATTTTGTGAGTTTTACTGTTGCCATGAATCATTTCTAATGTGATTTTCATATTCCTCCTTTTGTCTTTCATCAGGTGGAGATCATCAACTTCATCAACGGTGACTCTTTTCTCCCTGACTTTGTGGAAAAGGTTAAGAAACCATTAGTCCATCCTTTTGCCACTGAAGAGACCCCTGAGACCGAGGAACAGGTACGAGACCAGTTTGTACAAAATGTGTAAATATTTTGAAGTAAAAATGTAAAATGGATGTGTTTCCATTTTATAGTAAAAAACTATTAAAATGTTTAGAAAATGTAATATTTTAGTTGGATTTTGTAGAATCCAGAAGAAAATGAGATGTAGTTTTTCTAGAAATGTTTATGTTTCTTAAGTTGTGAACTTTACTGTTGCCATGAATCATTTCTAATGTGATTTTCATGTTCCTCTGTTTGTCTTTCATCAGGTGGAGATCATCGCTCCTAAAATGGAGTCTGGGACCAGGTCCAGGATTGAGGTGACTCCAGGACCATCCTCGACTCCAGACCGAGCCCAGTCGGAGTCCAAACCTGAAGTGGAGCCTCCAACTCGCTCCACTAAGTTCAGCTGGAAACGGCTGTTTGGAAAAGCCTCTGTTCACCCAGAGACCATTCTGGAAAAGGGTGAGAAACCATCAGCCCACCCTTTTTCCTGTGGAGATGCCTCCAAAGTGGAGGAACAGGTACGAGACGAGTTTTTATCAAAATTTGTGGAGATTTTGTGAGTTTTACTGTTGCCATGAATCATTTCTAATGTGATTTTCATATTCCTCTGTTTGTCTTTCATCAGGTGGAGATCATCGCTCCTAAAATGGAGTCTGGAACCATCTCCAGGATTGAGGTGACTCCAGAACCATCCTCGACTCCAGACTGGGCCCAGTTCCCAAGCTCCGACTTGGATTTACCGATCCTACCCTCGGTTTACGTCGATGAGCTTCTGGAGGAGACGGAGGGGTCCAAACCTGAAGTGGAGCCACCAACTCGCTCCACTAAGTTCAGCTGGAAACGGCTGTTCGGAAAAGGACAAGAGAAAGAGCCCACAAACAAGACGGCTTCTGTGGGGAAGAGCTGGAAACTGGGCAAAAAGAAAACCCCAGAAGGAGATTTAAAGTCAACCAAATCTCCGAAAACACAAAAGCCAGCTCCTTCTTTTGAGTTTAAGTTTTGTCGGAGAAGGATCATTGTCACGTGGAAAAAGACGGGGCTTCTGTGCAAGAAAGCCGACCCCACTGACGATGAAGACAGTGATGATGAAGACAGCTCTAACGTTGCCCAGTTTGTGCAAGATGTGCTTCTGGAGGAGTCTGAGATCGAGGTGGAAGAGGCTGGCACCAGCGATGACACCAAAAAGAAGCCAAAAAAGTGTGTCATCTGGAAGAAGCTGAGAGACCTTCTAAAAGACATGCGTGTTTTCTGTGGAATCTGCGTTAGCATCATGATCATCCTCTCGATCGTGGGAGTGGTGCTTCTGATGATGTAAACTAGAACTACAACAGACTGAAGCACCAAACTGAGACCAGAGTGAGCCACAAGAAGATCCAGAAGAACCACAGCAAAGACTCACACATTATTGTTATTATTATTATTATCGTTTTTATTATTAGTTTTAGTGTTAGTATTATTATTAATGTTAGTATTATTAGTGTTAGTATTATTATTATTATTAGTTTTAGTGTTAGTGTTTGTATTATTATTATTAGTGTTAGTGTTAGTGTTTGTATTATTATTATTATTAGTTTTAGTGTTAGTATTATTATTATTATTATTATTATTATTATTAGTTTTAGTGTTAGTATTATTATTATTATGAGTGTTACTGGTGTTAGTATTATTAGTGTTATTATTATTATTATAGTATTATTATTATTAGTGTTTGTGTTATTAGTGTTTGTGTTATTAGTGTTTGTGTTATTAGTGTTAGTATTATTATTATTATTAGTTTTAGTGTTAGTGTTTGTATTATTATTATTAGTAGTAGTTTAGTTTATATTTTATTTTGTTATTATTATTGTATGTTATTATTATTAGTTTTAGTGTTGTATTATTATTATTATTATTAGTGTTATGGTGTTAGTATTATTAGTGTTATTATTATTATTAGTGTTAGTGTTATTAGTGTTTGTGTTATTAGTGTTTGTGTTATTAGTGTTAGTGTTATTAGTGTTTGTGTTATTAGTGTTTGTGTTATTAGTGTTTGTGTTATTAGTGTTAGTGTTATTAGTGTTTGTGTTATTAGTGTTAGTATTATTATTATTTTTAGTTTTAGTGTTAGTGTTTGTATTATTATTATTATTAGTTTTAGTGTTAGTATTATTATTATTATTATTAGTTTTAGTGTTAGTGTTTGTATTATTATTATTATTAGTTTTAGTGTTAGTGTTAGTATTATTATTATTATTAGTTTTAGTGTTAGTGTTTGTATTATTATTATTATTATGAGTGTTAGTGTTTGTATTATTATTATTATTATTAGTTTTAGTGTTAGTATTATTATTATTATTAGTTTTAATGTTAGTGTTAGGGTTATTATTATTATTAGTTTTAGTGTTAGTGTTATTATTATTATTATTATTAGTGTTAGTGTTATTAGTGTTTGTGTTATTAGTGTTAGTATTATTATTATTATTAGTTTTAGTGTTATTATTATTATTATTAGTTTTAGTGTTAGTGTTTGTATTATTATTATTAGTTTTAGTGTTAGTGTTTGTATTATTATTATTATTAGTTTTAGTGTTAGTGTTAGTATTATTATTATATTTAGTGTTAGTGTTAGTATTATTATTAGTGTTACTAGTGTTAGTATTATTAGTATTGTTATTATTATTAGTGTTAGTGTTATTAGTGTTTGTGTTATTAGTGTTAGTATTATTAGTGTTAGTATTATTATTATATTATTATTATAATATGTTAAAGGGTTGAAACAGATCACTGCACTCCTCACTGATGAACACACAGACCCCTGCTCTGTTTGTGGTAGGGGTCTAGTCCTGGGGCTGGACCAGTCGTTGACGGAGAGTGTTTCCTGGTTTGAAATGCACTGACATTGTGTGTTTGTTATAAATCCTGTTATAAAGCTTTTCTTTCTCTGATCTCAGACCAGTCGACTGTAGAACTCACGTCTTCTGTTTCCAAACTACGCCCAGTTGCGTTCTTTTCAACCCTTTATCATATTATCATTGTATATTATTATCATTATATCATTATTACACATGTTTTGTCAAATGATTTGTGCATTAACTGTAAATAACTGTAAATGATTGTAAATAACTGTAAATAACTGTAAATAAAAAGCCCATAAGCTTTAATCATGTGTTTGTGGAAATATTTGCAGAAATGTAAGATTATTAGACAATAGGCATCTAACATAAGCTGTGTTTTCATTAAATATGAAGTGAATATAAAAACAAATATCTTTCTTTTTGATTCTGACTGAACAGAACAAAGTGTAATATACAGTAATAAACATGTTAACATGAACCTTCGGAGCATTTAGGGAATAATTAAGCCTTTATGTTCTTCTAAATAAATGACGTATATTCATTGGAAAATTTTAGGAAGAAGAAGAAGAAAAAGAAGAAGAAGAAGAAGAAGAAGAAGAAGAAGAACAGCACAAAGACAGTCTCCTTCAAAATAAATCACTGATAAAACATGTAAAACTCACTCAAACTTATTCTGGAAAACGTGTATCGGGACAGTCCTATAAAACACTGTGTCCAGATGCCTACTTCCAGGTGTAATAACAGATACTGTGACCTGGATAAATGAAAACATAGGTGGATTTTGATAGAAAACAGTAGAACGTAGTGGACACTCTGTTGTTGTGACACTTCTGTTCCAGTCTTTAAAGGTCCCATATTGTGCTCAATCGACTTTTCTGAGCTTTTAACCATGTTCTAACGTTGTTTCTACCTCAAACACATACCCAAAGTTGTGTTTTGTTTCATTCGCTCATGTTTAAGTAATTTATTTAGTTTGAGCTACAGTCCTTTCAACGAGCTGTTTCACGCAATGACGTCAATATGTGAAATAAACCACTCCTCTCCAGGAAGTGCTCCTCCACACTCCTCCTGCCCCTCTCTCCTGCACTGTCAACAAGTGGTGCTCTGCAGCTCAGACACAGAGAAGCATCGCTGCTACTGTGTTAGCTTACTTACTGTCAGCAACATGTATTACTAACAAGTATTACTGCATAGCACTACATATTGCTAGGCTACTTTATTATAGTTCTTTCAATACACTGCACAACAGCTCCTTAGGAGTCTCCAGGCAGCATACATTCTCAACTTCAGTAGGCATTGTACGGTCATTTCCACATGTGCACCGATAAACAGAAGCAGTTAACACGCGCTATGCTACGGGCTACACCATAGAAACATACACAATAAATAGTTTCTCATTTACCAAGCAGAAACGTCTTGTAGAAGCCTTCGAGGTTTTTGTGTTTGCTCATGTTCTTAAACTCAGAGTCAGACTCTGGGTCGAAGATAAACGGCTCAGTTACTCTCAAAGCTATTGCTGAAAAAGTTATTACTACGATGTACCGTGTTTACTTCAGTCTGTTTCCAGCGCTAGCATGACGTCATGAGTGGGCGGAGCCAACACGGGAGAGCTGAGCCTTAAAGTGACAGCACCAAATCAGACCGTTCACTTTGGACTCATGATGAGAGCTCATTCAAACCGCTTGTATAAGATCATTATTGTGTGTTTCATGTTGCAAAACGTGATATGGTAACCTAAATGTATCCAAAATACACTGTATAATGTTCAAAATAGTATAATATAGGACCTTTAAAGGGCCATTGTGTAACTTTCATAAATTTCTACCAGTTACTGACACCTGTGGCCGTTAGAGGAACTGCAGTCAGTGTCGTGCTCGCTCTCGTGCGCGTTCGTACCATAGAATGTATAAATAATGGAAGCAATGTCTCCATTTGGTCTAATTCGTCCAAATGACCCCCAATGAACGGTGCTTCCATCTTGGATATTTTGACTCCTCCTTTTGAGGATATTACTAAAATGGGCAGAGAGGGCAGCGTCTAAACTGCTCCTGGGCGGGCTTTTCAAATGCGCGGTTCAGAAACACGCCCCTCATCTCAGTGCCGACCGGAGCTGAACAAGCTAACGGCTAACAACATGCTAACGGCCAACAACAAGCTAATGGCTAACAACATGCTAACGGCTGCTGCTAACTGTTGTGGACCAGGCCTCTTACTCTCTCAGCTCGGGGTAAGTCCACAAACTTTACAACAAAGTTTAGTTTAACTCCTGCTGTAAATATCAGATCATTATTATCCAAATTAAAGCGGTTTTGTTTATAATATATCCTAGTTTTAAGCTTGAGGAAATTTTTATCTTAGTCTGGTAAACCTTTCTAGCTCTGTTAAAAAATAAACCGTGTTTTTTGAACATATTTTATTCTATCCTTCATATTTGTTTAAATATCTGTCCCTAATTTGCAACTTCTGTACATTAAGGCTTTAGTATTTGAGGGAGGCACATTTTGACAGTAAAATAATAAAGCCTCATTCTTATTGATGATGATAATAATAAAACAGCAATGTTTAAGCATATAACACGTGAAGATATTCAAATAGTGATCTTTTAGTTCATATAACGCTAAACCCAGGACCCCTGCAAATGTGCAGCATTTAGACAGACCTGTATTTTCCATTTACACATAAACTATAGATAAAGCAACACTAAGATCCACTTTTAATGTTTTTTTTTCTTAGTGTGACATTGATGAGTGTTTAAGTTAAGAAGCATACAAGTATTTAGTCACACGTATAATCTCTTACTGTGGAGAAACAGCTTTGTATTTCTACATGTTTTATTGGCTAAACATTAAATAGTGTATTTTGTTTTTGTGTGTGTCTGTGTGTGTCCTGTGAGAAAGAACCTCTGTGGAACAGTTACATGAAGATTAGACCCGTGTCAAACCTGTGACAAAGAAGAACATGGCCCAGCTTCACCTGCAGCGTCCTGAAAATAAAGATCATGTCTGCCTCAGGATCTGTGTTTTACTAAGTACTAATATTTACTGTTCATAATGGCTCTGCACTCTTTTTAAACTAGACATGGTCTACATACAGTGTTGGGCAAGTTACTCAAAAATTGTAATACACTATATATTACTAGTTACTGTAAATAAAACATAATATATTTATATTACAATATTACTGTCTCTGAAATGTAATGAGTTACATTACTTTGAAGTTACTTTCACCAAAATGAAGACAGATTTTAGTGTAGCCTATGTTCTAGTAATAAAACATGACATTCTTTTTCTTGCTTGGAGTTAGCATGGCACCGCTCCAGGTGCTTTTTCAAGTTGCTTGTACTAACCCTTGATGTTGAGAGTTCCTTTGGTGAAGCGCAAAGTTTGCACTTGACTATTATATTATTGTCCAAATTCGAAATAGTGGGAATAGGTCCATCTCACAAATGTATAATTCACCTCAGCAGTAGTGATGGGAAGTTTGATTCTTTTTACTGACTCGAGTTTAATTGAATCACTCACCAAAAAGAATTGAGTTTTTGAGTCATTTGAGTCACTGAGTCCTAGAGTGTGCAGAAACCCATATACGCACCCAATGTCCACCCACTCCAAGTCCCCACTGATTCATTGATATTGCTAAAACCACTCATTTGAAATGTGAAAATGAATGAAAATTTTCTTGTGAGGAAAATAAAGAGGACAGACATCTCACAATTAAAATAAAACTACTAATACTTTTTAACAGCTTTAACCATATATGTAACTTATTTATTTATCAACTATGAATTCATTTATTAACTTATTTAAGTGACTTATTAATCTTATGAACTCATTTATGTCTTTAACCTAAAGACATCAAAGTAACCTAAGGCATATTTAAAAACAGTCAATAATCCACTATCATAAATCCTCTATTTAATATTCCTGCTATGCATCAAACAAACCGCACTTATAATTAAATAGCAATATTGTTGTTTTCTGTTTCTTTATTGCCGTTAGTGTTTCAAACTGTAGTCAAACAAGTGGACTTTCGTCTCCCTGTGGTCAAATGAGCTGCACGTAATTTTTAGTGCAAAATTATACCATTCATTACGGCAACAGTCATCCGCTGTTACCGTAAAAAGTGGTGTAATAGCGCTCTAAACATAGCGGCAGCTAACCAGACAACAGAAAAAGAAACCACGGCTGGCAGGACCGTAGTTTAGCAAGCAATAACAGGGACGAGTCAGTGAACAAGTTAATAGAGGCGGAGAATCACGACTCCCGATTCAGTAAAGTGACTCTCGAGTTTTGAACGATTCGTTCGAACCGCAGATCACTACTCAGCAGTCATCATTCACCCATACACAGTAGATTAGCTAGCTTACGTGACATTTACTGCGCGCCACTGATCTTCTCCTGCATTTGTTGGTCACTTGGATTTTTTTCTGGTGGTGTAAATGTTGGCCATTTTAAGATAAATTTATTTGTAGTGCACGTTACTGAGATTGTAACGGGTAATATACTATGTAACTTTTTATTTGTAATGCGTTATTACTCCATTACACCAAAAATAATATACTACTGTAACTCGTTACAAAAGTAACGCGTTACTCCCAACACTGTCTACATAGGGGTGCACGGTAGCAGAGTGGTTAGTGCTCCTGCTTCACAGCAAGAAGGTCGTGAGTACGGACCCAAAACATCGTTGGCTGATTGTAGCCAACTCAAAACATCATTGGCTAACTCTGGTCTTTCTGTGAGGAGTCTGCATGTCCTCCCCGTGTCACCGTGGGTTCTCTCCGGGATCTCCGGCTTCCTCCCACCGCCCAAAGACATGCATGTATAGGTGAATTGGTGACTCTAAAGTGCCCTAGTGGATGAATGTGAGAGTGAATGGTTGTCTGTCAATGTCTGCGTCTAAGTGTCAGCCCTGCGACAAACTGGCCACTGTCCAGGGTGTACCCCGCCTACGGCCCAAAGCTGCTGGGATAGGCTCCAGCCACCTGCGACCCCACGAGTGGGATAAGCGGTAGAAGATGAATGAATGAATGAATGTTTAGAACAAATAAACATAGTCTTAAGAGCATAATTCCAGCCAATATTATAAAACTAGTCTAATCACAGTAATGTTCTGGCTTTACATTAACTACTTACATTTTTGAAAATGATAACCACATTTTAATGTCTTAATAAACAATTAAAATAATGCAACCACATCTTTTTATATGAGACTGCACTTCCCCAAATCTAACATAAACATAGAAATATTCCTTAAAATTCAAAATATATCAAACTTTTCCATCTCATTTTGCGACTTGTTTTAACTGCTTTGATAACTCTGGTAATAGCCTTAAGGGCTGTTAGCATATCTGCTAAAATAAATTGCTAATAAAGACTTAAGCAAATATACAATGTGAATGTTACTTACCAAAAAGACTGGAGCCAAGCTTCTTGGACGATCTGTTAATGAAGGGCACATAATACTACAAAAAATAACTCAGTAGTTTTATGCAAAACTTCTCTGAAGAGCAAAAAATGACACAGCTAACACCTAGCAGCTAGCGTTAGCACCGTACAGGCTAGCGGCCGCCATGGCCCTCGCAAAATGACACCCTGTCAATCAAAGTAGCCACTCCCTTAATTATGCACAACTCAACAAGTTAAACTGAGGGCAAACCAAAGAATTTAAAAAAAATTCACTCCCCCCAGAGTTGTCACATAACAAGAACTCAGCTCTAGCGACCAGAACCATCTTTTGTACCAGGCTGTTAAAGGGTTTTTTACACTTGTAAAGGAACCGGTGCATCAGCCTCAACACACTCTTATAGACTCATCACAGACTCTGAGATTTACTGGAGTTATGTTTACGGAGGAGGTAAGAGAAGTTACACTTCTGAAAGTTTGACAAACTTTATTTGAGACTAAACTATACTTGACTCTCGAGACTGACACAGAGAGTGAACTCTTGAGACAGAGGCAAGATGTTGACAATAGTATGTTTTATAAAGTGTTTTTCAACACAATACAGTAGTTAGAGCAAACTCTGTGTGATATATTATCGATTGTATGTAACGTTTGATGACAAACGCGTTGACAAACGTTAGCTTAGCTATAGCTAGTGTAACCGAGGGTCTTGTGGAGATGAGCCCTGACGTGAAATGGTGTAACAGGTAGGGAAGACGACAGTAATATACTCGGAGGTACTTTTTTATTTTTCCACGGCTTGGTCTCTCGTCACATACACCCATGTCAAGAACGTCACCACACACCACACACTTCCGGCTTTCACAATAAAAGCGTGGCACAAACGTCCACGTTTGACAGCAAAATGAACCGCATTGAACAGAATGCAAAACATCACACAAACCCCCACACACACACACACACTGAAAAGGTGCATGGAAACAGAGACAAAACCCCCCCCCAAAAAAACAACACCACCAGAACCGAAAGACATAAAAAAAAAAAAATGTCAATGACAAGTCACGAAATCCTTAAAGCGGACAGGCAGCCTAACCGACCTACCCGCACGTGACACAGCCTTTGACAGGCAGTCCACACCTGTCCCCAGCCCACAGTCACTAGGAGACCCAGCAGCAAACAAATCCCCCTCCTGAGATAAAGGTGAATCCGTGGCCGGACCAAGGGGAGCACTAGAGTGGTGACCGGGAAGAAGACCTATTGTATATGGCTTCAGTCTATCATAGTGAACAACTAGTACCGGTCCCTCACCTATCAGGGGGTCACTAACACAATAAGTAAGCCCCGGGACCTCCCCAGAGTCCAAAACATCAGTCACTTTAAAGGGACCCTTCCAATGAGGAGCTAGTTTCAACCGACCCTCTCTAGGATTATAAAGCCACACTAAATCACCTTTTGAGTAAGGCCTGTGACGGGCATTAGAGTCATGATAAAGTTTTTGGCTCTCCGCACTCTGTCTAGTGTTGGCAAATGCTACCTCCAGCCTCTCAACCAGATTGAGACAAAGTCAGCATGAGAAGGGAATAAGTTCGGATCTGCCCGAGTAGGCACACACACATTAACAGGAACCCGAGCCTCACGGCCACGTGTGAGATAGTAAGGAGTATAACCGGTGCTCGCATGAACAGACGTGTTGTAGGCAAAGGCCACATGTCTCAAGTAGTCGTCCCATTCACCACCACAAGACAGCAGCGACTTAGCTAGCTGGTCTAAAAGAGTACGGTTGAAACGCTCGACCATACCATCAGATTTGGGGTTATATGAAGCAGTGCGGGTTTTCTTAATGTCTAGCAGATCACACAATCTTCGTACAATTTCCGCCTCAAACTGTCTGCCCTGATCACTATGAACCGTCTCAGGAATCCCATGTAACAGAACATAATCATCAAACAGACACTGGACGACTGACCGGGCAGTCTGATTAGGCAGAGCATACAGATTGACAAACTTTGAGAAATAGTCCTGAAGGGACATATACATTAATACTATGTTTTATAACAGCTTATTTTATTACAAGTTTTACATTAATGCATTGTGCTAAAAACTGTGTAGGCGTCGACTAGCAGCGGCGCAATATTGTACAACATGCTTTGTTCTTCTGTTCAGGGTGCGGTCCAGACCATATTGCTCAACATTAGGCAACACCAATGGTCTACTGGAAAAGTACTGACTACTGGGCCAATCACGAAGAGACACGCTTGCTTACTGCTAAAACTATAATAGCCCACCCCTAAGGTGGAGCTTAGACGATGTCTACCATAAAAATCTGTGTTCCACGATTTCCTGTTGTTCTTCCTTGTGCTGTTTTTGTGTACTGGTTGAACCCTGCAGCAATAGAACATTATAAAGGGCAATACAATTCTTGGACGCAAACCCCTTGATTCCTGGTCTTTTTTCCGATCTCAACTGAACACGCACAGCTGCTCTGGGCACTGAAAGTGGGTGCCTAACAGTCCTCAACAACAAGTACATATCTATTGTCCTTTGACATTACAGGCAGCTCTAAAATGTCCATAGCAACCCTCTGAAAAGGGCGAACAGTCTGTAGCCCCCCCCCCATTGGAGCCCGGCATTTTGGCACAGGGGCTTTGCGAGTCTGACATGGAACACACTGTTCACACCACTGACGAATGTCCTTGAGCATGGAGGGCCAATAACACAGTTCCCTGGCCCGCTCCCACACTCTTTCTGCAGAGACATGAGCTGAGAGGGGGCCACCATGCAGCTGATGCAGTATCTCAGGGACAAGTGATTTAGGAACAACCACCTGGTGGTGAGCCTCCCCCACAGAGGAGGAGTTGACTGTCCGGCAAAGAAGTCCATCCACTACGGACAACCTAGGGAACTCGGACCACAGTTTCCTAAGCCTCCGAGAGCACCCCCTCAACTGTCCCCTGGGAGGACGGGAACCCCCAGGCTTGATCCAGTCCAGTACAACACTAATATCTGGGTCATTCTGCTGTTCTATGGCCAGAGGGTCACTGTCATTTAAAAACGCATTTAGGTGCTGCCACCTAGTGTCAGGATTATCAGGCTGGGCTGGGGAATGGCACTCTGCGGAGATGTGACACTTGGGGGGACATCGGGCTCCGGGTAAGAGTCAACAACATTAACCAGGGCGGCAGTACCCTCTGAAGCTCTGTCCGGGCGCCTCGAGAGGGCGTCTGCGTTGGTGTGGCACTGCCCCTCTTTGTGTTGAATAACCCAGTTGTAAGGATCCAGTTCCAATATCCACCTGGCTCTTTTCCCAGATGGATCCTTGTCGATAGCCATGCCCCTGAGCCCCAGAAGAGGCTTATGGTCAGTTATTATAGTGAATGAAGATGACCTAATGTAATGTCTAAACTGACGCACAGCCCACACTACAGCCCATAGTTCTTTAGCAAATGTAGACCAGCGCTTTTGGGTGTTAGTAAGTGACTGACTGGCATAAACCACTACTCTTTCCAGCCCATCTTTATATTGAGCTAACACTGCTCCTACAGCTTCCATGGATGCATCAGTGTACACTTTAAAGGGAACAGTATAGTCGGGCATAGTAACTACTGGGGCGGATGAGAGCACTGATTTAAAGTAGCTAAAAGCTTCATCACAGTCACTAGTCCATTCAAAAGGGACGTCTTTGCATGTTAGATGATTTAGTGGGGCAGCACGGTGAGCAAAGTCTTTAACAAATCGCCTGTAGTAGGAGCATAGGCCTAGGAAGGCTCTCACTTCTGTAGGCGACTGCGGTGTGGGCCATGACTTAACCTTGTCCGTATTTCTGGGATCAGGCTGCAGGCCATGGTGAGAAACAACATGACCCAGGAACACCACATGATCCCGGGCCAGGTGGCACTTCTTCTTAGACATACTAAAGATGTCACTATACTCCCCTAACAGGGCTTTTAACTGCCCAACTTGGGATGAGCTGACAGGGGAGTCAGCCAGAGACACGGGTGGCTCAGTCGCAACTACTGTGGACTTAGTTTCATCAGTGGGTGTTGGAAGGGCCACAAGGTCCCCCTCATTTACAGAGAAAAACTCCCCAATGTGTATGCCCTCTCGCAGCATAAGATTCTGATTTGTGGGGTTAAGAAGACGGGCTGTGGTCATACCATGTCTAACTGAGGTGAGCGTGTGGGCTACGACACACTCACTCTTACCCTGGGGGTTAGGCTCCAGGTAACCTACAAACTCATGGAGACGGTCTGCAGGCCCAGAAGGGGAAACATTCACCGGCACCAGCATCTCACTCAGTGGGGGCAGTGTCAGGGTTGCAGTAAGGGATACATTACAACACACTGGGATTAAGTCCTTGTGGCTTAGCAACACAATGTCCATGCCCCATAACTGCAACCTACCGCGGGAGAAATCTAAAAGTGCATGGTGTGCTGTCAGGAAGTCCAGACCAAGAAGGGCTGTTTGAGTGGACTTCACTCATGAAAAACCTGCTGCATTGGCTGATTACCCAACCGTAATGTAGCAGTAACAGTACCTAGCGTGTCAAGTAGCTGCCCATTTACGGCTCTGGCCTCAATAATATTTGCGCTCAGGGGTCGCTGGCGCAAAGCGGAGATGGACTGGCGAAAATCCGCGCTAATAAACGATTCAGTGGAACTAGAATCTGTTAGGATATTGAGTTCAGTCCCCTCAATGCTTCTTCCCCGCACATACGAAGAACACTGCACCCGTGCAGCGACATGACTTGGGAAAGGCAGGGAGGTCTCTACCTCAAAGGGGCCCAAAGAGGTTGTAGCTGATGTCTGGCCCGCGATGACAGCTACATCTCGTTTCCCTGCTGGCAGACTGGGTCCTCCCGACTTGGGGAGAGAAACCGCACCCCGCGGCGCCTCGCTGAATCGTCGTAGGAGATTCCCCGGGTTGGTCCTGAGTTCCGTCCCCTGGGAGATGCAGAGCGGTTATAGGGAGATGGCGAGCGGCGGTCAGGTCCAGGGTATCTATCCACACTTCGCCCACGCCAGCTGGGATCAGGTGAACGCCCTCTTGGCTTGGTCCAGGAACGCAGGGATTGGCAGCCCCTACCCCCACACCGGCATTGACATTGCTCACGCATGGGAGAGGAGCTCTCTGCCCCAATATTTCAGTCTTTCGTTCTCATCTGACAGTCTCTTAATGTCTTTTCTCATTTCTTTCATTTCCCCCGCTAATCTGTCCATTGTACGCTGCCAGCCAGCCTCTTCAGAAATAGAATGCACCAGGGCAGTGTCAGGTTTACCAGTGGGAGCAGAGTTAACTGGAGGGTAGGTATAGTCACTTCGGAGGGTCTCACGAGCCATGTCACAGTGGCCCGCAATAATTAGGGCCTCTTCCAAATCAGTGGCTCCCTGTTCCTGACATTTGGCTCTGAGGCAGGGGTCCAGTCCAGCTAGGAATCGACGAAACTTTTCCTCTTTCTGAGCTGCTTCGCCATAGTTTGGGAAAGCCTCTTGTACAAGCTTGCCTATCTCCGCGGCGTAGACATCCAGGCTCTCACCCGGCGCCCGACGGCGAGCAGCGAGGCTAGCTCTGAAGCAGTCCAAAAAATGTCTCTGTCTAAAGGCCTCTTGCAATTTCTCCTTCACCGCTGAGTAATCCGCCTGTATTGCGGCCGGCAGACTGTCCCACAGCAGGAAGGCAGCCTTTGATAGTCGTGTCGGGAGAATTCTGGCCAGTTCATAACCATAGTCACCACCAGTACCTGCCACTAGCGCCCTCACGGCCACTTCATATTGGCGCGACCAGCAGGAAAAACTTTCCCTGTCCTCTCCTGAGAAAAGTGGCGGGAGTTCGATTTTCACGTCACTGGAGAAGGGCCTTTCACAGCGCGGGACTTTATAATCCAGGGGGTCATCAAATTTCCACATGTTCTCTCGTCTCTCTCTAACTAGAAGAAGCGCGAAGTTCAACGCGTCCTAATTAGACCTTCGACAGCTAAAGTAAACGCGAGTTAGCAGTGGCTAACATAACCTAGCTAACTACTTTTACCGTCTTGGGAAATGATGGGCTTCTGCACTTCTCCACCGCTGCCACCAATGTAACCGAGGGTCTTGTGGAGATGAGCCATGACGTGAAATGGTGTAACAGGTAGGGAAGACGACAGTAATATACTCGGGAGGTACTTTTTTTATTTTTCCACGGCTTGGTCTCTCGTCACATACACCCATGTCAAGAACGTCACCACACACCACACACTTCCAGCTTTCACAATAAAAGCATGGCATTACCATAACATAAAACTAAAATAGGAAGCTTAGAAAAGTGGCTTACACTAGCTTTAGCACTAGCTCACGTAGTTTCCATCGAGGCCCTGCAGTGTTTAGTATAAATATATATTTTTATAGATTCTTTCCTACACATTTATAGTAAAGGAGTTGCTGTATTTGAGCACTTAAGTCATGAAAGAGAGAGAATAATAAGCATTGGTGTCATTTTTACAGTCATGACATTAATTTATTTACTTTATTATAACATACAATACACAGATAATACAGATAAAGTTTGGCAGGTAACAAACATGTCCACAGCATTGTAGATAAGTGCATCTTGATATTATGATGTAAATAACAAAACAGGTTAGACTTCTCCACTGGAGCATGATACCTGAACATAACGGTTCTTATGAGAGACAGGTAAGGACTGTGGACATGTGGCTGACATACCTGTCCTCTGCAGAGTAGTGTCTGGGCCAGTTCAGCTGTAGATAGGGACACAACCCCAGGGAGGAGACCAGGGGCCCGAGGGTGTTTATTTAGCAAACGAGCCAATGTTAGTGTAACTCCAAAATGCCACACAGAGTTGGCATTAGCTGCTGTGTGAAGACAGCTGATAAGTAAGAAAAGCTAGGACTGCACATTTGTCAGATTCATAAGCCTCTGGAGTCAGGATCATAACAAAGTTATGGTCTGAAGGTATTTAATCCATTCAAAACACAAACTTATTTAGAGAGTTGCTGTTAGCTGGTTAGCATCCCCGTTTCGGAAGCATGCTATTGTTATTTAGCATTAGACAACTGATAACAAAGCATCTCAAGATATTTCACATGGTCAGTGATGATGTCTTACCTTCTGAATGAAAAGAAAGCCGATTCTGGGTCTGTTTTATCCCCAGAGCAGATCTTCGCTCTCGCAGCCGACTCTGGCTCGTCTTCCTCCGGCGCCGGTCACACTCCAGTTTGGGTCTTTGTTTTTTTAATGTTTGCGGGAAGTTTGTGTCAGTGTCCGGGTTGTGCTGTGTTGCTGGAGGCCGTTCGGGGTTTTTGTGTCTGCAGAGTCCATCTCAAAACTAACGCGAACTAATGCCGCTGACTGTCATGGCCGCCGCGCAGGAAAGTCCAAGACCAAGGAGACGAGAACGCGCACAACGTCACATCCGCCTCGATTTTCGCGGGAAATCCGACCCGAATACTTCTCAATGAAAAGAGGCTTTTAGAGGCAACCAAGTTGGATACTTAAAATGTCATCCCTCTCATCACAGCATTGACAGGCTGACTTCTGGGCAAATAAAAGCCTTATTTATTCTTAAAATCCTACACACAGCTCCTTTAACCTGAGACACTGAGATTATTGAGGTCAGATTACAGCTCTGTCAGACATCTGTCTCTGTGTTGGCCTCCTCCTCTTCCTCACGAGTTAAACCCAAACACTCAACTCAGATGAGACTCGTCCTGTCGGCGCTGGAGCTTTGTCCCGGACACATAAAGTAAATGAGACCAGTGTGTGATGCTTTTTGGATCATGACTAAATCCACCTGTGGATTGTTTCTGGTCTGTTCTCCACTGGACGGGCTTTGGTTCAGGTTGAGTCTGTTGGTTTAAATTAAACGCTTTACTCTTATATTTATTAAAGGGTTCAGACTTTACCTGTTTCATGTTTTTATGATTAAACTGTGTAACAAACAAAAGGCAAAGTATGTGTTTAATTCTGTAAATGCATAAAAGAAATGGGACTTTTCCTGACGCTGCGTTCACTGTCGTCCTGTCTCCTGTAGATTCTTTTTCTGTGGTGAATGTGTCTCATTTTACAGTTGAACTGGAGAAATACAATAATCAGACTGGAGCAGGACCTATAGAGACATGTTAATATTATTTTTTTTAAAAATTTCCTCATTTGATTTGACTTTGATTGATTAATGATAAAAGCCTTTCTCAAAATATTTTAAATCTCTCTATCTAAAAAAGAATATGTAGTCGATTGTTACATATTTTGCCTAATTTACAAAGTAAGATTGATTTTTTTAAAAAGAAATCACCCAGCTTTTTCTCTTGGATGTGACAAAGTGTCTTTATATTTTGCCCAATGTTAAATTACCTTTATTTTACTGCCTCTAACAAAAAAAAAAAACCTTTTATGACCTAAATGTTTTGGTTGAGTGACCACCTTTTGCAAAAATGATGAAGAGACCATTGAAGTGTTCTGACAAATGTAGTTTTAGGCAAAGTAATTAAGAAAAAAGGCTCTAAACTAACTTCTATTTCTTCATTTGTTCACTACATAAAGTTAAAGGCCACATTGAACACTTAAATTCTATACTTTTATTATATCCTTTGATCTCCTACGGTAGCCCTGCAGGGACACACTGTCGTCAATCAACAAACCAAGTGGAAATAGTTCCTTTTTGCTTCTGATTTCTCCTAATGCTTTTATTTCTTTGCCATGTAGTGAAAGGAGCTTGTGTGACGAGTTTATAAAACAAGTTCAAGATTAATTTTACAGAAGGATGGAACATAAATGGAGATAATTTGTGAGAGATTCAGAACAATATCAGAAAAAGGAGCAGAAAAAGGGCTATTATTTGTGGTTGAATCGGACCAAAAACAATGGGAACTCTGTTAGCATTCAAAGCTAACAGCTAAATCTGTAAACATCATGCTTCTTCTTCCATAAACTCTTCAAAATAATAATGAATTTCTAATGTTTTATCACACGACACGAGTCCACTCCTTTCTACTGTCAAACCAAAAACCAAACTAATGCTTCAAAGACCCGAGGACGCACTTTTTAGTTTAATACTGGCCTGAGGTGTGATTTTAGACTTTGAAACGATACCGTTAGCTTCATCAGCGTCAGATGAACTGTTTGATTTCAGCCTTGAGCATTTGTTGAAAAGGGAAATGTTTGTTCTGTAAATCTGTACCAATATCTTTTTGGGTTTTTTTTTTAAACTTGCACTTTTTGCAGAGAAACATTAACCTTGAACTGAAACACCCAGTCTTCTGTGTATGTACTGTATATATGTTCTGTATGAATGAATATTATATAGTCTATGTCAGTGGGATGTGCCAGGTTTGCTCTGGTCAAACCTAAAACACACTATATTTTATAATTTATATATTTGTAATTATTAATGCAATTATACATGTAACAAATCTATGGAAATAAATATTTTTATACAATATACTGCGGCTTACATCTTTTTTTTTATTTTCACGATGAGACATGTTTATTTAAAGGCTTCTGTACATTTAATGATGGATATTGAGCACTTTACTTTTTCAGTGACTGGCAACAGCAGAATTCATCGAATCATAAATAATTGTGAGTCCTTTTGCTTTTTTAACTGATGATAAATTGAAAATTAGAGCGAGTTTGCAGCTAAAGGAGTTGAGTTTTAATTGTTTGATTGTTTTAATTTGCTTGAGCACAGCATCCAGCGCTTATTGACATTTAAACTGCACTTATTTGTGGTTTATCGACAAGAAAACTTAGGAAAATACTAGTATTAACAAAGAAAAACCTAAAATGTGTGTGCTGTGGTGCAAAAAGGCCACCTTCCAAATCAAGATTCAACAAGATTCAATAGTTTATTAACATTTCAATGAGAGTTTGTCTATAAAAATATATAAATAATAACAATAGGCAACAAAGAAGACAATACAAACAAATGCATCAATATACATTAAGTGCATCAATGAATAAATACATGTCATGTGTCAATGTAAATGTCATTAAATAAGAAGAAAGCATAAAAACAAACCCAGATTAAACACAATACAACATTTAAACTTGCTTTTGTCATCACTGTGTTTAAATTGACATGAAATAAAACTAAAAGGAGGAGCCAGACCAGTGTAAAACAGTGAAGGGCCTGTGTCCAGAGGCTTATAATAAATGAGGCTGAAAACAGGGCTGAATGCTGTGAATGATGCTCACATTTGTTTGTATAAAAGACTTATGTAATAATGTAGTTTTACAACCAGCAGCCCTGTAGTGGCCACAGAGCAGCACTAACTCCAATTATTGTTTCAAAAGTCAAATAAAAAGGGAATATATTCATGTTAATTGTGTTTATGTTTAAATATGTGTAACTGCGGCGACCGACACCAACATGTCACATGATTCTGTTCCATTTGTTTTACAAATTCCGAGCCAGTTCAGGTATTCTGTTGGAGACATTGGTCAAAGACACACGCACTTTGAGAAGACACTGAGTCAAAGCTCAAAAAAGTGAGAAATTAACATGATTTCACTTCTGGAAACTGTGGAAGAGGGTGAGATACCATCAGCCCATCCTTTTGCCATTGAAGAGACCCCTGAGGAGGAACAGGTACGAGACCAGATGGGTTTGATCTACATTTGTGGAAATTTTGTGAGTTTTACTGTTGCCATGAATCATTTCTAATGTGATTTTCATATTCCTCTGTTTGTCTTTCATCAGGTGAAGATCATCTCAATCCACCATATTCTCCTTGAGATGATTGAGGAAGAGGGTGAGATGACAACAGTCCACCCTTTTGCCATTGAAGAGACCCCTGAGACCGGGGAACAGGTACGAGACCAGTTTGTACAAAATGTGTTAATATTTTGAAGTAAAAATGTAAAATGGTTGTGTTTCCATTTTGTTGAGAAATAAAAAACTATTAAAATTTTTTGAAAATGTAATATTTTAGTTAGAAGAATCCAGAAGAAAATGAGATGTAGTTTTTCTGGAAATGTTTATGTTTCTTATTTTGTGAACTTTACTGTTGCCATGAATCATTTCTAATGTGATTTTCATATTCCTCTGTTTGTCTTTCATCAGGTGGAGATCATCTCTTCTAAAATGGAGTCTGGGACCAGGTCCAGGATTGAGGTGACTCCAGGACCATCCTCAACTCCAGACTGGGCCCAGTTCCCAAACTCCATTTTACCGAAGGATTTACCGATCCTACCTTCGGTTTACGTTGATGAGCTTCAGGAGGAGACACCGGGCTGTTTCAAAAAGTTAATAACACTGATTAGAAATGTCCGAAAGAAGAAAGAGACAAAACCCACCGTAGACTTCGAACAGAGAAGGATGTTCGACGTCATTAATGACACACAGTTGGAGTCTCAGAGCGTCGACTCCAACGATGACTCTTTTCTCCCTGAGATCATTCTGGAAAAGGGTGCGATAACAGCAGCCCACCCTTTTTCCCGTGGAGATGCCTTCAAAGTGGAGGAACAGGTACGAGATGAGTTTGTACAAAATGTGTAAATATTTTGAAGTAAAAATGTGTTTCCATTTTATTGAGAAGTAAACTTTTTATATTTTAGAAAATGTAATATTTTAGTTGGATTTTGTAGAATCCAGAAGAAAATGAGATGTAGTTTTCTGGAAATGTTTATGTTGTTGCTTTTATCAACGTTGTGTATGTTTTATAAATTCAGCAGAGGAACAGAAGAGTCTGTCCTCATGTTAATGTACTGTCTCTGGGCTTTTTAACAATTTATAAAAACACATTTCTGGACAGTTATAAGATATGACAGAAGTGAGTGAGTTTACAGCAGCATTTCTTTCCTTTTACTTTTTGTTCAGTTTATGAAAAAACAACACATTTACTTGAACTCAAAAAGACAAAACCTTTTTATCTAAATTTGTGTAGATTTTGTGAGTTTTACTGTTGCCATGAATCATTTCTAATGTGATTGTCATATTCCTCTGTTTGTCTTTCATCAGGTGGAGATCATCAACTTCATCAACGGTGACTCTTTTCTCCCTGACTTTGTGGAAAAGGTTGAGAAACCATCAGTCCATCCTTTTGCCATTGAAGAGACCCCTGAGACCGAGGAACAGGTACGAGACCAGTTTGTACAAAATGTGTAAATATTTTGAAGTAAAAATGTAATTCCATGTGTTTCCATTGTAGAAGTAAAAACTATTAAAATGTTTAGAAAATGTAATATTTTAGTTGGATTTTGTAGAATCCAGAAGAAAATGAGATGTAGTTTTTCTAGAAATGTTTATGTTTCTTAAGTTGTGAACTTTACTGTTGCCATGAATCATTTCTAATGTGATTTTCATGTTCCTCTGTTTGTCTTTCATCAGGTGGAGATCATCGCTCCTAAAATGGAGTCTGGGACCAGGTCCAGGATTGAGGTGACTCCAGGACCATCCTCGACTCCAGACCGAGCCCAGTCGGAGTCCAAACCTGAAGTGGAGCCTCCAACTCGCTCCACTAAGTTCAGCTGGAAACGGCTGTTTGGAAAAGCCTCTGTTCACCCAGAGACCATTCTGGAAAAGGGTGAGAAACCATCAGCCCACCCTTTTTCCTGTGGAGATGCCTCCAAAGTGGAGGAACAGGTACGAGACGAGTTTTTATCAAAATTTGTGGAGATTTTGTGAGTTTTACTGTTGCCATGAATCATTTCTAATGTGATTTTCATATTCCTCTGTTTGTCTTTCATCAGGTGGAGATCATCGCTCCTAAAATGGAGTCTGGAACCATCTCCAGGATTGAGGTGACTCCAGAACCATCCTCGACTCCAGACTGGGCCCAGTTCCCAAGCTCCGACTTGGATTTACCGATCCTACCCTCGGTTTACGTCGATGAGCTTCTGGAGGAGACGGAGGGGTCCAAACCTGAAGTGGAGCCACCAACTCGCTCCACTAAGTTCAGCTGGAAACGGCTGTTCGGAAAAGGACAAGAGAAAGAGCCCACAAACAAGACGGCTTCTGTGGGGAAGAGCTGGAAACTGGGCAAAAAGAAAACCCCAGAAGGAGATTTAAAGTCAACCAAATCTCCGAAAACACAAAAGCCAGCTCCTTCTTTTGAGTTTAAGTTTTGTCGGAGAAGGATCATTGTCACGTGGAAAAAGACGGGGCTTCTGTGCAAGAAAGCCGACCCCACTGACGATGAAGACAGTGATGATGAAGACAGCTCTAACGTTGCCCAGTTTGTGCAAGATGTGCTTCTGGAGGAGTCTGAGATCGAGGTGGAAGAGGCTGGCACCAGCGATGACACCAAAAAGAAGCCAAAAAAGTGTGTCATCTGGAAGAAGCTGAGAGACCTTCTAAAAGACATGCGTGTTTTCTGTGGAATCTGCGTTAGCATCATGATCATCCTCTCGATCGTGGGAGTGGTGCTTCTGATGATGTAAACTAGAACTACAACAGACTGAAGCACCAAACTGAGACCAGAGTGAGCCACAAGAAGATCCAGAAGAACCACAGCAAAGACTCACACATTATTGTTATTATTATTATTATCGTTTTTATTATTAGTTTTAGTGTTAGTATTATTATTAATGTTAGTATTATTAGTGTTAGTATTATTATTATTATTATTATTAGTTTTAGTGTTAGTGTTTGTATTATTATTAGTAGTAGTTTTAGTGTTAGTGTTAGTATTATTATTATTATTATTATTAGTTTTAGTGTTAGTGTTAGTATTATTATTATTATTATTAGTTTTAGTGTTAGTATTATTATTATTATGAGTGTTACTGGTGTTAGTATTATTAGTGTTATTATTATTATTAGTGTTAGTGTTATTAGTGTTTGTGTTATTAGTGTTTGTGTTATTAGTGTTTGTGTTATTAGTGTTAGTATTATTATTATTATTAGTTTTAGTTTTAGTGTTTGTATTATTATTATTAGTAGTAATTTTAGTGTTAGTATTATTATTATTATTATTATTATTAGTTTTAGTGTTAGTATTATTATTATTATTAGTGTTACTGGTGTTAGTATTATTAGTGTTATTATTATTATTAATGTTAGTGTTATTAGTGTTTGTGTTATTACTGTTTGTGTTATTAGTGTTAGTGTTATTAGTGTTTGTGTTATTAGTGTTAGTATTATTATTATTATTAGTTTTAGTGTTAGTGTTAGTATTATTATTATTAGTAGTTTTAGTGTTAGTGTTTGTATTATTATTATTATTAGTTTTAGTGTTAGTGTTAGTATTATTATTATTATTAGTTTTAGTGTTAGTGTTTGTATTATTATTATTATTATTAGTGTTAGTGTTTGTATTATTATTATTATTATTATTATTATTATTAGTTTTAGTGTTAGTATTATTATTATTATTAGTTTTAATGTTAGTGTTAGTGTTATTATTATTATTAGTTTTAGTGTTAGTGTTATTATTATTATTATTATTATTATTAGTGTTAGTGTTATTAGTGTTTGTGTTATTAGTGTTAGTATTATTATTATTATTAGTTTTAGTGTTATTATTATTATTATTAGTTTTAGTGTTAGTGTTTGTATTATTATTATTATTATTATTATTATTAGTTTTAGTGTTAGTGTTTGTATTATTATTATTATTAGTTTTAGTGTTAGTGTTTGTATTATTATTATTATTAGTTTTAGTGTTAGTGTTAGTATTATTATTATATTTAGTGTTAGTGTTAGTATTATTATTAGTGTTACTAGTGTTAGTATTATTAGTATTGTTATTATTATTAGTGTTAGTGTTATTAGTGTTTGTGTTATTAGTGTTAGTATTATTAGTGTTAGTATTATTATTATATTATTATTATAATATGTTAAAGGGTTGAAACAGATCACTGCACTCCTCACTGATGAACACACAGACCCCTGCTCTGTTTGTGGTAGGGGTCTAGTCCTGGGGCTGGACCAGTCGTTGACGGAGAGTGTTTCCTGGTTTGAAATGTACTGACATTGTGTGTTTGTTATAAATCCTGTTATAAAGCTTTTCTTTCTCTGATCTCAGACCAGTCGACTGTAGAACTCACGTCTTCTGTTTCCAAACTACGCCCAGTTGCGTTCTTTTCAACCCTTTAACCCTTTATCATATTATCATTGTATATTATTATCATTATATCATTATTACACATGTTTTGTCAAATGATTTGTGCATTAACTGTAAATAACTGTAAATGATTGTAAATAACTGTAAATAAAAAGCCCATAAGCTTTAATCATGTGTTTGTGGAAATATTTGCAGAAATGTAAGATTATTAGACAATAGGCATCTAACATAAGCTGTGTTTTCATTAAATATGAAGTGAATATAAAAACAAATATCTTTCTTTTTGATTCTGACTGAACAGAACAAAGTGTAATATACAGTAATAAACATGTTAACATGAACCTTCGGAGCATTTAGGGAATAATTAAGCCTTTATGTTCTTCTAAATAAATGACGTATATTCATTGGAAAATTTTAGGAAGAAGAAGAAGAAAAAGAAGAAGAAGAAGAAGAAGAAGAAGAACAGCACAAAGACAGTCTCCTTCAAAATAAATCACTGATAAAACATGTAAAACTCACTCAAACTTATTCTGGAAAACGTGTATCGGGACAGTCCTATAAAACACTGTGTCCAGATGCCTACTTCCAGGTGTAATAACAGATACTGTGACCTGGATAAATGAAAACATAGGTGGATTTTGATAGAAAACAGTAGAACGTAGAGGACACTCTGTTGTTGTGACACTTCTGTTCCAGTCTTTAAAGGTCCCATATTATGCTAAATCGACTTTTCGGAGCTTTTAACCATGTTCTAACGTTGTTTCTACCTCAAACACATACCCAAAGTTGTGTTTTGTTTCATTCGCTCATGTTTAAGTAATTTATTTAGTTTGAGCTACAGTCCTTTCAACGAGCTGTTTCACGCAATGTCAATATGTGAAATAAACCACTCCTCTCCAGGAAGTGCTCCTCCACACTCCTCCTGCCCCTCTCTCCTGCACTGTCAACAAGTGCCGTGCTCTGCAGCTCAGACACAGAGAAGCATCGCTGCTACTGTGTTAGCTTACTTACTGTCAGCAACATGTATTACTAACAAGTATTACTGCATAGCACTACATATTGCTAGGCTACTTTATTATAGTTCTTTCAATACACTGCACAACAGCTCCTTAGGAGTCTCCAGGCAGCATACATTCTCAACTTCAGTAGGCATTGTACGGTCATTTCCACATGTGCACCGATAAACAGAAGCAGTTAACACGCGCTATGCTACGGGCTACACCATAGAAACATACACAATAAATAGTTTCTCATTTACCAAGCAGAAACGTCTTGTAGAAGCCTTCGAGGTGTTTGTGTTTGCTCATGTTCTTAAACTCAGAGTCAGACTCTGGGTCGAAGATAAACGGCTTAGTTACTCTCAAAGCTATTGCTGAAAAAGTTATTACTACGATGTACCGTGTTTACTTCAGTCTGTTTCCAGCGCTAGCATGACGTCATGAGTGGGCGGAGCCAACACGGGAGAGCTGAGCCTTAAAGTGACAGCGCCAAATCAGACCTTTCACTTTGGACTCATGATGAGAGCTCATTCAAACCGCTTGTATAAGATCATTATTGTGTGTTTCATGTTGCAAAACGTGATATGGTAACCTAAATGTATCCAAAATACACTGTATAATGTTCAAAATAGTATAATATAGGACCTTTAAAGGGCCATTGTGTAACTTTCATAAATTTCTACCAGTTACTGACACCTGTGGCCGTTAGAGGAACTGCAGTCAGTGTCGTGCTCGCTCTCGTGCGCGTTCGTACCATAGAACGTATAAATAATGGAAGCAATGTCTCCATTTGGTCTAATTCGTCCAAATGACCCCCAATGAACGGTGCTTCCATCTTGGATATTTTGACTCCTCCTTTTGAGGATATTACTAAAATGGGCAGAGAGGGCAGCGTCTAAACTGCTCCTGGGCGGGCTTTTCAAATGCGCGGTTCAGAAACACGCCCCTCATCTCAGTGCCGACCGGAGCTGAACAAGCTAACGGCTAACAACATGCTAACGGCCAACAACAAGCTAATGGCCAACAACAAGCTAATGGCTAACAACATGCTAACGGCTGCTGCTAACTGTTGTGGACCAGGCCTCCGACCGTGAAGATATTCAAATAGTGATCTTTTAGTTCATATAACGCTAAACCCAGGACCCCTGCAAATGTGCAGCATTTAGACAGACCTGTATTTTCCATTTACACATAAACTATAGATAAAGCAACACTCAGATCCACTTTTAATGTTTTTTTTTCTTAGTGTGACATTGATGAGTGTTTAAGTTAAGAAGCATACAAGTATTTAGTCACACGTATAATCTCTTACTTACTGTGGAGAAACAGCTTTGTATTTCTACATGTTTTATTGGCTAAACATTAAATACTGTATTTTGTTTTTGTGTGTGTCTGTGTGTGTCCTGTGAGAAAGAACCTCTGTGGAACAGTTACATGAAGATTAGACCCGTGTCAATCCTGTGACAAAGAAGAACATGGACCAGCTTCACCTGCAGTGTCCTGAAAATAAAGATCATGTCTGCCTCTGATCTGTGTTTTACTAAGTATTAATATTTACTGTTCATAATGGCTCTGCACTCTTTTTAAACTAGACATGGTCTACATACTTTAACAGATGAATATGATTTGATAAAAACTGCTGAAGGTAGTATCAACCAGAATGTGAACAGATTAAATATGTGTTTCTTTATCTTTTCTGATGTATGTAACATTTATTAACACAATTTACTTACTTAACTGCTGCCTGAGAGTGTTTTAAAATGATCTTAAATGAGAATCCTAAATAAACTGTGCTCAGGCCACAATTAGGAAGTCATGTGAAAAATAAGTGCAATAAAATGACAAATAAGGCCGTGCATTGTTCATTTTTAATTGACTGCAAACTGTGACAGCACGTGGAAAGTAAGGTGAAAAAGTATGTATTGTAATATATAGTACATTAGGATTGCATTTCTGTAATGCACAAAAACAAATGCTTGTTATTCTATGTTATGTAAAATGTCTGATGAAAGAGAAGATGAAAGTGGAAGTGGCAGGAGTCTGGTCTTCAACACACTGGACAGGTTTGTCTGGATCACTTCCTTCAGGAAACAATACACAAAATCAGTGAAATACAACATGAAATACAATTCAACAAAGGCCCCAATTATACTGATCGGTTTATTTTAAGAATGTAATAGCACAGATTCAAATCAATCTTTCCTTAAATTATAGGATTACTGTATTGCAATATAAAACGAAAGGGGTTTTTTTTGCCTTCAAATAGCAATAATAAGATTTTAAAAAGTTCACAAAGTTTGGTAAATATAATGTCATTGTATCAATCAACCATGAGTAATATTTAGATACATTTATGATTAGGGATGCACTGATCCAGCTTTTATAGTACTGATCCAGATCACGATCCAGGTTTATTAAGTATCTGCAGGTATCATATGCCTATCCAATCCAACTGGTATTTTAATATATATCATATGAATAAAGACCCCGTATTTGTCACATGACCCATTATGGAGATGGGGGTTTCATTACATTTTTTGTAATTTGTCCAAATAAAAGAAAGTAAAAACAACTCTTACCATTAAATAGACATGCAATATCAACTTTAAGTTAATGAATAATTCATTTTAATTATTATTCACTTTTGGTAGTATATAATCTGGAGGTCAGCACTGATCAAACCAAAGGAAAGAGAAACCATCCTCAGGTGGAAGACAAGTTAATAATCCACCTGATGGATTTTTAGGGTCTGTAGCTTCACTGTTTTAACATGAATGAAATAAAAAAAATTAAAAATGAATAAAATGTGTCTTACAACAGCAGCTTTTTGTCAAACCTCACAAGTGTGAATCATATTAGTGAGTAGAGACAGCAGTTTGCTCTGTGGGGCTCAGTGGAAACGCTCAGAGGGAGGGCTGTGAAATTCTAATAAAGTGAAAGCTTTATTATTTATTAAACAGTTAACTTTCATTTAGCTCGCAGCTAACATGAAGCCGCAGTCTGAACAACAGTTAATAACAACTGTGGACAAAGCAGTTGGATATATCACACTCTTACTGTCCCCCTCTCCCTGATTCACTGACCCTGCTATGCTTGTAAGTCCCATGCTGCTGTCTCTGAGTGGCCACAAAGGGACGGTAGCTGCACGATGTGTGACATGTCTCAATTACAACTAAATAGTTTATAATAAAAGTACATCTCCACATCGCTGATTTGACTCGCTCCATCTTACACATAGTAGATGAGACCTATGTATTTATTCCATTGACCGGTATCTGATCCAGCACTAGTTTACAATCTGAGAATCGGATCAGTGCATCCCTATTTATGCTATTATTGTTACATTCATGATATACAATTGTAAATATTGTGCACATATATAGGATTATATATAGCATATAGCATATATAGCAAGTGTTAAAAAGCCGTTAAATGTATATATGTTTAGTATTTGTTCAGACACAGAGAGTGAATCAGTGTAATTGTGCTGCTCCTCCAGCCCAACGTTATAATATTAGAATAAAAACTCACTAAAACTCACTGGAATGTCCTAATAAAACAGACTGATTTGTGTGTCAAAGGACTCCTCCAAAAACTTTCTATATTTGGGTCTTTGGGAGTAAATATAATCCAATAGAAGGAGCCATTACTTGATCAGTGTTTCCATACGATGAAAAGTGATTATTGTCACCGTCAATGTGGTTTTGTGTTCCCGGACTTGCTCTGATGTTAACATAATGTGTAATTTAATGAACTAACACCTGCTCAGGGAGGGAGCTCATGCATTTTCAAAGCCACAACTTGTAATTGGTCTTTAACTGTCTGAGTATTTATATGTTTACTCCAATCCATCTCAATCCTCCTGTATTGGACAGTCCAGTGTTATCTCGTCTGCACACAACGCACCTTCATGTCACGTAGTAAAAACAAACAGGACAACACAAAGCCCAATCAAAGCATGCCCTTCAAATTAACAGCTCAATCCCATTCTTCATCCACAAGGAAGACGGCAAACATCAGAAGTATGTTTTTTAATGAGCTATAGAGCAGCGCGGAGACGGACTCATTGAAGTTGTTTACTGTGTTCCTGTTTTTTAATTAAGAGCGCCGGACTCAGTGTAGGGTGGAGAATGCGCTCGATTCAGTGGAACGGATACCTCGGCCATGATGAATGAGCTGTCATCTCCAATTGTTGCCGAACTTCCGTCTCCTTGACACCCGGCTATTCCCTCTGCTGCCGGTCTGTGCATCGGTTACACATGGAGCAGGTCAAAGGTCGCGCCGGTATGCTAATGAGGTCTCAAGCACAAAGCCAAGGTGCTCCAAGTGTATGGTAACTGCTGGCACTGAGACACATTTGCATATCAGCACAGGCCAGTGCACATGATGGACAAAATAATTTCATTCACAGCCACTTAATGGGCTGCGCAGCACAGAACCACTCACTACAAAAAGTCAAAACTCCTATTTATTTTTGCTGTGAAACAAGAAAAAAGGTGTTTTTTACTTTCATAATCTGAACTTTGAGTCAGTAACCATAGGACCTTACTCTGTGAACCTACCTAACTTTGGGCCTCAGTTATAATTTGGCCAAAAACCGAACCGAAGTGCACGGACTAACAAAAATCTGGATTTATAAAGCCATACATACCTACACCTGTGCACAATTTCTCCTATATAACCTGTACAAGAAACATACACACCTAAATCCGCCTTTGGAAGCCAAACAGAGAAACAAACAGTTTGACTTCTGAGTGTAGTGTGTGAGTAAGACCGTTAATAATCCTAGTGGCCAGTTTCACAGTGGTCTGTTCAAATATAGTCTGTAGAGATGTGTGTTCTTTCGGTCCCATCATTTTCCAAGCTGTATTGATAATCCGATATACTTTGTTTTTTATTGTGCAGACCAGTTCCCAAACTATGCTTTCAATAATAACGGATCAGACTTTCCAAAACAGCCTGATAAAAAATGAACATAAACTTGTGGCTGAGACCATGAATCTCTAAACGGCGCAGAAAGTGAATGGTATGGTGTTATTCTCCTGGTTGGACTCAATTCAGCGCACACATCCAAAAGCATAGGCATATTGGCCAGTCATCTTCATGGGCCAGAAAGCCTTCATGGTCTCGAAAGGTTCGCTCTCTTCTTATCACTCCATTGGCATTATCTTTGAGCAACACCAGTGCAGCCATCGCACATGTGTATGCAATTTGTATAAATGAGGCCCCTGATCTCTGCAGGTTTTATCTTCTAAGAGAGTTTATCTCAGTCTCTGCTGTGTCTGAAGGAGCTCTCTGATAGGATCATGCATTTCATCATTAACAGTGAAACTTTGATTATTCGTCTTAAACGCACTGATGAGATTTAAAGTTTGAATTAGTTCTATTTTATTACTCTTATATAGTTATAGTATATATTTACAAATTTAAATAGTTAAAAAACAACCCTGGGCTTTCTGTGTGGAGTGTGTTTGTCCGCCATGTGGGATTTCTCTGGATACTCTGGCTTCCTCCCACAGTCCAATGATGTGTAGGTGAATTGATAAATCTAAATGTCCCACAGTGAATGAATGT
>CM072166.1:16780586-17055869 GCA_036850595.1 Rhyacichthys aspro | reverse complement strand
TTTCGGTCCCATCATTTTCCAAGCTGTATTGATAATCCGATATAGTTTGTTTTTTGTTGTGCAGACCTGTTTCCAAACCATGCTTTAAATAATAACAGATCAGACTTTCCAAAACAGCCTGATAAAAAATGAACATAAACTTGTGGCTGACACCATGAATCTCCTGGTTGGACTCAATTCAGCGCACACATCCAAAAGCATAGGCATATTGGCCAGTCATCTTCATGGGCCAGAAAGTCCTTCTTCTTATTCTTCTTATTCTTCTTATCACTCCATTGGCATTATCTTTGAGCAACACCAGTGCAGCCATCGCACATGTGTATGCAATTTGTATAAATGAGGCCCCTGATCTCTGCAGGTTTTATCTTCTAAGAGAGTTTATCTCAGTCTCTGCTGTGTCTGAAGGAGCTCTCTGATAGGATCATGCATTTCATCGTTAACAGTGAAACTTTGATTATTCGTCTTAAACGCACTGATGAGATTTAAAGTTTGAATTATTTCTATTTTATTACTCTTATATAGTTATAGTGTATATTTACAAATTTAAATAGTTAAAAAAACAACCCTGGGCTTTCTGTGTGGAGTGTGTTTGTCCGCCATGTGGGATTTCTCTGGATACTCTGGCTTCCTCCCACAGTCCAATGATGTGTAGGTGAATTGATAAATCTAAATGTCCCACAGTGAATGAATGTGACAATGAATTGTTATCGATCAGTCTCTCAAATGTTAGCCCTACGACTGAGTGGCCATAGTCCAGAGTGTACCTCACGTCAGTCATTATTTGGAATATTTAGACTAAACCAACAGTTTTTTAGATAAGATTCAAACTATAGTTACTTGAGGGAACTTCATAATGGTATTGGTAACTCACAAGCCAGATCATTTTTGCACTACAACACACAAAACCTATATATTGTGATGCTATTTCTGTAAGACCTTATGTTTGATTATGTATTGTGTCAAGTTTTTGAGCTTCTAGATTTGCTTGCAATTCATCTCACCCCATATGAACAAAGGCTTTTAATGGTCCTAACACTAACCACATTAACGTCAGAGGGAATGAGATGTAGAGGCATGTCCTGCAGACGAGGACAGAGTCAGTCTGGGCGGTGACAGGTGACATTACTGTGGCACCGGGCGCTCTCTGCAGGGAGCTACTCCACATGGACCTCAGTGGACAGCACACTTTCTGTCATTGAAGTCTCAGACTGAATACAGCAGCTGGACATATCTTCAGATAGTGTCACAGAAGTTCTGAAAGTTTAAAGGGGATTATCTGAATGTTTGAGATAACAGCTCCAAAAAATAGGCACAGTTTGACATTTGGATAAAATGTTTTTATTATCTGTTCTTGTATGAACCTTTTAGATTTGAGGTCATTCGAGTAAAAGATAAGTCATAATCAAATGTCCTTTTGATTAATGTCATGTCGATTTTCCATTTTTTCAGTAAGATAGTAAGAGCCCTACATTTCTTGCAGCATGTCCTTTAATTTAAAGTTAACTTTAATGTTAAAGTTAACAGACTGTAACCTCAGCGCAATTAGGGAAGATGAGTACACAGCAAAAAAATGACAAACTCCTAGTCTGAATGGCCTACATACATTTCAGAATCTGTAATCCATTTGCATTCAGTGCTTACTTGTCCGCTGCACTGATTCTGTTTCCTCTGTGAACGGATAAGACGGATCACACCCAAAACTAGTCCAGGAAAGTCAGTTTTTCAAACATACAGCTCCCCATCTTAACATACTTTTTGGAGCAGTTGTACTTGGCCATATGAGAATAAGCCATCCATCAAACAATGTCATCTTCTTCAAGACTTGAAGAAGTGACACTGGTGGCATTCAATGTAAAAACAATTGCAGACACTGCAGGATCCATATAGTTTTTGTTAAATTCACTATATTAATAGCTCATGATTGATATGGTCACTGTTGGCCTGTTTTATTTTTAATATGTGACAAGGTGTGAATGCTTTAGTGGACCATGGTTCAGACCAAACAGGTCAAAGAGGTCGTCTAGGAGTGAACAACTCAAGAGAGACACACATTTAGAAGAGCTCCCTCTGTCTTCATAAATTATTAGCCAATACAGGAACAAACAAAAGGCGGACTTTGTTTTTAGAAGAATCCCCTGTAAAGTAAGTAAGCATTGGAGATGTAGTGTTGTCAGTAAACTCAGCACTGATGTGACTGACTGACAACTTATCATGTGGATTCAAGAATAACGACTATTTTCATTATCCGTGTGAGAAATTGTTGTTTCATGCCATGATTTAATTGCAATTATGCCCATTTTAAAAATACCAAACAATCAGACATTTGTTATTTTTTTCAAATCACATAATTGAAAATGCAATTTAAAGATCAAAATATACTATCAAATTTTAGAGGTGTTCTCTTTGGTTCAGCAAAAAAGATGGGTCTCAGTAGGGTCCCAATTGAACCGAGGACCTGCTTGTTTATAATGTGACAGAGCGTGTAACAATATTTCAGCCTTTCGGACCAAATGTGACTAAAGTGACAGACAATAAAACAAATGAAGAAGAGCAAACAGAGAAGGGAAAAGGCAGAAACAGATCAGATCAGTCCAGTTTTAAGATAATGTTGTTTTCTCTTTTATATAGCTCTTTTTATAGAGCCACAATGCTACAGCAGATGTTGTTTTATATTAATTCTAAAGGTGAGAGGGTTTCACTCACTTTTTTCCTTTCTTCGATTTCTACTCCAGTGCCACGCAGAAGCCATTGGTTGGAGCAGGGTATTATAAAGTATGGATAGAACTCCCATTGTGTCATATCAGGAGGCCCTTTCCAATTAAATAAATGAATGTTTGCACTGTGTGTGTGTATGAGCTGTCTGTTTTATTTAACACCTAGCGTAGTTCCCTAGCGAGTTTAAGAAACGCAAACATGCCCCACACAATAACAGTAAGAAAGGAAAAAATTAATAAATAAAATTATAACGAAAACACTAGAGATAAAATGTCAAAATGTCTTAACACATAACACTTGGGTTTGTGTCCTTCACTGTTTTCACTGCAGTCCAATGTCACAACCTTACACCACTGGCTCTAACATTACAGTTTATTTCTGCTCTGCTATTTCTTCCTCACCAGTTTTTGTTCTCTGTATGTGTAGTTTCCCAAACATTGATACACAGCAGAAACCGTCTACTGATAGAGGCAGATGCAATGGCCAACTTTGCCACTTTAATTTTGATCATTTTTTACTTTCACCCTGCCCCTCATTGACCCTCAAAGTTTGAAGAGACAACTGTTGATTGTACTTTTTATGTAGGTGCCACAGCAGTAAAGAGTTAGTCCTCTGACACATATAGTCGACCTGGGACTGGACTGGGGGCAAGGATATCCTCCTGGTGGGGCCTGAAACAAATGGCTGTCATCGAGGTAGGAATCCATTACATTTTATTACTATAGTATTAGTAGAATTACTGGATAAATTTGAAAACTTGTATGTGAATTGGTACTCAATAACATTCTTTCCCTTCCATCTGCATCATTTGCCTCTGGTCCCAGGACAGTGCTGGCCCTTCAAAGGAGAACGTGGCCATCTCCAGGTTCATCTGGTTGACACTGTCCATATTACTCATGTGACGCTTGGCCATATTGCAGACAGGCAGTTCCCTGGATCCATCAGCAGCACAGCAAGGGGGTTTTCTATTTATGTGAGAGATATTTGCCTATTATGACCACATATATAGTTATCTACAGTGAACAACAACTGACTTCTCTCTGATCTCTTATTATACAATCTTTTGTTTTGTCTTATAATTAACTAAGAGTTCAAGATAGTTTAGTATTAAATGCATTATTAAAGACCAAAGTATGAGTTTTTCCAAAACCACAGTGATGTATTCAGTCATGTCCGGCTTGAGATTTAAAGCAACTGGGGAAATGAGGAGTACACATGATTCTACAGTTTCAGAGTCCACAGCAAAGTCCCCACACATTCTCCAACATTTTAATCTTTCATCTCACCATACAGTACTAATTATGACTAGATTAACTTGCAGAACAACCATCTTGCCATTCAAAGTGGGGGATTTTTAGGCCACCCTCAAAAGCCAAGTGATTGCATAAAAAGGAGACTGGTGAAGGTTGTCACTAGGACCTCACCTCTTCAGAAGTTAAAGTGTGTGGCTTTGCGTATTACGACTTTGGCTCAGAGTATTCACTCGTCAAAGCTTCATGGCAGAGCACTGAAGGGAAATGTAGTGCTTCCTTTTTGCTGCTCTGACATGAATCTTTGACGAGTGAAGAATCCAAGCAGAGGTTGTAGTGTGCAGAGTCTGACATTTCCACTGCTGAAGCCTGTAACTGCACTGGAGGGCAGGTCCTAGAGAGGTCCCCCACTGAGCCCCCCTTCTGTACCATTACTCGGCTTTTGAGTGAAGCATCCTTAAAAGAATTTGACCTAAGATATTGGGAACAGTACTGATGACAACAGGTTCAATAGAGAGACCAGAGCAAGACAATCCAGTCACTGTTGGAGGTTTCAGGCATTGTCTTGGTTTGGCCACCACATTGAACCCACTGTTACTTTAATGACACTGAAGCGAGGACAATGACATGACCCTGACATGGACACCTGAATAGATGAACAATTATACATTCATCCAGTTCCCTGTAACTAAATGTCACTAGAAGAACCATTGGGAATACATTAAGAACGTTCAGACTACCTCCAATAACTTTGACGTCAAGTCATCTTAAAAGGCATTTGGTTTGTTCTTGTCAATAAAGACAACCTAATCCTGCCTGATTTGACTGGGAAAAGTAAAATGTTTTAGGTACTGTATGGTGACTATGATTTACTTTTTAGTGATCATAAAATGCTTGTAAAATTCACAGAACATATCACAATATTACAATAATCATTTTGTATTTTAAAGTATTTCTCTTACGCCATGATCATACATTTTGTGTCAAAAGGCAGTGAAATCTCAAACCAGCATAAATCGTGTGTGTGACTTAAATTACTAACAACAAAAAAAACTAGACCTTTGTGTAACACAGATACAAAGAGCAGAGGTATATCTTCATTGTGTGTTTTCCTCTCCGTGTGAGAATATGAGATGAGTTTTTTGGCACCTTTCATTAAATAACTTATGTCCTTTCTGTTGTTTCTGGGTTGGTCAGGTGTGTAGCCCAAACCTGTCTCTCTGTGGACCTGTCTGAGCCTGGATGTTTTAGATGTTTTGTAGATGTTATTCCTCTCTGCTGCTGCCAAGTGCTTGCTCAAGGAGGATTAGTTGCTTTTTTGTAGCATACACGAAATAAGGGAGCGAGATTGGGAATGATGTTAAAGAATGGTGATCAGGGCAAGACCGTTTTTTGGGCTAACAACCAGGCAAATAGCCAGCGGACTGGGGATGCTGCTGATGGCATAGAGCCCCCATTTTCTCTGCGTCTTGGATTGGCTCAAGACGTACATAAACCACTGAGCAACAGCCTCAAATTTCCCCATGAATGGCACGGTGAGTATTTTTATTTCTACAATGGCTTTGAAATAGCCTACATATTTCACTCACTGTGTCTGCTTGTTGTTTTGTAGTTAACTGAAGACTGAGTTAAGACAGCTCCTTCCACATCTCAGACTGTCAGTCAAGTGATGCGCCTGGCCCACTGTGAACTCTCCTGGTTCTCCCGATAAGCTACACCGGCCCTGCTGCTAGCCTTATTCATTGGTTTGTTGTGAGCCTGTTTGCTTGGCTAAGTATCGGCCAGCTATCGATACTTAGCCAAGCAGTTGCTGCATAAAGTGATGCCTACAGGTATATTTTAGACAAATCGTTGCATACCACTTTAAAAATGCTAGCTGTTAACACTAGTTTTCAAACATTCAAACATTGGTAATGTAAAATTATTGGAATTGAAATGGGCTAAAGAATAGTTGTGAAGAATGCAAGTTAGAGTGGGTGATGTAAAATTATACTGCGATTGAAAAAAAAAAAATGTTTACGATACAATAAAAGTAGAAATATACTTGAAAAGCCGAATTTCTTGTGATTTGTTGAATGTTAGATTGATGCTGAAGCAGTGAACGGCTGCAAATGCAAAAAAAATTTAAAAATTTTAAGTATAAACGGTATGAATACCAAAAATCATTGTGTCCCTGAATTTGGACACTGTTGAAAGTTTGAATGGCTGAAATCACTTAGTAAATATAATAATATTAATAACAAAGAATATGTAGGAATAAGGATCCTGAATGTCTCAGCATCCACACAAAATTGTATAACAAAACTTATCTTGAATTACAAGATTCGTCGATATATTAGGATCTAGTTTGTATTTTTAACAACAAAATGTCTCTGAAACAGGCCAGAACTGAGCAATAAAACTTTCTTAAAAAGTAAAACAGATGAGACAAGCCTGTTTTCTGTCAGAACTTATTTTTGACAAAGTTTGCCATTGGGGAGTAGTCCTCCTCTGTCAGAAGGAACCATAAAAACCTATAGGTGTGTGTGTCATCAAAGAGACATTACAGCTCTTTTTAAGTGTGAACTTTTCTTTCGTGTCGCATAACCTTTTATATAAAGTCTTTGTTTTGTGCAGAGAACACTAGTCTCAGCTCTATGTCTGCACGGATTCCTCTACAATGTTTCAAGTACAATACATCACCTTGATACGTAGAGTGCATTCATTCGTGCAACAAAAGCATCTCAGCCAAGGTCTTTCAATGTCTGCACTTAAGCTTTTTCTGAGTCACTCATTAGATAGACATTAGCTCAAAGAGTCATCTCCACTGACCTCTGAAGAAGACTGTGTATTTGTAATCCCTCCCAGAATTCATTTTCCACTGCCAAAAGTGCACGTCATTAGAATATATCAAGATGGCTTCACTTGGGACAGAGCTAGCCATCAGTTGGAGAATTGCCAAACATTAGGCATCACTGATCCTATCACCAAACCCAAATTAACCTCCTGTAGTTCTGCCGTTGGCGAAGCACAGGCCTACACCTCAACGGGGAACGAGGTGAGAGCCGCTGGTTGTGGCTCTCTGTGGGAGGATTTTCTTTTTCTTTGACAATGGCTGGTTGTCAGGGCTGCCTCTTCATCCTGGTGACAGCTGGGAAGCAGGCAGGTGGCAGATGCAGAGGGAAATGAGCTCTTATCCACATGATTAGACTATATTTAACCAGCGTAAGAAGCAAAGGGAGTATCACGAAGAGGACATAAAACTGATCCTTTATGACTAGAACGCTAACAGGTATTAAGGCTGTGTGAAAACAGATTGACTTTGAGAGAATATACTCAACTATGACTCACAAATCAAGTCTATCCTTAGGTATTTGGAGAGGTAAAAAGTAACATATTTATATTCCAGATATGTGCAAATGCAAAATTCACTGTTATGGAGTTCAGTCAAAAATACAAATTGTAATATTTAAATGTATGCTGTAAAGTTTTTGGCCAAGTTTGGCAACATCTAGTGGTGAAGCAGAGCATTTTATCAGCTGTGGTAGTAAATAAAAACAAAATGTGTTTATTTCACAAATGTCGTAATCTTTTTGCAACAATGAGTGCCTCTACAACAGTGTCCAGTTGGTCCACTTTGTGCACCTGCAGGAACAGGAAGTAATAAAACTTCCACTGGGTTCTGTAACTCTGTAATTTTCATCAAACTTTGCTCTGCACATGCTCAGACACTACTCTGCAACACAAGGGAGTGCTTTGTTGATATGGCAACATCACATGGAGAAATAATATTTGCCATCTACTTGACCTATTTTACACTTACAATATCTCTGTATTGTAATTATCTTTAAAACTTATATATAGACATGTACTTGTCACTGTGGAAGTCTTTAGAAGAGATATAGCCTTCAACAATGCATAAGCTAAAATGATGATTTGTTAGCTTTCACCCTTAAGAAAGATTTTGGGTCAATCTGAAGACTATGACCACCTAAAGACCACATAGATGTAGCATACAGGAGGATGACTGGTCATCAAGGAACCTATTGAAGACAAACAGGAAGCAAACACCTGGTTGCATCAGTATTTTCAAAGGTCTAACAAAAAAAAATGGACCCACAGCATTTCCGAAAGAGCCTAAATTTAAAGTTAAATGTGATGGATTTATCACTGGGGAAATAAATAGGGTTGAATATTCATTTACTTTGAAATCAGTGATGAGTATATGCTTTATCAAACAGAAGCCCTGTGCAAAAATCTCTCGAATCCACCACAGTCCCAGAGCATGATGTAAGATTTGAGTTAAAACCCATCTAGTCCGTACTTTAAACCTAATGAGCCCTCAGTGTGTACCCCCACAGCCAAAGTGTTAATTATTCACTGCACAAAAAGCTTTTCAATGTGAAATCTCACCCTCTAAGAGACTCGTGGGAAATAAAAGCTTGGTAATAATAGACAGTGACTTTATTTAGAATGCGTGTTGCCTATGGGATAGATGAGCTGACTGGACGTTAACACCATTTGGCTGATTACATAACAGAGGATAGTTCCTCACGACAGCAAGGACATCATCTAATGTGGATTTATCAAGGTATGTCACAAACGTATGTTGCACGGCTTACTTTGTGTATTTTATCAACCTGACTGTTCATAATTTCGAATATGTAACGTTTTGACAGCTATGGGCGGTCTGATGAGATGACTTTTTTCTTGATCAAGAGAAAGAAGAGCTGACCATGCTCTTTTTGTGCGGAATCTGCATGCTCTCCCACTGTCCAAAGAGATGCATGTAAAGTTGATGTGACTTTAAATGTCCCACAATGAATGAATGTGAGAGTGATGGCTCCAAGTGTTATCCCTGTGATTAGCTAGGGGTCAGAACAAACCCAGTGCACAGTTTATCCATCTCATTCTAGTCCAGTCTCATTCAGTCTAGTACAGTCTGTAAAGCCCTTTGAGGCAATTGTTTTGGTGATACTGGCCCATAGAAATTAAATTAGTTGAACAGAATAATATATAGATATATAGATAATAAAATAGATAATATGCAATCACATTATGATTATGACAAAAAAAAAAAAAGTACAGTATTTATTGTTTTGGTATAATGTCGCTTCTATAGCTACATATTTAAATGCATTGCAATGAAATGACATGTTCAGCACTTATAACCTCACTGTGCTAATGGTTGTATAATGTTTAGTTTAACATTCAGAACATGCCATTTTCCAGCCAGCCAGTGTGTTAGCATGCTAATGTGTGATCATTTGCCATAGCAGTTTTCCTCTGAGGATGGAGTTGACAAAGGGCAATCAAAGTGTCTGATTGCACGTCTGATTGAACAGTAAATTGGAAAAACACTAGCATCCAAGACACTTAAACTGTTTGCCACATAGTTTGAGAGAAAGTCAAAAATATCAAGCTATCAGGTTTTAGTTTACACTCACCAAGAATATGAGCCTAATGCAACCTAAAAAAAAATAAATAAAAAATATATACCAGGCAGCGTTTGAAAAGTGAAATGGCCCTGAACGCCTCAAGAGAAGTCAAGAGAAACAAGTGAGACTTGAAGAAGTTTAGTCCTGGGGAAAAACAACAACCTTGTACAAACCAAAAAAATTGTATCATTTTACCTATACTTTATAGCACTTCAAGAATTATTACAAATTTGCTTATGTGTACAAGATCTTTTTTTTCTGTTCAGGCACCAGTGAACAGTATTTTAATATCACATTGTAAAAGTACATTAATGCTTTAACACAAACATTCAAATTAAGTAGCTCGCTTATACCATAATCATCCATCAAAATAAAATTATTTAACATATCAGTTACAAGATGCCATGTGTGCAACATTAGCCTAATAAAACAAACTTGTCATGAACAGCTTAATAATATATTGGTGATGAAGTAATAACTTGTTAACTTTAGTGGCTCTATAGAGTGTAAATGCAACATGAAAAAACAGATTTGGCTACAGAGACATTGTGAGGAATGTCACATATATTCAATATTTAAAGTATGGTAAGGTCATTTTCCACTATCTCACTCACTTAGTTTCTTCTGTGTCCCATTATTAAAAAGGCTAATTAAATCCCCAAAACATTAAATGTTGAAATAACCCATTGTCAACGCCTATACAATCACTACCATTTTCATTTGCACTGGTTATATTTTGGCGTCAAATGGAGAATAAGCTCACATTAGGTGTGGTATTTAGAACTTTGTGGAACACTTGTCTGCCAGTTTTTTGAATATCTTGGAATATATTTTTTATTATTTATATGTGCATATGTACAAGTAAATTGGATTGAAATATGCTCACATTTGTAGAAATATTACATCCTATTTAAGTAATTGTACAAAATGTACTCAAATGAAAGACGTGGTGATATTATTTCCATGAACCAAGAATACATTAGTCCTCCTTAGTAAACTGCTTATTACAGTTGAACAATGATAGTTTCCTTCATTAGACAGATTTCCCATTGATATCATTCACCCATAAGCCACTCTTTTGTTCCCTCCATTGTTTGTGTCATGATGTCATTCCACTGCCGTATGGTTGTCTGAAGGGCATTTCGTTTTCTCATTTACGTCTGCAGCAGAACCATGTTGTCTTACTCCAATGTCATCCCAAGGACATCTGTTTGATGGTGTCAACATATTTGCACTGTACATGCATCAATTATACTTGTATAATGAGGTCTCATGATGCACACTGAGCAAAAATTGATTAGGCCGCTAAAATACAAAAATCACTTTTACATGGCTTGTGGGGGTTTGTTCCACTTTTTTCACAAATAGAGGCAATAACATTTACACTGCGATTGATAACATGATAGGGGAAGTTCCATAGAAGTAGAATGGAGGTAGGCAGTGCCACGCAGGTCCAGCTCATTTCTGAACAAACAATGACAAATCCCCATTGCATCCTACTTCATAATTACAAAATACCTTTACAAAGGATGCTCCATATGCTCTTGAAATGAGTATTCCTTCCATCCAGCTTTTTCCACTTATCTGTGGCTGGGTTGTGGGGGCAGCAGTCTAAGCAGAGACACCCAGACTTCCCCCTCCCCAGACTTTTCCTCCAGCTCCTCCAAGGAAACACCGGGGCATTCTCAGGCCAGTTGACACATTGTCCCTCCAGTGTGTCCTAGGTCTTCTCAGAGACCTCTTTCAAGTGGGACACACCTGGAACATCTCCCCAGGAAGGTGTCGAGAAGCCACCACAGCTGCGTCCTCTCGATGTGGAGGAGCAGCGGCTTTACTCTGAGCTCCTCCCGAGTGAAAAGCTTCTCAAGCCAACAGGACATCATCATCCTAACCCCAACTCCCTCCAGCCCCTGGCTACACGTAGAAGTTCTATCCAAAAAAATAGTGAACAGAATCTGTCACAAAGGGCAACATGCACCAGGAACACATCTGGAACCTCCCTGCTCCAGAGGTACTGTCCCTGACCTCCATGACACGTGTCAGAGGTGTGGTAGCCAAGACATCTCCTCAACATCCAGTGATGAGTGAGTATTAGGATGTTTATTTTATGCCTTGGTCACAATATGGAAGTGACTGAATCGTGTCTAATTTTATGCAGTGATCATTGCATTTGCCAATAACCAAAGCAGTATTGAGAAAGCTTCAGTAGGAAATAAAGTATTTATCTGGGCCGCAGTTTTCCTCTGTATTAATGGAGAACGGAAATTGAGGGAGGAAGACTCATCCCCTTCACCTTCCGCCACTGCTCCTCACAGGCCTCTCAGCCAATCATCGCTAAGCTGCCGATATTTAAAGCTCTGTCTCTGCTGCTTCATCCAGCTGTGTAAGTTTGTGCTGCACCCCTTCTCCACCCAATCACCACCTCAGCTAAGGGGGGGCACTCATCATTATCATCACCATGTCATCATAATCACTGAAACACACCAAGCACATAATTAAACAGGAACTGCTTTGGCCAATAAGATGCTCACATAGAAAGGGATCTCGAGTTAGGGACTCCCTCATTGGCTTTTGGTCAACATTGAATTAATTACTGCTGAAAATAAAGAGGAAGGGTGTGTTCCAGCAGTGGCTACATCTGTTTAGGCAGAGAATCATCACAAAAAAAAATGTTGAGAAAACTGATTTCTATTTCTTGTATTTACTCTTTATTTAAATAAAAGCAGAAAATGTTGCAGTATTATATATCTTTATTACATATTTCTTGGGTAATGCAGCATTAATTAAGTGTCTGATACTGATCCATGCAAAAATTTGTGATATATGCATATTGATAACATTGTTAAAACTTCAATCATGCTACAACTGCCCTGTAATAATGGTGACAATGCAATACAAATATTTTATATTTAAATGATAACACTTACTGATTACCATTTGATCCACGGATCCATCCATTGTGTTCAAATGGTGGACTTAAAGAAGAGCTCAGAGATGAAATGACACTTGAGGCCAAAATACTGTCTTTGAATAAATGTATTTTAATGTATTCAGATTTAGAACAAACACTTCACACAGCATCAATCTGGACTAAGTACACCAAGAAAATAACCTACCATAAAATAAAAAAGAATAACAGAATTAAAAAAGCAAGTTTAAATAGACTGTACATGATATTATTTTTTTCTAGTTGGGAAAATGGTTTAAACCTGTAGGACTGTAATAGATGAGAACCTGTATTTAGGAACGGAAAACCTTGGCCAATCACATGCTCATAAAGTCACAGGCTGGAGAAAAAAGAGCGCTCCTATTGGTCTACACCACCTTGTCATATGACATTCCAAGAAGTTTAAAAGCTGCAGATAAAGTGTACTTCCAGCGCTGAGTATGTCTTTTAACACACAGAAACAGCTTTTTTTTAAAAAGCATCAACGGAGAAAACGGTGGGCAACGTAAGTATTTTGTATTATTTTGAGGGACAAAAACTGGATTTATTTTTTAAAGTGATACAAGAGGATCTTACAGATTTTTTCAGCCAAAAAAAAAAAAGTTTTACAGTTAATCAGCTTTGTCTGGCTTGAACGTTGCCCTTTGTCGTTTTAGTATATTGCCACCAGAGCTGAAGATCCATTCCGAGGAAGCACGTGTTGCTTTTGACTAGATTGACTAACTCTTGGAAAGGTTCCCTCATATTCTCCTTTCATATTCTTTAACAACAATTAGACTGTCTTTAGGGTGCCTTTGTTTGAGTTAACTAAACAGATTTGTTGTGTTTCCATCCGGTGCCTTCAAACTTTGACTGTAAACTTTGCAGATAACATTTGTTTGGTCTTTATCTTTAACCTTGTGCTGCAGCTGGATTCTCGCCAGATTTGGGAGATTCCACGCAGTTCAATCTGGCGGAGTCAGATTACTTTATCTTCAGGTGAAAACCCAAACCAAGTCCATATTATAGATGCTGAAATTCTTAAATTCCAACTGGGCATTTCTCAGTTCATGACACAGAAGCAGATGGCTTTGTTTAGCAACACATAGAAGTGCATTGTAGCGCAATACCAGTTGTTGTTGCTCTCCACTGGCTTCCAATAAATTTTTAAATGTTATTACTGGTTTAATTTCTAGACTAACTGCTTTTCTCTGTCCCACGATGCAGACTTGTGACCAGAATGTTTCTCGTGGGTTCACCTAAACTATGGAACAATCTCCCTCTTCATATTAGAGCTGCCCAGTCACTTGAGCACTTTAAAACCATCTGTCTTTACCAAAAACAGACCAGCACATAGACCGAATTGCACCAATCTGTCCCTAATTACTTGAATGCCGTGTTTAAGCTCACTACATTGTTCTAATCATCTAAGTGCTCCTTTTTCTTACTCTGTCTGACTGTTTAGACTTGTTGCTCCTATCATGCTCCAACCTTACTTTGGCAACTACAATGGCATTAAAATCAGGAAATATGACAGCCAGGTTTTACAGGTAGGATACAAATTGTAATAAACTGCTGTTGTCTTCTGAGGATTTACAGGCTTCTTGCTCAAGGCTTAAATAAGAGATGAGAAATTAGTTTGATTCGTGATTTGAGCATTTTCTAAATTGGACGCTAAGCACATGACTTCACATGAATGGAGTTATTAATGTTTGTTTGAAATAGCTGTATATTTGTAATGGTTCTGTCACTTTGGAGGGATCTGGTTGGTTTCCAGGAGCATAATCAGAGTAAAAGCCCGGCTGGTGCATTAGAAGTTTTGGAGGACAAATGCGGCTGCAGAATGACAATGAGGAAGCGACATCGAGCCACAGCTGGAGGAGACAGACGGAGATGAATGAGGCCAAAGACGGAGAGATCAAACCCCTCGGCGCACCTGTTCACACCTGTTCTCCACTTCTACTGATCCTCCTCCGGCGGCACACACAAACTCACAGAGATGGACCAAACACAAGCCTGTCCCTTGATGGATTCTCTTTATTGTTCTGTATCAAGAGGTTGAGCAGTACCGATAGAATGGTCTGGTACAGTCAAATGAATGAATGAAATAAAAATAGCCATCTATCGGTCATTTTAACGGGTTTGAAAGCCATCTCGTGCTTCTAACATCCACTGCCTTCTTATGAACAGACCCAATCGCCTTCAGGCAAGGAACAGTTCAAATGGCCCTGGTCTGAGTCCTGTTATATACAACAGGGACTACAGTTTTACATCAAAGTCATGGTTATTTATTTATGTATTTGTTTATTTATTATTTGTTTGTTTATTCCATCTAGCCACATAGCATATGTGGTAATTCCTGAAGATGAAAGGAACACGAATTGGAATACTTCTTCTGGAGGGTACAAGAGGACTCAAAAGATTGTGAAATACATGTGAAAAGGATTAACAACAATTGGACTAGGTTATTAAAGGAACCTTTCATTGTGATAAAGAAACCTCTTAAAGACTGTGTAGTAACAGAGCAAGAATTGTATAACATGTTACCACATTTGAATAATGGTTCCCCTGCTAAAGATGTGTGTAAATGCAAATACAGTCCCTCACTATAACGCGGTTCACCTTTCACGGCCTCGCTGTTTCACAGATTTTTTTTAGTGCAATTTTGCATGCTTTTTTTTTTTACAGCGTATGAACACGCATTGTGTTCTGCGTCATGATTGGTTAAGGGACTGTAGACCATTGTCAATCAATCTCCTCCATGCCTTGTCTCCTGTACAGTACAGAATGCGTTTCGGCTTGTCAAATTTACATAAATGTTCGATCACTAACAGTGTGACTCTGAAGTGCTGAATGTTTACAAGTTTTCTCCCCGACAAAACCCACAATGTCAACGAAACGTTCTGCACCGACAAAGGCACCTGCGGTCGCACCCAAAAGGCAGAGGAAGATGCTAAGGTTTGAACTTTGAGAGTGTTTAAACAAGAGAGAAATGTGAGAAAATGTTAATGCCTGTCTGAGAAAAGTGTATAAAGTGTGTGGTGAGGGGTTTTACAGCCTTAAAACATATATAATAATTGTAAAAAAATAAAGTTGACTACTTTGCGGATTTCGCCTATTGCGGGTTATTTTTAGAACGTAACCCCCACGATAAACGAGGGACCACTGTACAAGATATCTCCAGCTGTTCGATGCTACGACTGCAACCGGAACTTCTAACCATACATGGCAGCAGCCGGAACTACTCCGGAACCACTGACTAGAGCAAGGATGTAGTTAAAGCTGCAACCACAAGGATGTGGTGTATTACGTAATCATTTAGCAGGTAGTACTTAGTATAAATACAGGGTCTTAAGCTCTGGAATACAGCGCGTCATGGCCCACTTGAGCTTGCTTTTAGTCCTGTTCAGGGCTACGTTTGCTTTTAGTCCTGTTCAGGGCTACGTTTGCTTTTAGTCCTGTTCAGGGCTAACGCTTGCTTTTTGTCCTGTTCAGGGCAATGCATTTAGTAAAGACAGATTGTCTCATGGAAATCCACATAGGAGCTTGCTTTTAGTCCTGTTCAGGGCTATACATTCAGTCAAACTGTCTCATGATAGTTTGCACATAGGATTTTCTCTTTGAATAAACTGTGTTGGTATTTAACCAGGTAATTCTACTTGCCTGACATAACAGTTTGTACAACTTTCTGTGATACACCTATTCAATAAAACTGGTTGACAGTGTTGTGCTGTAACCAAATAAAAAATATATTTGGTTGTCTCACATCTATTTCACTCTCAACCCTGACATTCTTGAGGAGAAGGTGAGCTCCTTCAAAATCCGTAAAAAACGGTAAGAAATGAGGTCACACTTGCTTAGACCTTTTGTCAAACATTATAAAGTAACCCAGGAGTGAAAAACAGGAAGCAGCTTTTACAAGGGAAGGTTAAAATGTTAACCCTGACTCAGATCTGGGGGTCCTCAGAACTAAGAATATATAAATAAATAGTCTTAGGCGAAAGGGAAGTGGAACAGTGGAACAATCTAGCACCCCAGAACCACTACAGCGTATTAACAGAAATTCAAATAAACATGAAAAACATGAAAAAATAAAGATATATAAATGTTTAATATTGTTGAATGTATGTAGGTGGTGCCTGCATATTAATTATGAAACAAAGGAATCAACAGTAAGACAGAAATAGGAATGTCTTTAATAAATCAACCAAGGGTTTATCTCTGTATGAGTCAATTAACGCTCGACTGCAGAGTTTTACGCTGATTATTCTCTCAGCATATAGTCACATTACGAGATAGAACATGTCTCGTATAGGCTGAGAGTTATACTGAGCTACAGGGCACAGTTCAGGCTTTGATAACAAGAACAAGTCGACAAAGTGCTGGGCAAACAGATTTAGAGTGTTTGAGGCATGATGAAACCACCATTAAAACATGGCAACAGTTGGACTGACCTCATTAGTGGACCAAAAGCAGATGGATGTAAAGTTATGAAATCTTATATAGTGGAAATGTGCAGCAGAGTTATGATTATATTTAGCATCAAGTCTAGTTTTCTCATTAGTGACATTCATTTGTGTCATTTGTGAACTCTGAGTATACAGTTTTCTCATGATCTTTTATCGTTGCTCACAAATCGCTCACGGACAATGCAACTGGGAGGATTATGGCGTGCAGCACTCTCAATTCAAGCTAATGCTAATTCCTCTGCTCCTCCAAATAATGGCCAATTTTTGCACTGCGTTCTGAGCCATTCACAGTCTTCCTCAAATATGGTGCACATGACGTACCTGTTGTTGATAGAGGACACAGTTCCTCCACCTCTGCAAAATTTTCACCATCAAAAAGAAAGTCACTGAAGTCTGTCCTGTTCTTATAAACTGAGATAAACAGAGTGCTACTCCACCTCCTGCACTTCTCTATTCTCTTCTCGCAATCTCTTCCCGTGTGCCTCTCCCTTTTACAAAGCCCGTCTGCTCTTACGCAATGACTTGATGATGCTTGTTCCTCTGTTTAACTGTGATCCTCAACACGATCTTGCCTGTGTGGATTATGATGCTGATGGTATAGTAATTAGCAAACTCCCAATGGTTGTCTTTCTGTGGAAGAGGAAAGTGCACGACACCGGTCCCTGGGCCATTCCTCCATGGCCCAGCTGTTTCAACACAATAGAAACTCCTATGGATCAATAAAATGTGTTCAGCTGTGAATGAAGCTTTGTCTGTCTAATTGGTTCTACGCAGTTTCTTCTGTTTCTGTTGGTAATGCTTCCTGGAAACACAACTCAAATCTAAAGAGACCAGACTTGTATAGAATTGAGAAAGCATTAGAATGGCTGGATCCAGGTTGACTTTCAAATAGCCTCTGATGCAGCACCTTTGTAGTAAGAACCAGTGGCGAGTGGTGATAAAGAAAAAGGGGGTGCTGTTGTAGTTTTTGGCTGGTGAGGCACACTCTTTTAGAATCAGTAAAACAAATGAGTAAATCACCACCAGCACATTGACAACTGGTTATATTTCAGATTTAATTTCATCATTCTTTCCACACACAAAGGTAGGGACACGTTGGGACAAAAAAGACATTATTATTTTATTAGGCATCAAGTAAATGCCAGGCTTTGTCCCCGATTACCCACTCTTCTGGACAAGCTCTCTATTCATATTTCTCTATCTTCATTCATCTGTCTGCTGCTGATTCTTCACTGTCCCACTGTTTGATTTAGATTCAAACACTGGCTGTATTAAGTTGTCCATGTGCTGTAAATACGAGGGAAGGTTAGCCACAGACACAGCTCTTTGCGCTCTGGGGCATGACTTAAATGAACCAATTAGAGATCAGCCTTAGGTCACCTGTGTGTCAAAAGTTTTATATGTCCCATTGGCATCTAATGAACCAGCACCCCACAACCAAGAAGTGCTATATCACAGATAAAACAAATAAAACGTTTTAATGTTTGATTATTTCTTTTTGCTTCTCCCCTGCAGGCATAATCCTGACAGACCAGCCACCACTGGTGAGAATAGGAAATACTTTGTGAAACAATAGCTCAGTAACAAGCTAAAGGCCGCATCATTTCCCATTTTTCAGTGCCATTTTTCAGAACAAAGAGAAATTAAATCACTGTTAATGGCTGAGACATTTAGACTAACTACAGAAAGTAGCACACAATGAGACCAAAGACGACTAAAGCCCCTTTCACACATGCAATCTTTCCCTGCAATGTTCTTGCATTTCACCAGAGCAGTTTAATGAGTGAACTGATCCAGAACTGATTTCCCTGGCAATTTACCAGATCAAGCAGTAGTAATGTTGCAGACTGGGAAGGCTGTGTTGTGAACGAATGCAGTAACATTGTTGGAAAGGGCATGTATTTGTGTGATTACGTCAGACAACATCTACAATCTAAATGGACCATAAAGCCACAATGAAAAAAACATTAGTGAGCAATTCATTTCCAGTTTGGACTCTGAGTCAGAGCGATACGTGCTTTTACGTCAGTCAACAAAGGTCTACGATAACACGAGAAAAAGTGAATATTTGCTAACAAAGTCGCTAAGTTTGCAACACTGGAATTCGTAACCGTCCTGCATGGCTTTCGTCTGCCTTCTTTGTTGACTTTGGCAGTTTAGATGCTTATTATCGCATTACTGCCCCCAACAGGTTGTTTTAGGAACTCGAATTCTCAACGTTGCCGGGTCAAGTGTGAAAAGAGGTGACAAAGTAATGTTCTGGTAACAAGCTGCCGTAATGTGTTCCAGGTAATTTACTGGGAACCATGTGTGAAAGGGGCTAAAGATAGATTGATGGATTTGTCATAGCTCATCACAGAGATACACAATGATACGCACTGATAGATCTGTTTAATGAGCCAGTATATTTTTATTGCAGTTAGCAAGAAATTAACCAGTTGATGGCAGGGCTTACTAACATTCATAGACATACACTGACAGACAACCATTCACTCTCAGACTCATTCAGTATTGGCAAACTAGTTTCACTTAATCACACGCATATCTATGAATGATGGCAGGATTGATGAAAACCCTTAAAAAGCTCTTTTTTAGATATCTTACATTTGGACATAGACTTAATGTGTTCAAGAGTAATAAATATGGATCAACATGGGATGCTAAAAGAATACTTCTACGTAAGGAAAAAAAAACAAGACTGATTCATCATACATCATGTTACTATGTATTAGACCTTCGATAAAAAAAACAAAAAACAACAGTTCCACGCCTGCTCCCTGTATCCCACTACAAACACACGGTAGTTTCTCTTGATCACTGTGGAGCTGAATGGTATTGATCAAATGCTCTGCAGCTACAGTCTAATGAAAGGAATATACCAAAAGAAAAAAAAAAATCGCAGCAGTGTTGTTGACCTACTTCTACTGGAGCCCACTTGTTGCATGTTTTTCAGCTTGTAAGACTGATCAAACACGGAGACAGTCAAAAGAATAAGGAATCAGTTGTATAGGCCTATAGACTGGGTTCTATGAAATCACACAGGTGCATTCCTTAAAAGGGAATATTTTTAGTGTGCTAAATACTTAACACAAGCATATCTTCCCAGGACAGCTTCTGTCTCATAACATTTAATTGTCAGATTATGATTTCAGTGCAGTGCGCTCATTCAGAGTCCTCTCAGCTCTATCAGCAGCAGCAGCAGCAGTTTAAAGACTAATTAAAGTATTGTGCTGCAGAAATAGTCTTTTCAATAAGTGTCCCCGTTGTTCCTTGGTGGTGTATCTAGGTCAGAGGAGCAGTGATACCGATGCCTGTCAGATCCCACTGATTCCCAAATCTTTAAAAGCAACTCTTCTCCTGTCTAACTCTTCAATCAATAGTGTTGTTCTAACTGGAGGGCTATCAGTTCCAATACAACACAGTAAAGATTGTACTTGACATGTTTTATTGGGTTTTTAGATTGTGGGATGGGCTGTAAAGTACTTATGTAAAGTGTTTTTTGTTAGTTGTAGTTTAGTCGGAGTATGTTTTTTTAGTTTTGTTTTAGTCTTATTAGTCTTATTCTTACCTCTCATGGTCTATTGCAATGACCCATGTGGGAGGGCTTCCAGTGAAAGCATTTGGGAACAGCAGAGACTTTCAGATCAATACTTAGAGGTAATTGGGTGGACAACCTGCTGCTAACTGCATTTCACGGGGTAAATTTGTCTTTATCTGAGCAAAAGTGCTGTGTTTTCACAGTAGTAAACTCCACTGTGACCATTTGACAGGGTCAGAGCTGCAGCACATCTCATGGTGTAATGTGGTGGTGGTGTAATGTGGCTTTAGGTCTGTTCTAAATGTTCTTCAACTTGGCATAAAATGATAAGTTAAAAATTCAGTATGTTTTTTTCCACTTTCCTTAAAACCACCCTGCATAACTTTAAGCCAGTAGAGGGCGAAGCCCTATGTTTTTATGGAAGCGCACAATATTTACAGACATCATTTATTGAAAGGAAGCTATCCAAAAAGATCTTCTGTAACGGTGGGTAATTTTTGAACATTTTGTGCAAACACGACTCTGTTAGGGTCCAGTGTATTGGCCTACTTCTGATCCCTCTATTTTAGCTGTAAAGCATGTCACTCATGTTATGTGTCGCAGTAACAGGAATTATATTACAGTGTCAGTGAGATACCATTCAATTATTATGAGAATATATATTTTTGGGCTAAGGTTATGTGGTGCTGCTGGCTAAAAGTTATGTGTGGCTTTAACAAATACTGGGCTAATGATCAATTTGTTCACTTTCCTTATTTCTGATTCTGATCTGAAAATCTAATAAATGAATGAGACAGTTTTCCAATGACACTTTTTGCTCTTCTTTTAGTGGAAATACTTTCCAGTTCTGGTGCGCCATTGGGGGTAGCCATGTTGTTTTTGATGCAACAGCAAGTTGTAGGAATACGCTGCATTTTGCCTTAGTTTGACGGAGCGTTAGAGTGAATGAACAGAACAGAACAGGTCCACACACTCACATAATTTAATCGGCCAATTATGACCCGACTTAAATAAGTGTTTTAAAGTCTGACTTAATTTAATAATGTCTCCAGAAACAATAACACTGGGGTAAAAATCCACAAATGTGTAAAACACAGCTGATATTTAGGACTACATCATTAATATGAAATATTAAAACAAAAAGCCAGTGTCATGTCATGTCATAATCTAGCTTGTCATTTTTCAGTTAAAGCTAAATAATTATTTTCTGATCTTAGTAGTAGTAGTAGTAGCAAAGATCATTCATCTAATAAAACATTAGAGACAGATGTAAAATTAGGGGGTCTCTTAATTTGTGTTAAGTGTCTGATTCACCAAATGTTTGGTCTGATCCTGGTTTCCTGGTGATTAAGCGTGACTCAAAATGAGCCTGTTTCATGGAACTGAAATGACAAATTGCTTTTCCAAATAAGCCTAACTAATTGGGTTAGCTTGTTTTATGGAAGAGCCCTTTGGCCAGGTTCAGGGACGCAGTATACGTCTGTATACATGTTCATGCTGTCAGCGAAAAGCACAAAAAACTGCTTAAAAACTGCTGCTGTTTCATTTCTTTGAGCAGCACGTGGGTGTATTATTTTATTACATGAATATGTTGCTGAAAGCTTTATCAGTGCATTATGTGAATATAAAAAGGTAAGGTGTAACATTAGGACACTGTGCAGAAGAATTTGATAGTTGTGTGTGTGGTTTTGATTTCAAGCCTTTTTATTATGTATATTGTGTTTAGAGCCTATATATAAATCCACTGAAGCAGCAGCTCCCAGTTTCATTTACACATTATGAGTTCATGCAGTTTCTAAGTCTCCCCTGGGAACTGGGAGCTGGTAAATTAAAATCTTCCAGGAGCTGGTCTGGACTCAGTCGGCTGGGCCATTCAGAAGAACCGCCAGTTTAACTAATTCAGCCTTGTCTGCCAAAAACACAGCACAGCCCCAAACCCGGCTGCTCCAGTTTGTAGCTAAATATGATTGGCTCTGCTTCAGAGAGCACCAACTAAGCCGCCGCCATGCATGCTTCAGGCTGCTCCGTGGACGTCGGTGTCAGTCAACAAGTTTGAGTATTTCTGCTTCTGTGTTGGAAAGCAAACAAGCATGAGTTTAGGAATAGGTCTTTTAATCTTTTTTCTCTTTTGTAATTTATACATTTCTGAATTTATTGCACTCCTCTTAATGTGTATAGGTTTATAAGTGCATGTCTTCAAGGCCGCACTTTGGAGTGGAAAGTTCAGGCTGTGCATCATAATTAAAACAACACATAACAATCAACATAAAAAAGTAAACATTGACTTCCATTAAAACCAAATACCAATGGATACTGTATTTAATAAGTGAGCAACGTATAAAAGTAGAGTGCTTCTTTAAAGGAGAACTGCTTTTAAACCAAATACAGTATACAGTATATTCTCTGTCTTATCTTGGTGGACTGTTTGTACAAAATACAGTAAAATTACCTTAACTGTTAAAAATTAACTGTTTCAGGAGACGTGTTTTTTTTATTTCCAAACATGCCACTTTTATAGTCTCCACTTGTAAACAAATAACCTCAATAAATGATGCACCGTTGCAAATGCCAAAAATACGTTTTTCGGTTAATAACACTCGGAATAACAGTATTACGATATTATATTTCATTATACACCCAACATCCAGCCCTTTTATAAAGATACAGCAATCTAAAGTTAAAATGATTGCAGGGGCACCTCCTAGGAGACGTGCTGTGCCCAAACCCTGTTGTGTTGACAGTTCACCTTGCTGCTGCTGCTGCTGCTGCAGTTGCTGCCCACACCGTCTGATTGCTTTCTGTCTAGACGACACAATCTGAGCCCAGCCGTCCCTCACCACTCCCTCCAGACTGACGGACAATCTGGACACAACGCCTCTTACGCTGGCTCCTCTCTTCAGGGTAACTTCATGCCTGTGATCAAATCATACTGGCATCTGGAGGGAGAGAGGAAATGTTAATGATCAAAGCAAACAGAGATTAATTACAGGTTACATTGTTCAAAATGTAAAAAACAATGACCATAAACACTATTTGTGAATTAAAGAGGCAGTGGTCGGCGATGAATGTCACGTGAAAGTGAGGAGAAAGGCTGGCTCCCATTAACTTGAATTTGTAAAAGGTAATAAAATAAGCTGTCATTTTTAACAGTTTTAATTGATGACTCACTTTTCTTGTCCTTTGAAACTACTTCTGGAGACAAATCCTAGCCTTCTTCCAGCAGGATGCATGGCACTAGCATAACTTTGAAGACAATGTACATTTACTTTTATATTTGAAAGAATTATTAAAGAAAGAAATACTAACTCAACCTTGATTGTGGTACAAAGGAACAATGACAGCAGGACTTTATTGGACCTTGGTTTTTGCAAACTTGTAACCCCAAAAACATCGACTTTGTTTTAACTTCTAGAAATAGTTTTATAACTTGCTTTTTTATGTTGCCACTGCAAGCAGCTAATGCTAAAGCTAATGCAGTACTGTTTTACAAAGTTTATCCTTATGAAGAGTTACATATAAGACCATCCGTGGTGCAATCGTCAAACAAACCGATTGTAGATATCAAGTCAGTTCTATTCATTTTGATTCTGTTTTTTTAATTTTTGTCAGTTTCTTTAGCAGCAAAAAATGTGTCTCCAAAGACATTACAGTTATGTTTGAATTTGTAAAACAGATGGATATCAAATATAGTCAAACTCTATATTTACACAAAATCTTTCATTTGGTTCAATAACTGTTCATTCATACCTGACATCCAGATCCCGAGTGTATCCTGTGTATTGTATATTGGCTTACATCTTCCAGCTCCACTTTATTTTTTCTTTGTTTCTCCCAAAAATGTCGTATAAATACTGTCCTGTCCCATTTTCTCTCCCGTTAGTTTATAGTTTGTTTATTTTCAACTTCTTTGTGTAAATGATGAACATTAATGCATTTATACTTGTATTGTTATTATGCTGTTGTTGTGTCTGATGGTGCTAAGTGCTTAGCTTTGTTCCAACACTAAAGTATGCTGACGTGCTAAGAGATTGGGCTGGAGATCCAATGGCATATGCTACGTGCTAAGTGTTATTTGTTCCCTATTGTCAAGTGTAATAAAGAGAGCATGCCTCCAAACGCAGTCCCAACGCAAGACCTTTCTCGGTCTGGTTTATGCCTTACTGTTCAGTGTTTTCATGTGGAATCTTGCAGAGATGGTTCCTGCAGAAGCAAGGCAGCACAGGCACAGTCACACTTCAGATTACAACAGTAGAGTGGGTCAACACAATGGAAGAGTTCACCCAGAAAGAAAAATAATAATAAAATACATCAGAACCTGTTTTTGTTTGACATGCGGAAACCATCTGTGAAGACTGAAGACAGATGATTGTCTGCACTGCACTGTGACCTGCATGGGCTCAGGTCATGTGACTGACACTGTTTCCAAACACGTGTAACATTTGTCTTTGACCCTGATATTCTTATGTAACTGTTGTCAGTGGCATCTGCCTGTCCCGAGCTGACACACTAACTCTTAATCCGCCTGACTTCATCTGCTCCTCCTTCTTGTTGAAACAGTCTTATCAGGACCTGTCGTCCCAGGATGGATCCCAGGCCATTTGTGCAGTGCTGTGAGCCTGATACCCAGCACCGCTTCATTAACCCAGGAGATTCCAGAGCAGATACCGACGTTCAGCCGCTCTGACAGATGAGTCACAGAGGCGGCGCCGGACACACTGTCAGCCCAGTTTTGTGGAGTCAGAATGAAAATTGACTAGATTGGTTTTTGAGGTCAAATAAAGTGTCATCATTTTACACTAAGAGGTCTTCAGTTGAGTTCTGACACGTTCATCTGGAGGGTAGAAATAGTTGGTGACATGATATTAGAGTGAATAACACCCCAGTCTCTACTTACCTCATGGAAATCTAATCTAAATAAAACTTAAATTGCAGTGATAATTCATGATCCTGACCAGACCAACTATGACATCCTTTTTTTTTTTTTTTTTTTTTCAAAACCCAGTGGCAAAACCTATGAATGTATAAAGCAGGAAAAACATGGCTGTTTATTTGCCTGGATCATGGGATATAATATTAATGACAGACATTACGAGAAAATGCAATCACATTTCCAATTTAAAAACTTTACTTACAGATATACGAAAGTGTGTCAGAATGGCACATTTGTAGTCTCTGTTAGAAACATTTATTTGGTGTAAAGAAAATGTCATTTTTATTCTAAGCCAATTTCACTTATCGTATATGTACAGTATAATGCTTAAAGTAGACCTGCGATTCAGATGTGGCTCGTTTGAAATTTCCAGTGGAGTTTCTAAGAAAATACACCTTTCCCCCTTTTCCCACACTTCAATTTTCTCATGTCACTCAGATTTCCCACTTCCACTTTGCGCCTGAAAGCATCGATGCGGCAAGTAATGTTTGACGGAGGAGTAACCTTTCTGTTACAGTGTGTTATGACCCTCACTGAATTAAATGGGATAACATAAACTTCCAGTGTAAGAGTGTAAAATCTGTAATTTATTAATTAAACCAATAATTAGAAAATGAAAATAGGGCCAAACTATTATTGATATGTTGGATATTTTAATAATGTGCCTGTAATGGAGTGATATCTGTACATTTTGAATAATACAGTGAATTTTTTGGTAAAGAATTATAGCATAACCTCTGATAAGACACTTAAATCATTTTAATGCTTTGTAGCTACCTTATGTTTTTGAGTGGGTGGATGGCAGTAGAATGAATTATACAAAGTGAGAGTCATGTTTTATAATTTTACAAATATATTTCTCCTCTAATAACTGGACAAGTGTGCTAATAGAGGTGTTCTACTCCAAACAAACATGTCGCATTCAGTGTATTCTTGTGGCTTTGTTATTTTCACACAACCTTGTTTATGAATCCTTGAAGCCAAGCCAGTACAGTTCATGGTGTATTCGTCTGGTCCCTCCCCCACGGCTCTCATCCGTCCGACCGTTCAGCCCGTCCTTCCCGACACTGTATCTCAGCCTCCTTTGTAATTGAGGGTGACTTACCACCCGCCGTATTATCTTTCCTAAAAAGCTGTCCTCGGTCACTTTGTTTATTTCGAGGAAAGACAAAGTGTCTTTTGGAGGGCTTTGACAGTGAACCGAGACAGGCCTGTGCTCTGTCCTTGTTTGACGATGTCTGAAAATCCAGGGGGTAATTTTGAAGGACTAGACACAGGCATGAAAGGAGGAGAGCTAAAGAGAACACACTTCAGCTGATAAACCTAAAATTAAATGTCCTGACAAAATAAAGGTCTTTGAGAGGCTCTTTTTCACTGTTTGAGTTTAGCAGGCTCCAAGGTAACTGTGATTCTAAAAAATCGAGTTCTCAAACTGTGGTTAGTTCAGCTCTATTAAGAGGTACAAGATTTAAAAATATGTATTAGAAAAAAATCTCGTATTTGTATACATTATCTTAAATATTAGTAACATTTAGATTAGCCAACATTTTTGTGTCAGATGTGAATTGCTTGTCATTTTGTGGAATGGCTCTAGTGCTAGTTAAATTATTAAACCCTATTCTAACTTTGAGCTGTAAATTCATTACAAATCAAGAAATTAGTTCTTAGTAAAATGTGTTCTTACTATTTTACTCTTAATATTTTAACTGATAAATCTAGGTCCCAATGATTCCAATACTAACTCCACCCATTACATTCCAAAACCCTTTAACTTTTGTTTCTGCAAAACAAAAATAATCTTCTTACAAACGATAAAGGTCATGTTCACCCAAATCAAAAAAGATATTTATTCGTGCTGCCCACAATATTGAAGATTTGGCCTGGAGATAATCCGTTCAGAGAAACCTGTGGGATTATGCTGGATTTACCAAAAACATCCGGCTATAACTGTGCGTGTTGATGAACATATTGTTTACTACTTTTCTGTAAACAGTTGGGGAATGCTTTTTCAACGCACATGGATCTGGATCATGGATCTTTGTTTGTCCAGTACCTGATACTGAACCGATAACATTGTGCATCATCTGGCTATAGACCTCAATGACAATTAAATTGACTCATTTCTTTGTTACATTTTAAAACTAAATTAATAAAATTGCTACATAAATATAGACCTAAATAAACTAATTTATTTGTTGCATTAAATCCCTTTTTTGGAGGATAGAACTATTTAGGTTCCTTAATGTAGAGGTTATTAGTTATTAACAACTCAAATGGCCACTGTGGCAGGTCCAGGACTATTTCTTACAAAGGTTAAAAAGTGAATGACCAAACCATAAAGTCAGATTATTTACCAAATGCAGAAAACTAATAGACATTTAGGGCTCAGCTACACTTGACATTAATTTTTATAAACACAGATTTTTCCTTGCATGTTTGCATCTGGTGTCTTCAGGCTGCAAGAAATTTTTTAAACGGCTTTTAAAGTGAAGATTTTGAAAAACTCTGAACATAGTAGAGATGTGTTAACAGACAAACAGAGATTTTAATATTAACTTTTTCACGGTTTTAAGCAGTCGGAAGAGCTGTAACTTCATGAATTGATATATAATATTTATCATGTACACTGCATTAAACACAAGCAGAAACTAATATTGCATTGTTTATTGAGTCCCTAAATTATGTGAAATCGACACAGCTTTATGAATTTAATGTTCTAAAACAGTTTCATGTTCACTGCAGCAGCTGTGCCTCAAGCCTCTCACTGTTATACACCAGGATATACTTTCTTTTTAATATAAACCCAGCAGAGTGGAAACGTGCCTCTTGAGGAGTTACCAGTGCCAAACCGTCCCATACTGACCCGACCCGTAGCAAATCCTGGTAAAAAAAAACATTTATAGTCCCATGGTGCCTGTCACACTCCTATATTACCTACACTGTCTTCTAGTAAACACACTTAAGTCATTAAACTTTAAACATTAAGTGGTGAGCAAAGATATTAATGACTTTTCTTATGTTTTACAAAAGGCAAAATTCAAAATCTTTTTTTGTTTTGTTTTATGTTTACGTCTCAAAACTGTTGATTTTTCTAAGAGGCAGCATGTATTATGATGCCTTAGCCTTAATAATATTTTCCTGAGGTGTGCTTTTGTGAGAATTACTACATTTTAAGACGGCCCATTTTTACGGCGTCTGTTATAAAATATAGTAGCGACGTCAGCAAAATACAGCCTATATTGTATTGACAATAAACACATAAAACAGTGTCGGTGACAGCGTTTATTGTTACCAGAGGATGAGCGGTATTAAAACAAAAACCTCTTCTACAGTTCTTCAGGGCCTCGGTGATATAATGTGCTGACAGTTGACTTTTTTTTCTGAAAATCTCAACAAAACGTCGCCTACCACACAGACTACACTGGCTCTGAAAGGTCTGTCACAGTCAAAGACAACTTGGCATAAAAGCAGTGCCTACTATACTTACATTTACAACCCTGGGGAATATAATAAAGTGTTTGTGAAGAAGCTGATGTAGACTTTCAGTGGATGTAAATGCGGCCGGGTGGATGTTCTGGTGGGCAACGCTCCTGTCCCATCTGTAGGTCATTACTCTCCCACTGGAGAAACATTATCGATTTCAACCTCATGACCTTTTTCTGTGACATTTTCTCAGCTTCTTCTGACACAACTCCCTATTTTGAAATCAATCATTTCTGTTTGCAAGTCGCTGTCCGTACAGAAATGGTGTTTGTTGAATACATGCTCAAGGATTTTATATATATTCCAGACTGCTTTAGGTAATTCTTTTAATAAACACAACAGTACTCTGCCACTGAGTAAGATTCACCCCTTTTACTTTCCAAATGTGGCTCGTGTTTGTGGAGGCCATCACACAACATCACATCTTTTTACATTATGGGATTTTTTTAAATTTTTTTTTTGAAAGCTGAATTGAGTTCCCTTTATCAGTGTAGTGACCATCTCATGTGTTCAGATGATTTAGACACAGACTAGTTCTTCTTTGTGTTAGCATGCAGAGGTTTCGTTACTTTTTGGTCCTACATCTGCCCAGAGAAGACAGAGAAATGCTGTTTTTTGTTGCAATTGTTTGCTTTATTTTTAACAATGTGCAGGATATTAATGAAATACGCTTTCAATTAGACCTATTTCCACTGGGTTTCCACAACAATATGTCTTAATAGAGGACTATCATCTCTGTAGTAAAGCATAACTGATGGTTTTTAAGACTTTGTAATATATGGTTAATTTGTGTTCATTACCTCAGGGCAGCATTATGCAGTCAGACCTGTACATTAAGATGCAAAGAAACATATAATCATCAGCAAAGATATTATTTTTACTTTTTACAACAATTAACCACAGGAAATGGATGCAGTGACGTTTTATGGTCAGAGAGAGCATGTGAGCTGTTCATTCATCTCACAGTATGGACGGTGAGTTGGACAGTGAAGAAGTCAGGATAAGTGATTACAGTATGCCTTAGGATTTTCACCAATATTTTGTGTTAGGAAGCTACTTTTTTTCTGTTTGTTTTCACAGCAAATGACATGTTTATGGGCTGATATTTGTAGAAATTGAACTGGAATAATATGAATTTGAAAACTGACTCTGAAGTTGAATAAACTTTTTTTTTTTTTTTTTTACAGAATTTTAAAAGTAAATCAAATCATTAAGATCAAATGCTTCAGTTTGTGAATTGATCTCACACTACACTGAAAATGAATGTGATATTTTGAAACTGAATTCATTCGTTTTGGAACTGTATTATTTACTGGTTGAAAATGTAGTTTTCCAGTACCTTCAGTTTCAGTTCTACAATTCAATTTCAGTTTTTACCAACACCTGCAGGAGGAACCGTAAGGAGCACGCCCCTGCCTCCACAAGAAAGTCTATACCAGGTTACGGAAGAGGAGACTCCAGCCAATAGTCCAGCCTCTCATCCAGGATTAACAATGTGGTTTTTGTCCTGGTCCTCGAGAGTTTTATAGATAATTGAGTCCAGATTCAGCAAACACAGTGATGCTGTGGTACCCCAAAGTTCAAAAGCCACAAATGTGATGTTAATCAAACAGCTACTTCTTTTGAAAGTTGGATGCACAGCAAAACATATAAAAGACAGTTTACCCTGCATTTGATTGGCAGAAATATGAATCAGTGTTTTAACTGATGATTGATTTAATTGTGACCCCTAACCAGCCAAAAAATGGACGCAAATATTTCTTTGCCCCAAACTTGCAACTGTGTAGCTTTACAAACCAACCTGAGATAAAAAATAAACGATATACCAAAGGGTTTGAAAAGCACATAACATCTGAGAGAAACATTAGAGCTTTCAGCACAGCATGTGTTCTGCAGTATATTTCTTTTTATGAGTCATCAATGATGAATCACCTTGTATTTTATGTGAGTCAAGTCATGGATGAAAACCTTTGAGTTCTCCTCATGAGATATTAGCCAATATGGCAGCTCTGGAGGTCAATTAGCTGTTAGTTACGGTTCACTTGGAGCGGGGGAACCACACAGAGATGTATGAGTAACCTGTGGACCGCTATAACAGTCTGGCTGCGGCTGGTGAGGGGCTAATTAAATTAAACGAAGGCTGCTGCTTTTCCCTTTGGGGAGTGAGAAGTAAAAGAAAATAATGAATCCTTTAACTCGATTGGAAATGCAAATAGTGGTATTTCGGTTTGAGAGCGTAGCACAAGTTAAGCAGGGGGTTGTTAAGGTGGAAAATCAAAGAGCTCAGACAGACATCAGAGCAGCACTTATGAATGTAATAGTGCTCATTTAGGTATGAATAACATTCATTAGTGCTTTGTTACAAAACAAAATGAAATGAGATTACAGTCACATTTGTCATTATGTAGCATTTTTGCAGGAAAATGTTGGCCTTTTAATCATTTTTAATGGTTCCCAGACATTAACCAGGTTATGATACTACCGTATTTTCCGGACTATAAGTCTTTTTTTCCCCCTTTTTTTTTTTTTTTCTGTTTTTTCTTTCAACCCAAAAAAGGTTTTTTTCTCCTCCCCCTTTGTTCTTATTCTCCCTGTATGGGCTTATAGTAGTGCGGCTTATATTAAATTTTTTTTTATTTTGTGTTTTTAGGTTCTTGTGAAGGTTGTAAGTTCAAATGCAATAAATGTATTGTATTTTGTGTGTGTGTGTGTGTGTGTGTGTGTGTGTGTCCAGGCCTGAGAGCTTATAGTGCCCTGTCATCCAACGAGAAACTTGCACTCTTAAGATGGAGGATACTTGTACTTTGTTCTCAAGCTCCTCCTGAAGAATCTTCTTCCAAACACAGCGCAGACATCCTAAACATTCAAGACTAGGACTTAAAACCTTTGTTTTTGATAAAGCTTCTAGTTGAGGCTGGCCTAGGCTAGCTACTAGTTCTGCTGCTATAGTTTTAGACCACTGGGGAGTCTCCCATGATGCACTCTGCCTGTCTGTCTCCTCTAACTCTCCCTTTGTGTACTCTTGTCTCTTTTCTCCTCTAACTGTCCTTATCTTCATATTCATGTCACATTATTCCATGTTACTAACCTCTGCCCAGAATCCTTGTGTCAGTACTGTCAGTGGTGTTCATGCATTTTGTACTTATCTTTACTGTTGTTACAGTGCATCTCTGCTTGTTTGTCTTTGTCTCTCAACCCAACTGATCATGGCATGTAACAAGAGGCATCTGCTTGAGATTTTTGTCTCTTAAAAGGCAATTTTCCATCCCACTGTTGCTTAGCTCTGGGATAGTTGTTGTTTTTTTTCTGTATGGGCTTGACTTGTTCAAATTGTTAATTGTTGTAACACAAATTTGTTGGGATTTTGGCGCTATATAAATAAATGGTATGTTGTATCTTTGCAGCTCTACTTAGTAATCTTTACCAAAGTCAATAGGGTTTAGGATTGCAAATAAAAACTTCACTCAAATAAAAGCACTCATAAAATAGTTATAAGAATTCAACCTTACCTTTACCTTACCTTTAAATTACCTTTATGCATGTTGAATCTTCAAGCTTAACTAAAGCTAGTATTTTTGCACTTCAGCAACCTATTGCCAAAATGATTGGTATTTTTTCCTGTTATTAAGTATCTCCTGTGCTGCAGCATATAAATCATGTAAGATTTATATTTTAAATGAAGATACAGCAAAGACACCAGAGATAGCGTTGGCCATTGTAGTAAGTTACGTTGCGTTGTAATTTTTTAAAGATGCATTACACACCAGACAACATATGCAGCTTTAATGAATTCTTGTGTTTTTATGATAGGATGTACCAGTCACACCTGTAGGTGTATATCAGTGTGAGTGCAGTGAAGAGTCTCTGAGGCACAATCCCTGCCTGTTTCCTCGGGCTCGGGCCTCAGTAACAGCCTCGTCCCAGTCCGATGACAGTTCTCTCTTTCCTCTTACGCTCCTATCTGCTGAGTAATTGGCGAGTGTGGCCCACCACCTGAGACTCCCTTTAACCTCTCGAAAAAACAAGAGGAGACCGAACAGAGGGGGATGAGATTCTTTCTCCGCAAATCAGCTCGGCGAAAGTAGGCCACTGAGCTGCCTGACATTTGGTGATGGAGGCTAGAGACTCACAGAGGAATCATATGGTCACCATTGTTCACAGGATTTTAATATACTGCTTTCTTACATTTTCGGATTGTTTTGCAAATCCTGCAACGTTTTGACTAAACTACACTATTGAAGGAGAAATAACTGACTGAGTTGTGTCTAACATCGTCTGTTTTATTTTTATTTTTGACCATCAAGCAAAGTGCATCCTATAAAATCAACGACTGACAACAAACTAACGTTATCAGCTAACAAGCATCCCTGCAATTTAATGAGACTTGAATAAAAGAATTGCATGACAAATACCAGAAATCCAGAATGACAGTGTGCAGTGGAGGTTGACACTTGAAAACTCATGGGTCATGCTCCAAAAAACACTGATCCTACCACATTTACATATTGTGACAAAAACTACAAAAAGAAAAGCTGATGTTCAAATCTCTAAGGCTGAGCTGAGTCCATGTGTGGTCACATTAAATTAGCATCTATTTATTAACAAAATGAAACAATAGAAATTACCCACACAGCCAGAAAAAAGTGGCCTCAAGGTTAAAAGAAAGTTCCTTTCTGAAGTTGAGGAATGGTAAATGGTAAATGGAATGCATTTACCACCACACTCACCTCTACAGTCACACACATTCATACACCAGTGCTGTGGTGGAGGCAAGGTGGGTGAAGCGTCTTGCCCAAGGACACAACGACAGTATAAACGAGAGGAAATGGGAATCAAACAGCCAATCTTCTAGTTATTGGACATCCTGCTTTACCTACTGAGCCACTGCGAGGTTTGTCGAGGTCTTGTTCACCGTGAGGGAAGGATCAAGCAGGAAACTGACAAACAAATCCTCGCAGCCTCTGCAGAAATGTGGTCAATAGAACTGTAGAACTGGGCAGTTAATATCCTACTTTCACCTCTGCATATACTGCATGTCATGCTGCATGTCATGACTGAAAGGACAAGGTCTAGGATACAAGCATCAGAAATGAATGCTCTCTGCAGTGTGGATGTATGTTCTCTTAGAGACAGAGTTAAGCTCTTGAGAGCCACAGCTCCTCCACATTGAGAGCAGCCAGCTGAGGTGGCTCAGGCATCTGTTCTGGATGCCTCCTTGGGAGGTGTTCCAAAGGCAGATCAACGAACTGTGTTCTCAGCTTATACAAACACTTTGATATTCCTATAGAGACACTAGAGCGGGTGTCTAGGGAGAGGAAACTTCGAGGAAACTTCTTGGACTGCTGACATGCAACCTGGGCACACATACGATGTGACAAAATACACTTTATTTATCCCAGTGCAGAGATTTACTTGTAACAGTAGGATTTTTTTTTTCTACAATCTTAAAGGTTTCTTGTCAGGCAGGGCAAATACTCAGCATTGGTGAAGGTAGTATACTAATGATGCACAAACAGAAGTCAGAAAGTTTGGCACCCAGTTTTAAACCAAATCAACCTGAGCAGTTGGTGATGAGAATATTTCAATTCACTCCAACCCCATAAAAGCATACATCTCAAAGGAATGTGGTTGTTAAAGTACATTTAAAAACAACAAAAGGATTGTGTTAGAAATGGCATTGGTAGTGACAGATTATGTAATAATACATTGTAAATCAAGTTTCTAATCCCATCACACAAATAAAGCATTTATTCACATGTAGGCTGAGTTTAACTTAATTTCCTCTCATATTTGTCTACAGTCTAAGCTCTATATATGTAAATAATTCACAATAAAGATGTCACCAAGCAGTACATCTACAAGCAAAAGACTTTTCATATGGATGCAAATGAAGACTTTTTTTTTTTTTTCAGGGGAATCACTCCAGGTAAGATTTTGTAAAGCCCATAATCTCATCAGATGGACGTTGATTTCTCTGGCGCTGCCCGGTGGTGATTGGTTGGTGCTGTGGCTGGAGTGTGAATGCTGTATATTTTGCACTGATTAATGGTATGTGTTGGACTGATACGACGCTAGTCTGAGCCGGGGCTAAAGGAATAATGACTACCACAAACCGTCAGGGTGACAGACAGCCAGAGGTGCTTCTATTAGCCTCAACGGTAACGAGTCACTGATGCACTTTGCACATTATTGTCAGCAGTAAATCACATTTGGGGCAGGATGAGTCCCTACCTGAGCTGGGATTAGTTTATTAAGTGGAGGACGCTGGCATTCAGTAGTGACTCACTCGAAGGCAGCTCGTGACACATAGCGTTCATTTATTTATTTCTGTCACCAAAACGGCTGTTACAAGTTTTTGACTTATTACAGCAGCTCCAGCTATTTCACGTTTTCCTCTTCATTTCATTGTAAAGCTTTGATATTTTAAGGGAAAATATGCCTAGAAGTCATTAAAAAAGTAGCTACCTTTAAAAAAAAAAAAGGGTCACCTGACTTTCATGGACACAGTGCATAGTTTATTAGATACACCATTTGAGTCTGAGTGATGGACATGTTACTGTCTCATGAGGACACACATCTCACCAGTTCAACCTAACTCTGCAAACATCTGCAGATATACATTTAAAAAAAACAGTCCCAGAGGTTACAGAAGCGCAGTTCCAGTCTTTTAAAAAGCGCAAAAGTTATGAGTGTTGGTTAATTGTGCTTTATGACTCCATTGCAAATAAATAAATAAATACAAAACTGACCTGACATTTCCCAGGGGCTAAGGAGAAGGATACCGTGTTTGAGACAGAGACTGCATTCTTAATGTCAAAAAATCAATAAAAAACACAAAAATTAGACATTTAGAGCATTTTGACGTTAAAAAGAAAACCTTTAATCTCTGGTTTAACTTGACTCAAAGCCACGTCATCGACCTTGCAGCAAAATATTTTCTTTTTTTTTTTTTCTTTTTTTTGTATGTGTATCCCTTAATGAATCTTTGCCCAAATACTGTGATTAGCTGGCATTAACATGAGTAATCAGCATTAACTTTAGACTAACCTGGACATAAAATGCGAAGCAAAAATGTGAATATGGTACTTTACTACTAACTGTCAGGAGCATTATCTAAAGTGCTAGTTGACTATTTCTGTTTTTGATTTGAGTTTTGATTAAAAAGAGATATAATTAAAAGTGATTTGCTAGAACATGTTTCTGAGTTTAGTCCAAGTCTTCCTAACTCTGCAACCAAGACAGGTTATATGCTCTTATTCCCCTTTCCATATTTATGGGTATTTCAATGCCATTCTTAGACCAGTCAACCAAACACACTGAGATCTCTTCTTTCTAAAAGCATGAGTGGAATAAAAAAAAAAAAAAAAAAAAAGGTAATTGAAGAAAATTTATGAGGCAGGTCGGGCGTCCTCACTTTGAAAAATGTCCTCAGAGTTGTGGTACAATATTGGATTCTGTTGGGTGTGCTTGCAACTTTTGACAGTTGTATTGTGTGACTGGCTGTGTATTTTTTGCAGCTTTGAACCTTTGGCGTAAGTAGCGCAGGTTCAAATACACATAGTATTAATATCAGCACATTAATCTGTGTCAATGCAAAGAAGTCCATTACTTTTTTCTTTGCTTTTTCTTTAGCTTCAGGTCACAGTAGTTTTTTGCCATCATCCTCTGCTCCTCAATAAAACTGTCAGAAGAATGTGCTCGTGATTGTGGTGACATCTTCCTGAGGACAAGTATGAAAGAAGCTCTACTCACATCATGGAAGCTGCCAGTCTTCACTTTCAAAGAGATGCCCTTGGTTTTGTGGTCAACTTTTCACGGTCCTGGGATCAGCAACAAAAGCACAGACAAAAATGCAACATTAAAATGACTGTCCATTCCACAAAATGAGACAAATTTGAGCTGCGAGTCATTACGGACGCTCGTAATCAGCCGATGAGAGCGGACCCCATCAGCAAACACCCAGTGATGGGATAACGAGGCTCTGACCTCAGCGCTGCTGGTCATCCGACGGTCACACGACCGAGGACCGATGGTGGAGGCAGAGTGATGGGCCGTGTCCCTGTTCAATGAGCTACACAACAGAGATAGAGATGTGTGTTCAGGAAGGGGGCATTAGGCCCACAGAGTGTCCGCAAACAAGATAATGGAGGCAGCGGACGAATGGAACAATGAGGTCGATGAAAACACAGGACAGTGAGACGTCCGCAGACATGAGACGTGCCTGGCAAACCTCGCTGGGAGCCATTAAGTCAATGGCTTTGAGGAAAATAAGGTGTTTGAAATGTTTGCTGCTCAGTTTAGCTTTATATATTCAATGTATTGCGTGTGACTAATGCTCTAAAGGTCAGACGTTTTTAAAGGTTTACTAAAATGTGTATATCCATGACTTCAGATGTATTGAATGTTACAATAGTGTAGTAAATAGGTCATGTGTAGAACATTGCCCAAAATAGATGTTCTTTTTCATGACATTACTGTACGTTGCATTTCTATCATGGATCTTTCTAATATGACGTCATTCGGTCACATAATTACGCAAATTAGTCTTTGTTGTCATTCTCAATCTATACTGCCATTGGAAATCAATATCCTCATTAAATATTTGAAGAATTTGGTCCTCCAGACTTGAAGAAAACACTGTGATTTTATGAATTATGCCTATGCACAATTCCAATGACAGGTATTTCTGCTTTTTTTCCTGTAAAGGGGCTTATATTAGAACCCAGTGATGAATATTGTCAATATTGTTGTAGCAGTGATCAAATAGTAGGTTTTCTGGGCAAAAATGAAGCTTTCTTTTAGCTGCACTGTGGAGTTAAGACTGAAATAGTGCACTGTGAGATTTAGGATGCAGACTACACTTAAAGTAGGCTTTATTCAGTCACCACAAAGCCATGGTCCACCGAGTGTCCACAACTGGCATTTTAAACTGAACAAAAACAGGTCTTTCTCTTGAAAAACACAAGATGGTGGTGTCAGGTGAAATGCTTTTAAGGTATTTTACCTTCTCTGTGCTCCATCTTTACCCTCTGCCCATTTTATTTTGTTGAGGTAAAATATCGCTTTGGTTCATTTTTGCTGCCTCTTGGAAAAGCTAAAGTCCCTATCCATTTAAATTTATAGAAGATTATCGGTGAGAGAAAAATAGCCCACTTCCATAGCATTTGTCTTTAGCAGAAGATCCACGTCCCTGCAGCCATCCGTCACACAGATACATCCCTGACTGTACGTACACCGCGTGTGAATATTTGTGTGTGTGGAGAGCCCTCTCAGCTCTGAGCCTTTATGTAAATGACCGTATCCGAGGTGTGAAAGCGATGAGTCGGCAGCAAGCATCTGTCGCTCCGTTTGTTAGTTACAACTCCGACTCATCCACAGCCGGCATGAATCAACCACGACAGAGATTGAACGAGAGTCATAAAAGAAACTGAAAAAAGGTGACAGCCTGCTTGAGGATTCTACCATGACAGCTATATTTCACCGTTGCTGTCTTATTTACCAACCCTCTAACACATATTTCATCTTTACGAGTCTAAGTGTAATGAGTAATAATGAATATACAAAGCAATCAGTAAAATGGACCTGAAGCTACTTTACAGTCCCATAAATGAATGATCTTTATTCAAATTAGCCTGTTTGCTAATTGAACAAGTAATGCGTGTGTAAAATGACAGTAGCTGACACTATAAAACTTAAAGGTTATTGTGGTAATTATGTCAAATGATCGGGCAAGGCAAACAGTTTTGAATTATCAATAAAAGTGTTCTCATTAAATTATCATGTTCATGCTTCTGAATTCATGTATTAATTTTTCAGTAGAACAGATGGTAATATTGCGTACCAGAACTGAAACAGCTTGTTCTCATATGATGATAGGTTGATCGTATGCTTCTGTTAAAAACAGCATCTGTTTCAGCGTGTATTTTTTATTTTTTTATTTTTGCAAAGAAGTAGAAGGTAAGGTTTCCATTTTATTTTCAGAGAATTCAGTGGATTTTAGCTTTAGTGACATAAGCCCCTTTGTATATTTCTCTCACTCATGTCCCGTCTGTACTCTTGTCTCTCATCTATGCTCTGCAAGCAACACTGCAAAAACATGACCTGTTTTAGGCTATTCCAGCGGCGAGAAAAAAAACCCAAAAAATCATGCACATCCTCAAAACCAAAAGGCACATTGTTTGTTTGCCGTGTAAAACACAAATGTGCCATATTAATCATATGCTATTATTCTTTTTGTCCACTCTACACTTAATCAGAACTGAATATCCTGCAAAAACATTGGCCACTGTTTTGCTTGGAAAATGACAATGGTCTGAAAATAGCATTGTTTTTCATTTGTTTCTTGTCTTGTTTTTCTAGGCAAACAATGGCTAATTCTGATTTACTCCAGAATTATCTGTGTCTTCAGTGTCCATGGTGGTCACTTAAAGGGATAGTCCAGTAGTTTGGAGAAACAGACTGTAGCAAAAGGACTTCTTCTGGGTATATTACAAAAAAGAGGAACATGGTGGATATTTACATGCATTTTTCCATCATATGACATGTTTTATTCCATGTACATAACCCCAGAATTTTGCATGTTGCATGAATTGTCCATGTAGCTGTCTCACCAGCACATATTTTGGAAATAACATTCAATTTTTTGACTTCAGTTGTTTTTTTTTAATGAAAATCAATCAGATCAATTGTTCAATGGTTCTCTTTACAGCACTACATTGTTCAGTCTCTGTGGCATGGCTCCCATCTGCAAACTAAAAGTGTGCTGACAGCTATCTACTGGAATAAATCTGCCCTAATAATGTAATGGACTAGCATCTACATTTATCCACATCACAAAGTATTTATTTTTATTCAAGCAATTTTTTACAAATCACTGATAAATACATGGTGACATTTTACACATATATTTCCGTTTAAGTTACATTATTTTGTAGAAGTGGTTGAGTTCTGCATTATACAATCCGTTTATTAAAATCTGATTAAAAATGGCAATTCTGGGCAGGAGCTCTCCAGTGGCACACTAGATGACACAAAAAGAGAGAACATACTTTCACTTTCTATTGTTTTTTTAGCCATAATTTGTGAAAGCAAAAGTGTCAAATAGTGACTATGTTCTAAAAAGCAGTTATTGTGAGAGAATCATGGTTAAGGAGACACAGAGGTGACAGATACCTCCTGCTTAAGCACAGCCAAAGTCATTACATCCACCTGCCTGTTTGCTTTACGAGTGCCAGGAAACTGCACCGTTTTCTCCCACAAAACAAAAAGCTAAACAGTGTAAATAACACCGTGACTTTCACATTCAGCGTTCTTTACGTCTAGCCTACCCTCTGATAGTATATCTGCCCAAATGCAAACATACCCTCCCTGTGCCGCTGGCAACATCTCAGACATATTTCTCCTCGAGAGCGGTGCGTCACAAGCCCAAACTCCTTTATCAGGCTCCTGCAAGGTCATCATTTGTGACGAGAAGCTACAGCAATGTCTCACTGTCCTTGGAATCGCTCTGTGCAGTTTTCTGAATCAAGCAGAAATGTCGGCTGGTGAGGTATTGCCAAGAAGAGTCCCTGAATAGATCATGGTTTAGTTTTACGACATTTAAGCAGGTCTAAGAAGCTGTTTATGAGACAATAGCGAGGGATCTGTAAAAGCAGCAGTGGTCAAGCATGACTTTTTTACAGCAACTTCACAGAACTCACAAAATAATGTATATCTAAAACCACATTCGATAGCAGATAGTCTAATCTTAGCTGCTAATGTGTCACCTAACAAAGCTTCAGCTAGTCAAGAATTGCTATACTATATAAAATGCTGCAGTCAGTTTATCGTGTAAAAACTTTTTATTTACTTTTTTATTTTTAGTTAGCTCCTTCATACTTCTGTATCAAAAAGATTACGCTCTTAATCTATTTGTAATTTTTTTAGGGTTTAAAAGCAAATTTTCACTTTTGTTCCTGTAAATCAGTGGTGTCAAACTCAAAGTGGTGAGGAGCCTCTCAGGGGCCTAAGATTGTGACACTTGAGAAGCTTTTATTACATTTTGAATGTGAGGTTTCATCTTCCTTTGAGTCTTACAAAAGTTACCTTTAACATGAATTTCATCCTTTTATGGAAACTGGTTTTAGTTGGATTTGAAAAGGGTTTTAGTATCAAAAACTGACTTAAGATTTCATAATAAATTAAAATGAATCAGATTCAAATCCAACTAAAACATGTTCAGATCCATCTAAAACCAGTTCAAATCCATCTAAAACCTGTTAAAATTCATCTAAAACCTGTTCAAATCCAGTTAAAACATAGTGCTAAAAATATCACCTGTTAAAGGTGGAATAGAAGATGTTTGCGAACATTCAGACAGCAGCGACTGTTAGCCAGTTTTTGAATAATGCGCATGCGCAAGACCAGCCGACTCATTTCACAGTTCTTTCTGAGGTCCTGCCTCCAAAACAACACGCACGCGCCAGAGACTAACAGACGGCGCTTCACAGCTGACTGGCCCCGATTCTCTCCATACAATGTCACAAACACCAGATAATACTCCCAACTAGCAGTTTTTAATATGACAACAAAACTAAAACTTACCTGTCGAGCAGCGTATTCCTCGCTGTGCCTTCAGCGCTCGCTATCGCTCAAACGATGCACCAAGAACAACTCTGGTTTTGTTTCTTTCATCTGCCATCTTTTTCCTTTTCGCAGCCACCTCAAACATAGTCTTTCTTTTACAGTTACCTTCATCAGTGTTCTTCGCAGCCATTGTGTAAAACCTTGCTAACGACAAAAAATATTAACTAGATATAAATGTAGCCTGAAGCTAACGAGGAGTAGCTAGATGAACAAACTAAAGCTAACGGATGGAGCTAACGCTAGTTAAACAGACTGTCCCCCATCTACACAAATAAATAAAGAGGAAAAAGAAAAAAAGGGAAATAAATGACTATGTGGTCCTGACAATGGAGCTGCACGATGGAGCAGTCTGTGCCTGACAGTGAAGCTGCACAGTGAGGCTGTTCAACGGTAGCAACGCAAAAGCAGCTGTAAACAGAATACGTGAACGCGCACGCTTCCAGCCTCACGTAGCACGAGTGATTGACAGGCTGATTGACCAATAGAACACGCGATGACAGCGTTTTTGATTGGTTAAAGTTTTTAAGGCACCACCACTTCTACAATTGACATGTAATAAATTTTATTTTTCAAGACCTCTTATTTTCCGATGTCTTATATGCAAGTAAAAACAAATTTATAAAATATAACAAAAAATGTATACAAAAACATCTTCTATTCCACCATTAAATGCATTGGAGGGCCGCATAAAACATTTTAAAGGGCTGCATTTGGCCCCTGGGCCTTGAGTTTGACATGTGTGCTGTAGATGGATGGCCAACCTGCAACAGAAACTCAGTAATAATGTATTTTGCCATATTGTTATATTCATTTTAATTTTATTTCTATAGGCCAATATCACAACAATTGCTTCAGAGGGCATTACAAACACAAAAGGCAGCAAACAACCTGTCCTCTACCTGCTAAAAGTTGCACAAGGTTGCTTTAAGAAGAATTTCATCCAACATAAGGGAATAAACAGTTGGTGAGCATTACCCTTCTACATTTATGGATGTGCTTTTGTCATGTAAACACCACGTAAAGTGTGTCAAATCGGTGCGTGAATCAGGACAAAAGGCCTGGGGGCTGTGGGATCATCTAGAGTGGAATATTATTGATCCTGCGCCGTGTCCCGTGGGATTGATCAATTCACTGTCGGGACACAGTGATGGAAGAAGAGGCACGGCTTACGGCTCTCATATTAATTCTGATAATTACAGTTAAACGTAAAGGAAAAGGGGGCTTGTTTCACAATGGTGTATCACTTCTGGGGGCAGGGAAGTATGAAATACCCCCAGTGAGGGTAACGGGGTGGTGCAGGTCAGAGGGAAAGAATGATGACTTTTAATCTCAGGGGACAAACGTTTGTAACAGCCTCTTTTATGGTTTACTTGTGGATAGATTGCATTTACCTGTGTTAAATACCGGTCAGCTCTTCAACCTGCATTTTTTTTTAGTATGCTACATTGGGTGGTTTTACATCAGACATCATTATTAGTGTAAAAATATTATAGGTACAAACACCTTACCTGACTTAATTTAGATGTTTTATATACGAGTCTAAATCTTGTACCCAAAAAAGTCAACTCCAAGCTGCTTTTTATTACCCTATGCCTTAATGAAGATAAAAAGAAGCAAAACATATTGATCCATTTTGCCAGTACACACACATTGAGAAGTGGACCCCCCTTTTATGACAGTTGTACTGAGTAAAATAGATAAGTCTGTTACAGTTTTGGCTCCAGCACTTACTGGATCAACAGAAAACACAGCAAGTGTGTCAGTGCTGAGTACAAATGTAACTGGAGATTGAAAATGCATGTAAACATCTGATTCCAATTGGGAGAAAAGCACTCTAAGCACACTCCACAGACTGACAGAGAAACAAATGAGATAAACATGAAAAGTGTTTAGAGCTCACTTATTCGGAGTCAGTCTGTTGTTGGTTATAAAGAAAAACTTCACGATGCATGCATGAGTTTACTGGAAGGTACAGTGTTACAAAAGAAAGACAGATAAAAGTCCTGACATCTTATTAAAGCTATGGGCATAGTCCGACTAAGCTCTGCCTGTGAATGTGTTTAGTTTCCTATTGACACACAACTCACAAAAGTGAATAAAGCTATTTCTTTGTGGTTTGAGTACATAAAACAGGAAAAGAAAGCTATTTCCATCTCTGTCAGAGGTTGTAGTACCCGTTTTTAAATCACTTTTAAAAACGCACTTTTTCTCGGTGGCTTTTAACTCAGAGTGAGAGGTGGTCATTTATTTATTTACTTATTTTATCTTTCTGTTGTCTTAACTCATATTCTAAGTTCTTTTGTGCTTTTAACCAATTAAGTTATTTATTAATTGCGTGTTTAATGTTAATGTTTTGCTTTATGTCTTTTACAGTTTTATTGCATTGTGTTTGTATTGTACTGTGTTTTGTGTTTTATCTCCTCTATTTATTTATTTTATTGCTTGTGTACAGCACTTTGGCCGACTGCACAGTTTTAAAGGTGCTTTATAAATAAAGTTGGTATGGTATGGTATGTAGCAGGTGAAAGCCAGGATTACTCAGGTTAATGAACATTCACTGTAATTTCAGATACAGATACCTGCAGAGGGCAAATAAACTCACACCATGTTACAATAGACCTGTCCACAAGTGACAGAAGTAGCACTTATCTCCATTGGTTTTTAAGAAATGAGACATTTTTAGAGAATAATAGTAACTGGTTGGTGATGTTTGGTGAAATAGGTTCTTTACTTACTCAATTAATTACCTCACTGATTGATAATGTTCTCTACCCAGACACTGAATTTAAACAAATTTGTTTCTGCACAAACTGCAGTTGTTGGTGATGGATGCTAATTTTGCAAGTGAAAATCTATTGCTGGAACCAAAATGGCCACCCAGCTTATGTTGTTACAAAAACGTCTTTAGCAGGGCAGTCCAAACTTTTTTAAAAGAAGGTAGGGTTTAAAAATGTAAAACAAATGTCCAGGTGCCTTAGTCTTATGTTAATGACATGATCTACTCACAAATTCAATAAAGTACAAAAGTTGAGCTGACCTTTCACATTAGAGATCTATTTGCTTAATAGTGCTTGTCATAAACAATACATTTTATCATGGAAGCCAAGGACCGTGAAGTCTTACTTGGGGCCATGACTAGCCCCCGGGCCAGACTCTGGACATGTTTGTGCCTAGACAACTATAAGTGGGGGTAAAGAATTCTTAATAAAAAAATTGAATAAAACCCATATTAAGTCTTTCAGGTTTCACCTCAAAATGGTTATTCACCACACAGAAGCTCACTTTTAAAAGAGACTCTGGCTCATTCCTGGCTTTACTCTGAGAAAATCCATTTTACATTCAAAAATAAATGCAAAAAAATGTAATTTTCTGCCACCGTTAAACTACTGCTTTTATATTTTCACTATGTATTGTAAGTCGTTCCAAAGGAGCACATCGTTTCCTCTGACAAGCCCCACATGCTCCAAGGAATGGAAATGATTTGCATGAATATTGCCGCTTGGATGCTTGGGACAGACTGGATATTCGGGCAGCTTGCTTTCACACCTTTTGACTGTCTTTATAGATTTGTGTGTCAGTGTTTGTGATTGAGAGCTGTTCCACCGACCTGCCCCGGCTCCCGCTCGGCCGCTCCCCAGGCTGCAATTATGAGAAACGATATCTGCCTGTTTGTGGAGTGATAAACTTTTGCTGTGGGCGGTCAGTTTTCTCTTTTTCAGGAAGGCATCTGCTCGCCCCGCCATGTGGACTAAAAATAACTCATATCACTCATATATTTATACAGCATTGAGTTTTACTTTGTGCTGTTTATTTTTGTAGCTATTCATTTACTCCATTTTCTTCAAGTTGATTGTGTACAAATCCCTCTTTTCTGAAAGCCAGCAGAAATAAGCTACAACATAATTACGACCCAAAGCCGGAGATGCCTTCAGGTGCTTGTTATAATGGATTGCAGTGGAGCATAAAGCATGTATTATTTTCACTCCATAAGCCAGGTGAAAACCATGTTGCTAAGAAATGAAAGTTATTATGCTAAAGTAAAAATACATACAGTCTCCCAGCCATATGTGTGGTATGTGTTTACTGAATCCCAGAATAAAAATAGACACAGACAGAAAACTGAACAAAACAGCAGCAACATTTTCACCAAGGGTCCATGTCTCATAGGCTTATTTATGTAGCTTGGGGAAACAACCGTTAGTAAAATCTTAAAATAAATTCTAAAATTCACGGGAAACAAGCGGAGAGAGGCTAAAACCTATGCTATTTTGAGCTGTTTTGTTCGATGAGTTGTATCGCTGTTTTTACTCTGTTTGTCTACTTGTATTATATAGCTCCAGTGAAAAGAATCTTAGGAGGGGCAACACTTTGAAAGGGGGGCATGTCCTTAATCTCCCTTCTGGGATTTACACCTATGAGTTTGTTTAAGGTCCTGAGCATGTTGACAGCTGATGACAGTAGAAACAATTCCCTTGCATCTCCTCTGAATCCTTCATGAAAAAAAAAAGATGATTTATATTTATTTTGGTTCAAATGACTACTGTCAAATCAAGCAGCGGAGCGTGTAATCTTTATTGTCAGACTCTAAACCCGTTTGAGCGGATGTCTCACGGAAGACCAGCTGCTTTCTGTCTCCACATAATCATTTTTGTATCAAGAGTAACACAGTGTCAAAGAAGAAAAAAGCGGGGCAGGAGAGTGTGACATGCCAAGACGCGCCTCGATCTTCTCTCCGCGGCGCTGTGTACGTGCGTGTGCGCGTGTAGCGAGAGTGGAAGGTGGAGAGGCAGCGCTGGGGTGGGGTGGGGGTGGGGATGAGGTGGGAGAGGGGGTTGGCAGCCTACAAAATGAGAGCGTGCGCTGCGCTGGAGAAGCAGATGTGAGCGAGGAGGAGCGCAGACGGTGCCCGTGCGTAATTAGCCGCGGATACGTTAAAGAGGACTAACCGGATTATGAGGATTTGAGCGGACGACTCCCCCCTTCTTCCTCTCCCTTCCCAGCCCCGGTGACAGACCAGGCTAAAGACGGATTAAAGTTCCCGGCCGCGCACTCGTCCCGTTCACCGTTATGGGGATAGACCGGCGGCGGAGAGCATCCCTGGCTCTCACCTTGAACTTCCTGGCGCTGTTTCTGGCCGTGTCCGCGCTCACCACGAGCTACTGGTGCGAGGGCACGCGTAAAGTGGTGAAGCCCTTCTGCACCGGACCCGTCACCGCCACCAGGCAGAGCTTCTGCATCAGGTTTAACAGCTCCAACATCAACGACACGCGCCTGGTGCAGTACATCTGGGAGACCGGCGAGGACAAGTACGTGATGAGGAAGTTCCACACCGGGATCTGGTTCTCGTGCGAGCAGAACATCAACATGACCGGTGAGTGGACTCCGGGCACGGTCACTCTTTGGGCAAAGCCTCAGCAAAGTCTTACCCTATTAGTGCCCACGCAGTGATTTTGTTTATGTATTTTTTTCTCATTATTAAAAAAATATATCTTTGATTAAGAGAATAACTTTCCCACAAGTTTTTGTTTTTGGATGATTTTGTGAAAACTTCATGAGAATGAGGATATTGATTTTAAAAGAGCAAAGATAACTGGTACTGAGGAGTGATTGTGCAATGTGGGCCACTTTTCAGTGAACTTTAATAACTTAAATAAGAACATTATTCTATTTTAATAGAGCAAAAAATCATGACAAGTGTTCTATTTACGCTACAAAAAATTGCAGAAGTCCAGCTGATGTATGAGGCCAGTTTTTCAGTGCATGTTTGTCATCTCTAATTGGATTTCTTAGATGTGTAGTTTTTAAACAAGAAAATTTGGTCCCTATGACACTCATCACGGTGAAAAATAAAAGAACAGCAAGGACAACTGAGAAGAGAGAAAATAAATGAACTGTTAGCGAATCTGAGGAAACCATAGCTGTTTTTTTTACCCCAGTGATGCAGCAGTAAAAGTTAGCTTCCTTATTGCTTGCAAAATAGCACTAGCATCAAAGCCATATTGTGAGGGTGAGTTGGTGAAAACCTACATGCTCAATGCTTTCAGAAACATTAGCGTTTTCACTTGTGATTGGTGAGTGCACTGTCATTATAATGTAATTGTACTTCTTCGCTCTAAAACAAATGGAAGATTGGAGTTGTTATTTGTAATATTTTCCTGATCCGGCCCACTTCAGATCAAATTGGGCTGTATATGGCCTCTGAACTAAAATGAGTTTGACACCTCTGCTCTAAAACATAGACATTACACATTCTAAGTTTTCTATCACTAAACACTTACTGCACAAGAAATACTTCAATATTTTCTTGCTATAAATGAAGGAATAAGACATGGATTGAGTTCAGGTTTCTATATACACCATGATTTGAAAATGTCATGGTTTGAATATCAACTGTTTCTACCATTCTTTTAATATAAGCTGCTGAGACAAGACCAGAGAGCACGGAGACATTAGTGACATAACTCTCTAACTGTTGAAAGATGCTGCAACTGACAAGAGCAGTTACACAAGGGCAACGAAACTGAATTTAGAGCAATATCTAACTGTGTCTGTCTGTTTTATTACTTTTATAACACCTGTGTGTCCCGTTCATCTGGGAATTCATAGGACAAAATCATGATACCATCAAACTTTGAACATTTTTTTTTGTTTACCATCAGTCTTTCATATCGTCCCATGCCTAGTAGCAGTATTGCAGTGCAGTGTTTCAAGTAGATGTTGTAATTCTGCAACTGTTGGTACTTGAGGTACTTTATCACATGAGATGAGGTGTCACACTCTTGATATTGTTACTACAAGAGGCTTATACTTAAGTGTAAAAGTAGTCTTGTGCCTTGTTCTTTTTATAAAGCAGATAGTCACTAATATTCAGTCAGAACCATATTTGTTTTGTAGGTTAGATCTGCATTAGTTTAACGCTATCATTACACTGTGGATTAAGTGTTATTATGTTAGGGCACACTCGCAATGGAGCCATTTGAACTATTTTGGGCCCAGCACTCATACATGATGATCAGGCCAAATGACGATAGACTTCTCCACGCAGCACTTCGTGAAACAGAACAATGGAGGATGTGAAGCCTGCTTTTATTCGGCCATGTTTCCAAATCAGTTTTCATTTTACCATCGCACCTCTGTAAGCAAAAATCTTTTCGTTTACAGAGTTTTAAAATCAAACCCAAATAGTTTTTTAACTCTAAAAGGGCATTAGTACCTGCAGGGAGTAGTTATGCTAATGGTCCACTAGAGCATAACGACTCCCCCACCAACTCTAACACAGACCATAAAAGCAATAATGACACAGAAAATAGGGTTTCCAGACTTTCGCTTTCATGAACTTTTGTCCAGACACAGTAGACTCAGGTTAAACTCCCTCTGACTGATCATCTAATCATTTGAACTTTAACAAAGTCCATCAGATGAGGGACAAAACGTCTTCACCTCCAAACCGATGTCCAGATCCTTCTTTGAAATCTTTTCTTGAATATGTCCTGGATGACTGAGAACCTCTAGAGACAGTTGGTTAAATGGTTTTTAATGGCAGTACCAACCCTGACGTCACAATGGTCCATTTTTCATATATTGTCAGATTTTTCTATCAAGTGGTGCACATGAAATCACAACAGAGTTATAGTTTTAGTTATTGGAGTTCATCTCTGATATTCCCCTGTGACTGCACTTAACAACTGACTTAAATATTGTTCTATCCTTTTTTTTTTTTTTAAAGGAGATTACATTGGAACCTTTTGCCACTTTCTGTTCTTTATCAAATCAGTTAAGCCTAAGGACATATTATTCCCCATGTTTAAATTAAAAGACTTGTGTAACCCATACTCACAAATCAAATCACCTTTAAAATATTCCAATTGTATTTGGGCCTACTCTGATTTTAACCAAAAATGAGCCAATTGTAAACTATCTGTTGAATAGGGATCAACAGGGTATTTAGTTCTAATAATGAGTTATATTTTCCTGTTCAGAATTATTATTTTATATTAATTCTGCTTATATAATTACACAAAGCTAAATACAGACATCAAATACAGTGTGTGGGTTAATTTCTATTAGTTTCTGTTCCGAACTGATCAAGTATCGACCTATTGCTCTTAACCAAGATAACTTCAGTATGCAATTGTTCATGGATTTTTGATGGTGCATATTTACACCATTTATATGATGATAAAGTGGTTATCATACCTCCCCGCCAGAAGGTTGTGGGTTTAATACCTGGGATGACTTGCTGTAGTCTCTCTCTGGTCTCTTCCCACTGTCCTAGTAGATCTGAAGTGCCCATAGAAGATGAATGAATGAATGTGTTTGTCTTTTCACCATGCAGACTCCAGCTCCTCGCAACCCAGGAGGTAGAAAATGAATGAATTTCCTTCTGGACATGAATCTTAACCATTTGTGGATGTTAGACGAGACATTAAAGTTTCTTGTCACAGTCCTCTAGGGGTCAGTTGCCACATATGAAAAGCACAGCTGGAACTGGCGAATGGCTTATCTTCTGGCTGCAGTTCTACAGAATATAAGACAGTTTTACAAATGGAGTGTGATCTCTGGAACATAACATGCACAACAAACCGCAGCCATTGAAAACAAAATGAAGCTCACAGACAATTGAGTGGACTGTCTTTGCAGTGATTTGCTAATAGTGAGATTATGTTTATTTGAACAGTTAAGCCACATAACCAAACAGTGAAAGTAAAGAACAAACAGCTGAGGAGAGTATGCTTCCTGACAATGGTCACACATGCAGACCCTCCTGAAAATGTCAGGGCGAAGTCAGGAGGATAGTTCTTGTGTGAAAGGGGCTACAGTGTAACAGCTTAAACTGAGATGGGCCTAGTTTTCTATCATGGTGTTTAAATGCTTAGAAATCTGTACTGAAGCAAGAAATGAAACTCAATAAATACAAAACATGTAGCCCAGATAAGAATAAAAAATAATGTGATCAATTCATCATGCGCTTTCAAATCATTCACTCACAAATCATCACATTTATGTTAATTCTGTTGATGATCGCAGCAATGTATCCTTGATAATATGATGTAAAATGATATTTCTTTATATCCCAATGTAATAACAGGTCATCAGGAAAGATACTGTGATGAGATATAGCAGGATTAGGGGCTGATGAAATGACTTTTTAATCTCTGGTGTTAACACCTGGACACTGGCTTTCTTCCACTGTCTACAGCCAGTTAGCGTTTGTTTTTCTGTTTTGTTTGGTATTAATTCTGAAAATACAGTGATGTTATGAACATCAACTGAGAGTGTGGTATATGTAGATATCCATATTTTCATTTTTCAGTGACAAATGATTGTTGTTATGTTATATTAGAGAAGAAATACGCATGCATGTCCTCACCTTGTTACCATGGGTTCTTTCCAGGTCCTGCTTCCTCCCTTCCCCAAAGACATGCATGTTTAGATGAATTGAAAAGTGCCCCTAGTGTGTGTAAGTGTCATCCCTGTGACTAACTGACCATTGTCCAGGGTCCATTGTACACCGCCTCAGGCCTAAAGTTGCTGGAATAGGTTCCAGTCTCCCGTCCCCTAGCGGGACTTAGTGGAAGATGAACGTTTGAAGCATTCGCCCATTGACAAGTTGTTTGTATGTATATGCATAAGCAAGGATATAAAATCTCTTTTGTATAAATATAACAGGGGTTTGGTGAAGTCATCTAGAATTATTAAAGTAATGTGATTACTTTATATGGTGTTACTTAGGAAAAAAGCAGTCCAAATGGTAACGTTCCCATAGTCCACTATTTTATTTAGGTTATTGCAATGGTTATCAACAAAACCAGGATGGGACCCAAAGGTGGGTTGCAGTAAATTTGATTTTCTTTACCAAAAATTGTATATAGTAAAACTCTGGAGGCATGATTGTGATGGTTATTAATTCAGATAGCTGCGTGTGTCTCTGTGAAAACAAAGAGGATATGGCACAGGTCGGTGTCCTTCTGTCACCAGCCTGGTCCTGGACGAGCCCCCAGCTGTGAGTCAACAGAAACGTGTTATTCTGTATCTGTCTCTCGGGGGCCGTAAAGACATTTGTTCCGTTGACAGTGCAATCTCGCAGACTTTTGGCCGGCACAGCCCTAGTTATGGATTGAAAGCGTCAGATTTTTTACATGTCGGGGGCTGGTGGCTTAGCTCGTTTCTAAGGCACAGAAACTAAGAATATTTCCACATGGTCTTTTTCACAGAGTGCAGGCTCTGTGTCTTTATCTAAATCAAAGAATAGTGGTATTACAAATGTCTTATCTTCACACAAACTGAAAATATTGGACCACTTGTTGCCCATATAAACTCAGAAAAGTGATGCTAATGGCCCGTAAGTCATTAGAGAGCTTCATTAAGCTAACTACATGGACGCATGGTTAAGTAAAGTAAGGATTATAACTGGAAAAATATTGACTTTTTTAAGTGTTTAAGTATGCTCTTTTGATTGGGAATGTAAAACCATATGTCGGTCCTTTATTGTTAACATCTATTGCCTTGTTTCCACCTAGCATAGGTTCTGTTCAGTACACTAAATAATCATTTTCATCACAGTTGCTGTAGGGGGACTAGGAAAAAGCAACATGTTTTCATTTTAGATAGGGTTTTTCAGTCTGAACCGACAGGCCCCTGCATACCTATGTATTCATTTTGCTGGCTTTTTGCTTTAATTGCGCAATTTAGGCTAAGATTAATAGTCATCTGCAGAGCTAACAGTGTCAGCTGTCTAATGGTTGGCCTTGACACACTACAGTCCATTGTTTGATTAGGAGGAAACTTGTGTGACAATGGAAATTTAACAGTAAACATACAAAAATTCAAGGTTATTTCATTTTGTTTCAAATGATATCAGCTTTTGAAATTCTGATCCCTTTGTGGAAGTGCTAGATTTGTTCTCTTAACACAGGTGATGTATACATATTGACACTAATCATGCTCACAAGGGCTGCATGATATGGTAAATGACATGCATTTATATAGTGCTTTTTTGCACTGTACCCTGGTACCCAAAGCGCTTTACATCATGCTTCCATTCACCCATTCACACACACAAGCATACCTGTGTAGCCACAGCTGCCCTGGTGGATAATAGGAAAACATTCAACTCATGGCCTTTTCACACCTGTGCTATTGGTCAGGACCAAATATGCAGATATAAAACTCCAGTGGCCCTGCACCAATGAAAACCAAGGTCTGGTGTGTGTTGGCGATAGGTTGGACATAAGACCGATTACAGGAAATCACTGGCCGGCACTGGATATTTCTGTGAGGAGTCTTCAAATATCCTTCCCCTGTTATCGTGGGTTTTCTTGCACCATCCAAAGATATGCATGTATAAGTGAATTGGTGACTGTAAAGTGCCCCTAGTGGATGAATGTGAGAGTGAATGGTTCTCTGTCAGTGTCTGTGTCTAAATGTCAGCCCTGCGACGAACTGGCCACTGTCCAGGGTGTAGCCCGCCTCAGGCCCAAAGCTGCTGGGATAGGCTCCAACCACCCGCGACCCCCAATGGGGACCAAGCAGTAGATGATGAATGAATGAATGTTTTTGATTTATATGACAGCATCTTATCACAGCAAGAAGTTCATGGTCCCCGGCTGTCTCTTGTTCTTTCTGTGAGGTGTCTGCATATGAATGGTAAATCTAAATTGCCCCTAGTATTGTTGATTTTGCAATAACATAAATGTGCATTATATTATGAATTCTGACCTCAAAGACCAGCCAGATTAAAGGCTTTGTTCAGCTGTACATAACTGCACTGTCATATGTTTCTCTTCCAGGTGAGAACTGCAGAAGCTTCATATATGTCGCACCGGCCAATGAACGAGGTAAGAGCACTATTAACACCATATTACCCCTGTCCAGACCTTTGTGAGGGGAAGTTAATATACTGTGCCTATAAAGCCTGCTGAATCATCCTGTCGTACTGTCGAGATAAAAGTTTACTGCGCTGCAGACTGAGCTGAACACTCGTAAAAGCCTCGGTTGCTCGCACACACCTCCTCTGTGTCCGTCATCTCAAGGACTGAAATCCTGGCTCACTCTGAGTAAGCTCCTTAGCTCGGTGTATTGATTCAGGTAAACATTTTAGAAGAGGAATTTGAGATCTTTTGTCATTGTGACGAGTCAATAGCCAAAGCTCTCTCCCGTCTGGTTTGCCGTGCCAATCAGAGAGTGGTTAAAGCGCCAAATCTGTCTGCTAAAGCTTCGTTTTAGATTAACTTTCTTGCTGCAGGTAATCAAAAGCATCAAATGTAAACAGTATAATCCTCTTAATCACTCAGGATGTTAGTCGGTAAATCAATCCAAATGTTCCCTTTTCTCTCAGCGAACATGATCTGAATGAAGTTGTGGAGTAAAGATAGAAAAAACAGGCAAAAGTTATGGTGATGAAAGGCTTATGTGGTCAGAAGTGTCTGGTGGTGATGTTAAGGGATGAGACAATAAATAAAACATCACTGAGAAGGATTCAACATGAAGCCAAAGAAATAATCTGTTTCACACAAGCACATATACTGTACATCGATCAGGCTTAACATTAGACCATCTCTTTATCATGGCACCTTCTAGTGAGTGGGATATATTAGGCAGCAGGTGAACATTTTCAAAGTTGGTGTGGGCAAGTGTAAGGATTTGATTGTCTAGCCAAATTGTGATGGCTAGACAACTGAGAGCATCTCCAAAACCTGAGCTCTTGTGGTGTTCCCAGACCAACAGATCAACAACAGATGAGGTAGTGTTGCTCAAATTCCTGAAGAAGTTAATGCTGATAGAAAGGTGTCGGAATACACAGTGCATCAGTTTGTTGTGTTTGTGGCTACATAGACACTGCACTCAAGATTAAAGGATTGTTGATGTGGTGTCAGCTACATAGACACCTTCAGTACATGTGCCACCTTCTAATGGACCACTCACAGGATTTAAAGGATCTGTTGAATGTTGGTGCATAATGCAATAAATGAGAAAAGCTAAATGATCAGAAAGCTGAGGAAAACAGGAAGAGCGAGAGAGAGATTGTGGGTTTCCTTTTGGATTGCATCAACCTTTCTGATGCTGGTGTTAAATGCATCACATAATATTGTCCCTGTCACTTCTAAATCCACACACCCTTAATAGAGTGAGACCCACATGTCTGTTATTAACCCAACTTCAACACTCTGGGCCAAATTAGCAAATTGACAGGGTAGGCCTTCACAACTTCACTACATAATCAGTGTGGTTTTTAATCATCATAGTTTGCACAGTGTGACTAGCCGGACCAGCCAGACTCATTTACTACTTGGCACAGTTAAGTTGATCTGGAACCCCTTCAATTTAAACCATCTTTCCACCGAAATCAATCCTCTGTGTATGTTGGTACTGCCCCTAAATTCTGATTGGTTGTATCACTAATTGTCTACAGAGGTTGTGTAATCTACATTCATTTGTTCCTCCTATGGGCTGAGAGAACAAACATATGCTATTAATTTAATCCTAGCTCAAATTCTACTCCTCGTTAAATGCCACATACTTGCAGGCGCTGTTTTTGGGTTGGGTTCTAACGTACAATACACCTAGCTTCTCTAATTGTCATCAGATGCAGATTTTTATTTTTATTTTTTATATAAAACATTGTCATGGTAAATGACAGCCGGCGTTGGTCAGATTAGATGCAGACATTTTATAATCTGATGATGCTCAGAGAGTGTGATGGACATTTAAAATTGGTAAGTTTGTTTACATGAGGCAAAGTCAATTTGTAAAAAAAAGTAAACAATTTCAAACACTAAAAGTATATAGGCATATGTCAGGTATTGCCCGAGGATATTGCAAAGTCATTCAATGGCAGGCTTATTTTGATACTTACGGTACCTATAAACAGGGGAATGTGGTGTCCCCAATATAAGTCTTTAATGAACTCATGACTTTGCAAAAGTCAGCACCAGCTAGAAGTTATTTACATATGAACAGTAGCAATAAGATCTGTTTCTATTAAAAGATGCCCACACTCTGTCTTCTGCATTTAGCATTGTGTGGGTCTAAGTCTGACACTAGTTGCTATACAAAGGAAAAAATGGAATATATCAAAATTACATTAAGACAAAAAACATATTTGGCCTAATCTGTTTTATTTACTGACATTTACTGGCCCATTTATGTTGAATTACAGGTCAATTGGAATGTCAAATTTGCAGTAATTACACAATTTAATCTAACAGTAAAGTGCTTCAACTTCATTTCAGAAAGGTCTAATAATGTTAAATGCTTTTGGATAGGCATGGATTTTGTATTTACTGTGAAGCTGACCAGCCAACCAGATTTCATGCTTTCTCAGAACAGACAATAAGCTATTGAATGATTTTTTTTATTGTGATATTGCTAGATCTATCTTTTTTTCTTTTTTTTTAAATATTCAAGATTATACTTGCTTGTTTGTCTTCCCCTTCTGTGTACTGCAATTGCTGCAAGTGCAGATATAATAATAGTAACAAATTGTGCCACTGCTACTAGATTGATTAGCTACAGGCACTAGATAAGTTATTAATTATTGCCTTAGTCCAATTATAACCAGAGTTTTAAACTCGGATCACAGGATCACGCTGCTCTTGTTTGTCGGTTGTTTTGCTCTGTTCATGTCGTGAAAAGTTTAGAAGAACAAGCTAGTCTACCGTAGCTTATGATGTCTTCATGTGCTTTCAGACGGCACAGTTGCTGAGTAAAGAACACATTGTTCTTACTTTGTTGTGTTCATGTTTGAACTTCTAAAGTTGTGGTAAAGTGTGTTACCATTGATTGAAGATTATCACTGAGCAAATCAGTCAGATTTATTAGTATTCAGTGCTACGAATAAGACTTTTTTTTACAAAAGCTTAATGCTATTAAATACTAATCACACATGAATGCAGCATTAGTCTGAGCGGAGGCTGGGGACACAGTACTTCGATTTTCTCTCATTCATGTAAACTCGGACAAGGTTTGAAATCCAGCTGCGAGGGGTTAATCAAACTAAGATCATCGCCGGAATAAGCGCTGCATGTCAACGCACTAAATATGACTTTAAATAGCACAATAATTTACTGATAGGACTGCAGTATAACAGCAAGACATAGAATACTATGGAAATAAAATTGCACCAACATTTTATTTTCCTATGTTCCTAAGTCAAAACCAGTCTTCACCAATGCATGATGACGATTAACTGTAACTAATCCTTTTCCTTTGGTCCAATATGTATTTTAGTCATCATTTGGGATTTGTAATGTAAAATCTGGACTTGAGCTCATTCCACATTTAAACTCAGAATATATGCCAATAAGTAGATTTTGCAAAAAAAGTGTAACCTGCTCCTGTATCACTCCGTCCCTGGAAATAGCATGCACATGTTAATCCCACATAAAAAAGCTCAACAGCAATAGGCCCAGTGACAGTGAACGGAACCAGAGCTTTAAAAATGATGTGGGCAGTGTTACAGCCCTTTCTCTTTACAACACTTAATCCTCCAACAGAGAGTAAAGCTGCAACAAGGAAGCCAAAGCGTTCAAAAAAGATTGGGCATGTAGGGGAAAAGCAGAAGACAGTTTTCTGTGGCCTATTGACACATTCCTGTTTTCTACAACTGGGCTTTATTTATTCGCCATATTTATGTAATCACCGGCTGCTGTAAAATGCACAGTGAATGTTCAAGGATTAGAAATTCTCTGCTGTTTACATTGGCATTATATGTATTCATATATATGTATAGGCCGCATCCATTTCATTTCATTTACAGAAGTGTTGTACAGTGGAAACAATATCTATTTTTAAGTAAATTGTTATAAACCCTCTTCCATAACAGCCACAACATTTTGTTTGCAGTTGATTTGATTTATTAAATTGCGGATTAAGTAAAATAAACAGCATCATATACATATATTATTTCATTTTAATTGTATTGGTTGAGATGTAAAATACCTGTTTTTAGTGCTAGCTAGCAGTCACTAAAGCCCCTTTCACACCATAGTACTTTTGGCCACGTACAAAAGAGGCTGTGATTAAACTATAAACAACAACAGGCAGCGTCAGCAAGAGTCAACTTTTATGGCCTTCTTGTATTTAAAAAAAAAAGAGAAATCAACAAAGAAATGGAGCCTGGACAAGATTATTAATTAGGCAACAGAGTTTTCACATTCTGCTATATATATGTATATTCCAGAAAGGTCAGAGCTGACTGGATGATGAATTAATCCATTTTAGATCATTCGTTCATTCATAAAACAGGATATACTGGGGTAAAAAAAAAAAAAAAAAAAAAAGTTACATGAATTTAAAAATGCAAAGAGGGTTAAAATGAGCCGCTGGCAGGTCTTGAGTTTGAGTAAATAATAGTTTGAGTCTAAGTCATGTCCACAGAGACCTTCCAACAGTAGATGTTGCATTTTCTGACAAAGATTGATTGTGTGGACAAAGCCCCAGCTCTATGACAAGAGACCAGTTTTGTTCTCTCCATATTTATGCCCCTTCCAGAAACTAATTAAATGGTGTAAGAACATCAGTAGCTAGTCATTGTATGATTAATTTCTCTTAATAACACAGTACCCAATCCTCTCTACCATCCTATTATTTCTTCAAAAAAAAAAAAAAAAAAACGATTTAGAGCTGGATTTAATTAGCTCAGGTAAATTTGTTCTTTTTGCTGAAGGATGTAACTCTGTTCATAATTCATAGTGATATTTCGAGTAACATGACTGTAGTCCACTTATGATTAATTATGCACACAATAACTAGCCGCCTCTGGGTGACACAAGATTCCACCAGCGCTGCTTTTAAATCCTTTGATATTTGTCCTGACCATGCTCTCGCGGCCCGCTCCATCGTGTATCCTCTCTGTGACTCTGAAGGTTAATGATATGAGCGATGGGGGGGTTCACAGTCCCACCTTCCTCCTCCTCAATCCTCCTCTGCCCTCGCCTCTTATCCATACATTTCCATTCCCCATCCCCCTGTTTGTCTTCTTGGTTGGCTCTTATTCCCAGAGCCGCTCCATCACTCCGTGGCCACGCGCGACCCCTGCCCCCGCAGAATAAACATGTCCTCTCCTCCTTCTCTTGTCCTACTCTTGGCAGTTTCTTAACAATTGTCCCTCTCTCTCTGTGTTTGTTTGCAGGAGTGCTGTGGCTGTGCATCGTAGCGGAGTGCCTGTACATACTCCTCCTGGCCACCGGGGGCATCCTCATGTCGATGGAAGTGTGTCAGTTTGGGAACGTCATCGATGGGCTCAAGCTCAATGCCTTTGCTGCGATATTCACCGTGCTCTCAGGTAAGTGCAGGGTTTTGAATGCAGCTGAATATGACATAGTTCTGGTATCGGTGACCTGCGGCTCTTTTGCCCCCCTCTGAAGGCTCTCTGAGACACATGACATATGGTAATTGTCACAGCCCCAAATTGCTCATCTCCTATGAGAGAGTGGTTAACATCTAGACTGAGGCAGACTGCTGGACACACAGAGACAGCTCAAGAAAGGACGACCGGCGCCATGACCACATCGGCACAAACACGGGTTTTGGCACGTTCTTAGAGATTCAAAACACACCAGAGCGTTCCGTCTCAACAGCAGAGAGCTCATAGGTCCATGCTACAACCACAGACCAGGTATAAATTATAAGTTGTGTCCTCATTTAGATAAAGTCCGTCTTAAATAGTGACAGTGCAAAAAAAAGCCACACCAGGTCACCATTTTCTATTTCACGTACTATTCTGTCTTTTGCCGCAAAGGCCAAAAAGCGTCCAGCCCTTTATTATTCACTGACTGAAACATCAAAGCATATATGGCCATGGCAACATGTTGAATCTACCAGTCACACAGTAATTATTTTTGCCATATTTTTTGCTGGACATTTTGACTGATGAACATTTTTCAAAACCGTCCAGGAAACCTTGGTGCAGCTATGAAATGAACACAAATTATTACAAGTGTTAAATATCACTGTCCTAAACACGCAGCACCAAGCACCAAAAAGCTTTACGCAGAGATTTAGGTTGTGCCTGTCGCTAACTAGAACATGTCACTGAACGGTGCTTATGAGCTCACACAAAAGCTACTAGAATCAATTAAAATGGATGTTGGGACAAACTCTGGAAATGAAAGAGAGGAAAGTGGGATCAGGCTCCAAGCTGGCAATGTGAAAGGAAACTTTGAAGGTGAAACTTTCTAAAAGCATTGGATTTGTCATTTGTGGGGTGAATGTTGTGTGTCTTCTCTCTTCAAATGTGCTTCAGATAATTAATTATAGCACATTGAAATTTGCCTTTGCGGTGCACACAGGATTAAACGCTCATGTTCTGATAAACAGTTTGTTCTCTGTTTGCATTCATTCATGATAAATGAATAATGTTTAATAAGGTCCCTTTAAACCAAGCTCAAAATGTAAAGGTCTGAAATAGGCCTATTGGTTAAACTCTCAGCATATGCACCTTTTTTAAATTTCTGATGAAAAGGGACTCTTCAACTCTAAAAGGTTGCTGACCTCTGACATAGTGTTTGTAGTTTTGTTAACTATTTTACAATGGTCATTTCTTTTGGCTTCTCCCTTCAGGGGTCATTAGAGTAAATCATCTAGTGGGTCACATATTTAGTCTGGCAAAGGTTTTTATGCCAGATGCTCTTCCTGATGCCACCCTCTCCATTTATGTGGCTGGTGTTTGGACTCTATCCCGGGCAATTGAACCCCAGTCTTCTGTGTGACAGGTCGGGGTGCTTAACATTATTTAAAAATTCTGTTAATTACAGATTTACCATTTTCAGTATCATATAGTATAGAATAAACTTCTATATGGAGCAGGTTTTGAATAAGCTGTATTTCCCAAATGCAGTTTAAATCTACAATGCAGTATCTCCATTAACTTTAAGCATTTTTAACAACTATGAGTGTAATATGTTAGAGCCAAATTCCTGTATTTGTGTATATGTATAACTTGTCACAGGCGCTGCAGCAGTGACTTACAAAAGGCCTGAAGACATGAAGTTGGACAGTTACGAGCAAACCAGAGCTTGGTTTTGCTAAGATCAAGCAGCGACTAGTTCAAAGTCTAGTCTTTCAGTTTCTGCAGGTGTCAAATTAGACTCAGAACTAACCACATGAACTGATCAACCAGAATCGAAACCTCCACAGGCCTGGCTGGACTCAAGTGCACCTGTACTTGTCAGATTTTGCTGTATAAGAGCTGCTTTTGCTGACATTATCAGGTATGCCACTCAGTAAGGGCTAAAGGTTATCATCAAAACCCAAAACTGTGCATACTACAGTGGTGGAGTGTAACAAAGTAAAAGTACTCTGTTACCGTACTTAAGTACAGTTTTCAAGTATTTTTTTTCAAGTATCTGTACTTTACTTACTTATTTACTTTGCTGTACTTTTGACTGTCTTTTACTCCACTACATTTTAGAGCAAATATCTGTACTTTCTACTCTATAACATTTTTACATTGAACAAGTAAATTTGAGTCGTAAATGTACAACACCTTAAATTAAATGTTTAATCAGTATGTAAATGTGTACCTAAACCTATGGTGCTAAGTTTTACAAAGCACACATGAAAACAGCATTATACAAGTAGCTTTTCCTCTCTCAGTGATTTGTCCTAATATTAAACAGACACATGTTTAACGTCACCTTAAATTAAGTCAAATTCTTTTACTTTTAGACTTTAAAGTACATTTAAAAGCAAGTACTTTAATACAGTCACTTAAATGTCATACTTTTATTTTTACTTAAGTACATTTCTACCTCTTTATCTGTACCGTATTTTCCGGACTATAAGCCGCTACTTTTTTCCCACACTTTGAACCATGCGGCTTATACAGAGATGCGGCTTTTCTATGAATTTTTCTTCAGCCCTCAGGGGGGCGCTCTAGCAGGAAGTGCAAAAACGAGACAAACGAGGCAGCGGTAGTCAATACAAACAAGAAAGCACTAGTTTTTATTCTTAGCACATGCAACCCAAGACGCACAACAGCAAAATACGGTAATATTTTTACACCCTCACCCCCTCATAATGGAAAACAAATGAAGTGACAGTGGTTTGGTGTTCTGTAGTTTCAATGCTCAGGAGGAAGATGAATAGTGACTTGTGGTTTCAGTGCACAGGAGAATGAAGCGACTTTAACAGTGCGCAGGAAGAAAAATCTTTCGATGTAAATATCTTATTTCCCAGCCTGGGTATCGGCGGCTTATAGTCCGGTGCGGCTTATATGTGACAAAATATATATTTCTTTTAAATTTTAGTGGGTGCGGCTTATATTTAGGTGCGCTCTATAGTCCGGCAAATACAGTACTTTTACTTAAGTAGTCTATTTTGCATATTATTTTTTACTGAAGATGCTCTTCCTAGTGCAACCCTTTCCATTTATCCGGGTTTGGGATTGGCACAATGGTTCACTGGCTTGTGACCCCTTGTGGCTGGAGTTTTGGCTCCATGTACTGCCAGGCCATTATTAGAATTTGTTGCAATATCCCAAACACAGATTTTTACATTGTTATCTGCTGGATTTTTTTTTTTTTTTCCATCAAAACAGTGGTGTTACATTCAGCAGTGGTGCTCCATTGACTGTATTTAATAGCAATGCCTGGATAGACGTCACTTAAATAGAGCCATTGTGGAATGTATGTGGACTGAACATTTGCTGACACACAGTAATCATTTATGTACATACTCTGCAGAAGTGATGAGTTCTCCTTTTTTTTCCTCTCAACAGAATCCTCTCCATCTATGCCTTTGATAGATTTATTGAATATGTGGAGCACACTGGACAGCTTCAATTGAGAGATAAAGAGATGCTTCCACCAACACTATTTCAATTTACATTCAGTACATTCTCCATATTATTTTACAATATCTTTTATTATGGCATTTTATATATGAACATGTGTGAGTTCAAACTGGAATTTATAAATAGCATTTGCTCCATCATATTGTTTTATTATATTGAATAGTCAAGATTGCCCACATTTTAGACCATACATTTTAATACTCCATACTAAACTCTGCTATACTGTACTGACTTGGTACAATTATCTCAGTTTCAATTAATGTAAATGGAAAGTTTGGAAGAACAAAGTGTAAATGTATTTGTGTTTTCAGTTGGTTAATAGGTAGCTTTTAGCAGAGTAACAAAATGGCCAGAAATCCTTTACAAAGAATTGGTCCTTGTCTAATCGCGTTTGATTTCCAGGAGGTGGAACAAATGGATACAGATTAAACTCCATCTGAATGTGATTGGATAGACATACAACCAATCAGAATTCAGTAAAAAGGACCAAAGAGACTCATAATAAACTGCCAGTGTAATCTGAAAAAAACAATCAGAGAAACAAATCATCACATAACACCCGCCCCACTTTAGATAAATAGTTATGATTGGCGAGAAAGGATAATAGGTTTGAATGGGAGGGGTCACACACTGGTGGTGGTAAACTACCTCTGTAGGCACACCTGCTTTATTAAAGCTTGCAACTTGTTTAAGCAGTGAATAAGCTTAAATGGAGCCCCAACTATTAATACTTGTTGGCCTTAATAAGTTGTTATTGTCCTATTCTACTCAAATTCATTCTTAGTGGCACCTGAAAACTACTAAAAGTATTTAGGAGGAGTTATGTTTACTACCTTTTCCCACCTACAGAAATACCCATTATGTTTACCTGCACAATGCATTTTGGGACGAGGAAAAGTGACGTCGTTTCACGCTACTTTTTTCTCTTAGTTAGCCTTAAAAAGTGGAAACGATGCTGCACCGCTCTGCTTTTGGTTGCAGTTTCCAGCCAAAAGATGACAAAAACAGCGACGTAGTTATAAAAAGAGAAGAATTGAATGGGAACGGGCACAACTTTCTAAGCACCCGCGTTTGTGTTCTCAACACTTCTCTCCTGATGCTTATGAGTCATTTTTTCAACCACAATTGCTAAAGTAGCTAAAGTGTGCTGGTGGTTTTAAATGTAGGCTGAAATCAAATGCCATGCCAACAATTGTCTCACACCAAGCACCTAAACACATCAGGCTAACGAGCATAAACCACGAGAAAAAATGCCAGCTATTTTATTCCTACCCTCTCTTCTTCATTCATCTGATTGTTTTCAAGTGTATTTTGAGTTATTTCTTCATTATTGTTCTGCTTGGGTTAAAATTGAAAGGGCTGAACTGAAGACATAGTTTATTTGTAGCCTACTGCTAGCGAACTGCTATAGGGGAATGAGACTGCGGCAACCTTTTGATGACGGTACCCAGAATGCATTGCAACGTAAACAAAATGATGACATTTTTTTTTTTTTTTTAACTAAACAGTCTTAAGTGTTTTTAACATCACATTTTTATAGCTGAAGCAAATGTTTAATACACAAGATCATTTATTCCTCCAAGTCGGAGTTGCCTTTAATGTTCTGCCTGGACTCTAATGTGACCAGCCTTAAGTTAATGCAAGGTGTGAATGTTCTAAATGTGTCCTCATGTGAATACACATTTAGAGGTGTTCTGTGTGTATGTATGCGTAAATCTGGATGTGTTCAGATCTCTGTGGACAGGAGAATGGCTCTGCGTTTTTCAGCCAAAGCACCCCTCACAGAAGCAGCTCGACTATACAATATTTATTAAAGGAGCGAGTCAGTGATGCGGTGGTTTTCGCACTATTTTGGACAAGGGTTGAAAAAACAGTCAAAAAAGAACAGTCTAATGTATCCAGTGTAGTTTTGCAAAAGCAATAAAAGTGAGAACTGATCTAATGCTTAGTCTGACAGGGGCCTGCGACTTCTCAGCGTAAGTGAGAATGGAAAATAAACTATAATGACAAACCATTTCTGCAGTTTGAGTAGCCTTTTGCCATATGGAGATTACACATGGTAATACGTGGCTGACAGTTCATTTGCTTTTTTTATGGTCTGAACTTGTGTCCAGACCAGTGTGGACAGAACTTATTGACCTCATCAGTGAAACGGTGCCCTCTGCTGCTCCACCAGAACACAATCTCTTTCTTCTCTGGCTCTGGTCCAGCTCGTTCTGAGGCCAGTTACAGGCGTCGAGCTGTGGAGTACATTTCCCGCCAGTCGGAGTCTGCCTGCTCTCTCGGTGGAGGAATTAACGGTGACCTTCGCTCTAATCCAGTCTGTGAAAATGATCGTGACCACCACACTCCCGCCACTGAATCAGCACCAAATATATCCTCCCCCACGGCTCTGACTCACGCTGTTCAACTCAATGGACAAGAAAATCACTCTGAGAGGCAAAGGCCAAACAACAGCACACCCTCGGCACACCATACGAGAGTTATTTGAGGCAAAACTGTGTTGGTTAGTTTGAAATGTACGAAAATGTCTGATTAAAAGCATACATCATCTTGGAGTTTAAAGCTTTTCTGTCAAAACAAAACACCAGGAATTATCTTTATATGCTGTTGTCATGGCTCTAGGTAGTATAGGACCCTAAATTATCTAAAAGGAGTATTGCATAAAAGCTGAAAACCTACCGTTGAGGAGCATCTCGAGGGTGTGCAAGTGAAATAATATCAATCAAGAGGCAGAGGCAAAAGTGGAGTGTTTGAAAGGACAGCTGCTCTGAGCACTTTTATCAGATCGGTTATGTGACATTATACCCTGTTGTTAACCTTGCACTGCAGCTGGATTCTCGCGAGATTTGGGAGTTTCCAAACTCGGGTAAATCCATCTTCCGTATTGCGCCAACCAAACTGCTTGAGTCGGCGAACCGTGGACTCACCGGACTCTTTTGACCAATGTTGTTGCAGCACTAACAGGTAGAGGCGGGTTTTTAACTTGAAGAAAGCAACTAGCGCTCTCTTTGTTATCAACATGGCTACGCAGAAAGACGTTAGCATTGATATTGCTATCGAAACAGTTTTATCAGAAGTAGAGAGTATTTCTTCTTTGAAAGAGTGGCACGTCATATCGTTGCTATGATTGGTTAAAGAAACTTCATGCTAAGCAGATACTAGTCTGTGCTTCATCCAATCAACACCAAGTTTTTGACAGAAGGTGCCTCCCTTTTGCAAACGCTTTCAACGGGAGCCTTCCCAGATGGTACTGCGAAATAGACTATGTTCTGTGGAGCAGTTCTATCTGGTAGACTCATGTTATCATGTTGTTGCCATAATGTACTAAACTAGCACATGCATTTCATTTTCCTGCTTTTTTTCTGGTTTTCCTGTTCATTATGAGTTTATCTTTCGATGCATTTTCAGCAAATCAGAAAAATTTATCTCAACATCTGGTGCTTACAGAAAACTATTTTGTTGAGTTTCAGCCTTATGTGTACTGTCACCATAATTAAAGGTGGGTTATTTAGTTTTAAACAGAGAGAAAGCGCAGATTGCAATTTCACACTTCTCACTCCTCCTTTATACAGCATGTGAACAGCTATAGCATCTTGCAAAGTAACCATGGTTTTGTATCAAGCACTAGGGCAACTGGTAATATTATCCATTAGTTGTTAGAAAGATAGAAAGATAGAAGGCTTTTCTTTGATTTAAGGCCTTCCTTGTTTTGATTTTAACATATTTTAGTCTCAAACCTCTACACATTGATAATGCTTTAACCTTATATGCCTGCCATTTTTCAAGAACAGTAAAAGTTTTTATTTGAACTGTTAGCACTCGTGTGTCCACATGACATTCCTTCTGTTTTCGGAAATGCCCTGCTATTATGCAAAGTAGGTCCTAACCATCTCCAGACCACCTCTGATTTTTTGCTGGAGAAATCATAATCAAACCTAATGTAAGAGAGTCTGTCTTCATGGATGAGTACTGCAACACATAAAGAAAGTGACTGTTTTGACATTAAGCATTTAAATGGACCCTATTAGCATTTCTGGGTCTGACAGAGTGAGTGTTTACTGAGCGGCAGCAGCAGATACATGCCTTGTGTTTCCGCTGACAGTTGAACCGTGCTGCTCTGCTCAGCTCCAGTCAGGTGTGGAGCTGAGGCCTGAGCCTGGCGTTCTGCCCAGTGCAAAGCTGACTGCACCTTTCAACTCTGTCTGCATGCGTTTTGTTTTATTTATACTTCATAAGAGCTGGGTTTGCATAAATGGGGACTTCACCTTTATAAAGTTCATCCAACATGTACAATGTGGGTTTATATACTTGATTTGTTTCATATTGCAATGAAGGAAATGTTATAAAGTTTTAAAGAAGAAGCACATGGCAGACTTTTAGACTTTTAGACAAAACAGGTGTGAAGCAGTATGTCTTATCAGTATTATTTAAGGCAATGTCAGATTCTTAACAGAAAGTAGTCAAGTGGATGCTGCATACATGTACTTTGGCATAATGCAACGGAGATGGGAAAAGTCACATTAGTCAAACGTGCTGTGCTTTAAGGTGTGAAATGTGCCACCAGTGAGACAGCAGCCTCAGACTCTGTTAGGCATGAATTTGTGATGGTATAATAACCTTGAGGAATAACATCACAGTATAAACCTGCCGATTACAAATCACCTAAACCAGAGGTGAGCAAACTAAGGCCCGGGGGCCACATGCGGCCCGTTGAGTTATGTAATGCGGCCCGCCAAGCATTTACAAATCATTTATTATTTAAGACAGCATATATTTGGCCATTTTACTTCAATGCCTTGTACTTTTGCGAAAGGTACCATCATATCTACAAACAGAAAATACCCATTCACACTTCAAGTTTTTAATATGGAGTGGACAGAGCTATTTTTTGACGAAGTACAGTCAGTACCATATGTCTTACTTGCCATGAAACTGTTGCAGTTTTCAAAGAACATAATGTCAGCCACCACTTTTCCATCAAACATTATACTAATCAGTCTGTGCAAGAAATGTCAATTTACAGGTTTTCTCATGTAATTTATATTAGTTTATAGTTTACTGGTCTGGTCTGTCTGTCAGAGTTTTAAACACAGTGTGGCCCTTGAGCAAAAAAGTTTGCCCACCCCTGACCTAAACCATTGCTCTGCTGACCCAGAACCAGTCATGTGATCTTGAACATTATTCAGTTGATAGCAGTTACAAAAGACCATGTAGTTCACATACTTTACAGTAGTGCTTAGATCTAGAGACACATGTATGATAAAATCCCATAATATCAGGGCTGGACGGTTGCTGCTGATCTTTAATGATTGGCATAAAGAAAGTTTTTGGCTTTTCGGTGCATTATGGGGTCCATACTCCCATTTAGAGTTATGCAAATACTTTATATATTTACTCCTGCTTACTGCTAAAAGGCCACTGAGCCATGAGCTTCAGTGCAGCAGTGATCTGTAATGCCCTGAGTTCTGACTGTGCCGTTGAGGGGTTTTGTGAATGTCTACATCACAGCATCCTGCTTCAGTCAAACATAGATATTAATTCATGGCATATTCATACAGGACCAGAATGCAGGGGCAACAGGCTAAGCAGAGAACCCCAGACTTTCCTTTCCCCGGACCCTTCCTAGACATAGTCCTTTGTGTGTGTCCTGGGTCTTCCCCCGGGGCCTCCTCCCGATGGGACTCGCACAAAACACCAGGGAGGGGTCAGAAGGCATCCGAAACAGATGCCTGAGCCACCTCAGTTAGCTCCTCTCAATGTGGAGGAGCAGCAGCTCTACTCCGAGCTCCTAATGTGACTGAGCTCCTCACCCTATCTCTAAAGCAACACCCAGCCATCTTGCAGAGGGAGGAAACTCACTTGGGCTGCCATTGTCTGAGAACTTATCCTTTCGGTCATGACCCAGAGCTTGTGACCATAAGTGAGAGTAGGAACATACATTGACTGGTGACAAGAACATTGTCTTGTGGCTCAGCTCCCTTTTCACCACAACTGATCATTACATTGATTGCATCACTGCAGAAGCTGTGGCGTCAACAACCTGATCCACGGATAAATAGGACGAGCTAATACCTAGTTGCAGTGAATGTACATTTTCATTCATCACTGCATCACTGTTTTTAAGTCAGGTTTGTACCTTACCTGAGTATTTTATCTGCAGATTACACTCAGAGTGCACCAGGAAGTAGACAGATGTGTCTTGCAATAGCATATATGCACAATATTTGATTGATGTTTCGTGGGTCATTGCATTGATGTATGATCACAGCCTTTGCTCCCAGCATTTTCTATGGCCTTATATGTCTGTTTTTGCAAGATAGACAAATGCAAAATTTGATGTTAAGTAAATACTAAAACATTTATACACCTATTAGTTCTTTTGGGGGGGTGAACTAACCAAATCTGAAAGCCCCATTCATCTTGAAAACACCTTTGTAAGCGCATGAAAAGCCTTCCGAGCTCTCTGCTTGTAAAACGTCTGAAGTTGTCTCCCATTTAAATGAGCTGGACGGACTGAGAATGTTATGTTAATGTGGTCGGGGGGATTAATAGAGAAGCAGATTAACGTTTACTACAGGCGTCAATCATCAGCCTGAACACAAAGCCAACACGGGGGGTTAGTGTAAGAGGACAGCGGGGAACAATCTGACGCAGGACCACACTTTCAGTTGCTAACTTTCACTGTGGATAATTAATTTCAGCAGCGTTGAACTTACAGTGCTGCACCGGCAGAAAAGCCTGAAGAAACACAAACTGTTGTAATGAGTTTTTATAGAGAGTTAAGAGTAAAACGCCTCTGGGGCTTCTCTGTGATTGGGATCTTAGAAAACAGCAACTGTGTGCAATAAATACTAAAGAGTAGAGTTTACTAAAGGTTTCTGATGTAAATCTTCAAGTCTTTTTAAATTGTCATATTTCTTTCACTTGTAAATGTATGCTCAAATGTTAAAGCATTGTAAAGTGAATATTCATTTGTCATTACAGCACAGGATCATTAGTTTGTTTATTTATGCTTCAGTTTAGATTCTGTGAAAAGACAAATATGTGGCAACACAATGACACAGTATAAACTAGACAGTTAAAGTGTACATGCTGTCCCAGGCTTGTTATTTCACTTTATACCACTAGATGGAGTGGTGAGCTACTGCAATGCAATGACTCCCTCTCTTAAGAAAAGAAAACTTTACTACATTAAAGTAAATAGTGTTGCTATCTGCTGTTAAATGGAAAGTATGTGATTTTTTTCCCTGATATTCAAGGAAAACTCTTCTCCTTATAGTATATTGTAATATAATCCGCCCCAAACCACCTCATACTGACCCGACCCGTGCTGTACTACCAGTGGAAACAAGTCTATTGTGTCTTTCACTTCATTTGTCTTGGCCAATTGTTTTTTCAGGATTAAAAAAAAAATCTCAAATATAACAGATAACTTATTGATCATATTCCACAGTAAAAATACCACAGTCAGTGCCTATTTTTCTCATAAGCCTAGAGTGAATACACATTTGTTTTCATTTATTTATATAGTTTGATGGTGGTGAGCCCTGCCCCATTGCAGCCATCAGCTTTTTATGACTCTCCTCTAGGATCAAAGTTAAAAAAGTCTCGTGTCTCTTGTTAAGTTATTCTGCATAAACAGCCTCTGTGGACTCTCATTGACTGAAAAATTGACCCCTTTCACCTTGCGTCGCATAATTTCCACTTGACGCGAGCTCACAGGCGTCACATTAGTCCCAGTCGACCCGGGACAGAGCCCTGTGTGATCCTGATGACATGATGAAAATAGAGCGGTGGGATTTCCTGTGGAATAAACATGAGCGCTGATGGAGATGAGATGAGTGCGGAGGTGTTCGGAGCTGAATCTGCTGCGCTCTTGTTCATTCAGAGGATTTGGGAGGTTTATGTGGTAATCCAATTGAAGGGCTACACATGCGTTTTTTTTTATATGCCTGTTCTATTTTATAAAAACCTTGTGCAACAAAGCCTGGCACGCAACAAAATATCTACACAAGATACTGACAGTCTACACGTTGACATAACTTTTGGAGGTAATACAATGCAAACAAATGGTCACTTAATAGCTTTTGTTTTTGTTGTTTTTTTAGGGGGAAAACCAAATCATATTTTTTATGTGTTTAATGATTCACCATAGCTCACCTTATTTGAAATGGATGATACTTCTCACATTGATATATATAATAAATATACTCATATAATCGACATTTTTAATATCACAAGATCAAATTATGATTGTAAACTTAATAAAAGACTATTTGTAATATGATAGTTTTACTTATGAAACCACATCTGCAATATTACACTAAAGAAACTGAAATCAAAATATAATAGAGGCTTTATGTTCAATTTAACTAAATTGCCCAGCTCATACTTTTAAATTGTTTTGGTTTTAATTCTGAAAATGTGGACAATATGTCACAATTTTTGGTAAAAACTACAGTACGTTTGAGCAGTGGCATTGCTTATACAGTTATTAAACACTGCCCCTAAGTGGTCAAAGAATGTAAGTGCAGTGTTTTCTCCAGAAACTCACTAACAGCGTTCCTCTTGTGTGTGTTTGCAGGTCTGTTGGGGATGGTGGCCCACATGATGTTCACCACTGCCTTCCAGCTCACTGTCAGTCTGGGCCCAGAGGACTGGAAACCACAGACCTGGGACTACAGCTGGTCCTACATGTGAGGGTCTTAAACATATAACACAACAACTGTCACAGCATAGTTTCTGAATTACTCTTTGCAGAAAAAACACAAAACAAAGATATAATTATTATATAAACTTTACAAAAAATAACTTTTCACTGCAGTAGTGGGGTCCTGTCTTAAAGCAAAAAGGTCATGATCTGCCCATGAATCTGTTGAGAGGTGGCAGGGTTGAGCAGAATGGTTGGCTGTCATTGTATTGTATAGTCACTATGTGTTAAATACAATGCATATCGCAACAACACATCTCAAAGCACAAATATAAAATGTAAAACACTACAACAATCGTAAAGCACAAGGAACACAATACAGAAGGAGTTGTAGCTTAGTGCTTGATTGTGATTGGACAAAACACAATCTGTTTAATTTTGATAATCAGTACTTCTCCTGAGCTTAACTTCATAGCTAGATTTCTTTTTTGCGATGTTTGTCAAGTCTCGAGCATGTTGTCCCATACCAAACATGGCTTCCTTTTAAGTCAACATCCTTAGAAACACACGCTGGAGGTTATCATCCTGACTTTTGGCTCTAATCTCCCAAATTAGACATTTTTGGATCATACTGGCCACAAGCAGTACATTGTGAGTCAACCTATTTTATTAATTAATTTAAAATAGCCTGATTTTACTTCAACATGAGCAGAGTCACCTTACTTATCGATTGTTAACAAGTTAACAATTAAGAACTACATCGATAGAAACAGTGCACTTGTTAACAGGAAACACAATCAAAAGTCCTCTTTTAGAATATTACAGTTTTTTGTAGGTGGGTTTTTCAAAACACACAAACTCTAAACCTATATCTTCAAGTGACAGAACATCTCAGAACATGTGGTAAATGAAGCACTTTAAAAACTCACACTATCACCACATTTACAAATGTGTACATCAGCGTTTGCAAACTGCTGTGAAAAATCTATTGCATATTTTACATTTTTAGTAAAGAAGAAACATATGTGGTACATTGGACTGCAATGTAATGATATAAAAAATCGGTTTATTAACAAAACCAATCGCAAAGTAACCATTAACAAACTGAAAAATACAATTCTGACATTACTACCTCCAATCTCTGATATGTATCTGACACAGGGCCTCGTCAACGTCACAACAAATGTCTTCACTGGACAAACATCGAGGAAGCTATTGTCCAGAGAGGCAGCCTCAATGGGTTCAAAAAGGGGAAGAAAGAGAAAGGGGAATGACTAAATGATGATTTTTACACCAATTTTGTAGAACAGCCCACTCAAAACTTACTTATAGTGATCCGCCTCTTATTTCTGTGCAGTTCAATTTGATCTGATGTAGTTTCACATTTTCAGAGTCCAGGTGATTGATGTGAATGTTTGGCAGAAAGTGTGATGCTAAAAATGTGTCTGAGATGACCTTTTGCTCATTAGGGAGCCAAGTTTTGAAATTTGTGCATTTATTTTCACTTTAGAGTCTTAGCAATAACAAGAAAGTGTAACACTGAAACACTGTTTCTGGGTTTAATGTTTTTTTGTTTGTTTGTTTTTTTATTATCATTATACAGTTTGTTTTTGTGTTTGATAGATTGCTTTTGTGTTGATAGTTTGTTTTGTTGTCCAGCATGTACCCTGATCATGTTACCCATAAATGATACAGTAGAAAATGAATAAATTATTAATAAAAATGCACTTAGCTTCTTAGATGGCAGCTATGAGTAAATGATACTTAATGATACTTAAGTTACTACTTATCTTTTATTGTAAAGAAGAGACTGATCACTTTAAGTCTACAGTATTATCTTTTAATATACTGAATTGTGTGTTCTTCAGATTAGCGTGGAGTTCATTCACAGCCTGCATGGCCTCCTCGGTGACCACCATCAACCGCTACACCAAGACCATCCTGGAGTTCAAGCACAAGCGCAGGAACATTGAGAAGAACCTGAAGATCAAGCAGAAGCTGCTGGAGCTAGACTCTCCGGAGCAGGTCTGGGACATGTACATCAGCTCCGTACCCAGCACCGCCGAGGAGCTGCTAGACCTGTCCACCAACGGACGCAAACTCTCCAACACCTCCATGTTCCTGGACCTCAACGACCTGCCCGACCCCCAGTGCGAAGAGTACTGCTAGAGCGCTAACAGAGAACATTAGAACAGTAGATGAGACTGTAGAACGTAGTAGTTACTGTAAACAACATGGGACCAGAGGGGAGTGGTTTGTTGGATTGTTTGCAGTTAAAATTGGCCAGTATTTCATTTTAATATGGAGTCTTATTTATGAGTCTGTGCTGTTTGGAAGTAAATTTAATCGAAAACAGTAGACATCAGTTTGGGTGACTACATTTTATAATTGTCCACACTGGGACATCTTCAAATTTTGACACCAAACTAGAAAGATAAGGATAAATATGGACCATAAAATATAAGGTTTTTGGTTCAAGTTGATATGTCGCTCTCTAGTGGTAAAAGAGGAAACAGACAATTGATCTATATATATTTTCTCAATACATCCCAAATTGTCGCGTAACCATTAGCCAATACTTTTTTTGCAGATGTTTTATTATTGCTGGAGCTTCTCAGAAAATATCACTTTCTTTTCACCATCCTCTATCTAAAATCCTTCTGATGCTATTTTTCTCATGGTTATCAGGGTTTTGTTTCCTTATTACTGTCCTTTTAAAGCTAAAATTTCCTTTTAAATAAATATCCATTGACTTTTAAGTATTCGAGTCAATTAGAATTAGTAATAATGAGTTAGACGCTTTTTGGCGACTCAACTACAGTAAAATATATAGTTTAATTTCAAATAATGTAATTTTTGTCCAGTTTTTTGGTCTTTGTTGTTTACAGAAGTCATGCTAACTGCACAGACTTCCTTTCACCTCATTGGTAGCATATCTTTTAACTCGAGTCCTCCGCACAGGCACAAAGATGTGTAAGCAGGCGATAGCAAACATGTACCTCTGCAAAAGCAATATGGACGCTCTGTTTACCCTGATGACAGGACATTGGTGAAAAATGCCTTCCAGTGACGATATAATGAAAGTTAACGTCCTCTTTCGTAGTTCATCCACAACAGACTTTAACTGAACTGTCTTAGCTGAAGTTCTTCAACCTACACTTTTGGATCGAGGATGAATGGATGTGGTGTTTTTGACTCTCCGGGCCGTGCTGAGTGCCTTTTCCCCAGCGGCATGCCTCAGATTAACAGCATGCTCTCTCCACTCTTTAAGAGCCGTGCTGCTCCTCTGACCATACACTTCTTAGAGGAAACATGTAGCTATCTGTGCAAACTGCCAAACTCCAGGAGCGTGCCTCTTTTCAAGCTCCACCTTCAATTGTTTATGAAGGGATAGTTCAGTATTCTGTAAAGGTGGTTCTATTAGAAGCTGCAGTTTGGAGAAGCAGATATGAGACTTAAAAAAAATCTTGTCCTTCTAAATAGGTCCAGGATAAATGGATAGTGTGTGCAAGAAAACAAAAAAGATTGATTCTGACCGGAAGTTAACATCCCTCAGAGGAGACCATGAAGCTGATGTGTGATTGGGCATTTTGATTTGCATTGATTTGCAATTAAATAAGTAACTGCTCTCGGATTTATGGTGAAATAACTCCAGATATTTCCATTTCAAACAAATGCTGTTGTATCTCAAAGTTAAATGTTGGCTAGACTGTGTTAAGTGAATTTTCTCTATATTTATGAACACATGTTAAGCGTGTTCTTGAATTATCCTTATAAAACATGCAATGGTTTTTCGAAAGATGAACTGATGATAGTGAATACAGTTATACAGAGCTTATTAGCAGCAAGTGTGCACAGTTTGTTCATTGTAAACCCACAACATATGAATGGGAACAGTGTAAGTATGTTAAAACCAATATTATGGTGAAATCCACTAGCTCAAATTATTTATTCAGGGAAATGGTGTTAATTTTCAACTTTTATATAGCAATTGGTGAATTACAAAAGTTTTTAATATATTACAGACACAACCTGCTGCCCTCACTCATTGTCCACAACTAGTCCTATTTTGACACCAGCTAAAGGTTATGGGTTTCCATTGAGACTCTAACTAGTTAGAAAAAATGAAGCAGCACAAGCAGTGGTACACAGATAAATAAACTGGCCTTTAACTTTAAAAACAAGCAATATTTTCTATGTACATTTAAATGTGTGATTAATAGAGGAATGGTTCATATTTTGGTTCCCCCCCCGGCCCCCCAGGGGGGGGGGGGGCGGGGGGGGTTCCCCTTTTGGGGGGGTAAAAAAAAAACCAAAAAAAATTTAAAAAAAAAAAAATATTTCCCCCCCCACCCCCCCGAGGAAGAGTATTTCATTTTTGCAATATCATTGTATCATTCCTCCTGTCTGCTTCTCCAAATTCGGGATTGCTGACAACCATCTAATGCATTGAGACCCAGTTAGCTCCAGGTGTATCTCACAGAGCCACATTTACGAAATACTTGACCATCCCTTTATTGACTTTTGTTACGTTATGTCGTTTCAGGAGTTTAGAGAAGGAATGTTATTATAAGTGCTTTTGAAAATGTGTATTATATTTATGTATTCTGTTCAGTATATGTAGACAGAGGTTAGATTTATTCTGATCAGGTTCTATTTCTTGGTTGCAGTAAAAAGAAAAGCATGGATTGTTTATGTGTTTTCATGTTGAATATATCTGCTGTGGCACTTTGTGTAGTGTTTATCAGTTACATTGTGTAAAATTATTTAAAATGTTGTTATAAATGAAATCTTTCTATTGGAAGTTGTTATTTATAAATGAAATCAAAATAAAAATCATTTTGTTTTAGAATGCTGGTTTGCTATTCATGGGTTTCAGTCACATGACTTTTTCCTGCTATGGATGCCATTTTGAGGACTTTTGACCATTTAAAAGATAGATCAGAGATGTTATGAATTGTTAATTGCTATTTTAACAGTCCTAGTTTTTCATCACTTGAGACCCATGGATTGCTTTATACTGTCCACTAGATGGCAGTGTTAACCTTTGCTTTGTATTAAACTGTCTCTAAACATTCTTCCCTTTTTTCACATCATCCATCTTTAAATTATTGCTCTGTTTAAAAAAAACCCCAGAAAACTATAGATATAGATAGTTATCATGAGATTTTCTTAAAACTTTATGTTTAAAGATAGAACATTAGGTATTTTTAGAAGAATGTGGGCCCATACCTCTTCTTCTTATCGGTAAAGTCAAATCTAGGTTTGCATTGGCATTTAAATGTGCAGCCAAACCAAATAAATATTCAATCAATACTATGTTTTCAACAGTGTATAATCAAACAAAAACAACACTCTTTGCATTTATCTTACTAATGAAACATTAGGCCTTAATTGCAGTGTTTTAACAGGATTTACAGTTAGCATAATTTATTGGGAAGAGGCCTCACACTTTCAATTGCATTATCCTCTGAATGTTGTCTCAGCTAACACTGGGGTTTAGGAGAAATGTAGTGGAAGTCTCCTCAACCAAAAACTCCTTTATGATTTAATATCCTATTCAGTATATGTCTAAAAAGAGCGTCTGCATATAGGCTTTATAATTCAGCTGCAGTGAGTTGTTTAAATTAAGCATGGAGTGGATGCTAGTGAACAAGTAAGTGTCAGAAACCAATCACAGCATTAAATAAGTTAGACCCTCCCTCCATGTTGAAGTAACCAATCACAGTTGAGCAGAACATCTGTCCAGTCCATACGTTCAAACATCAGCCCTGTCAGATGCTTTGACAGAAACTCCAACTGTTGCCATTATCCACTTTATTGCCAAATTTGACCCGATTTCTGGTCATACAACAATTTTTGATTTTTTGATTTTCATTTAATTGATGCACTTTGCATCATGCATTATTTCACATTTTATAATTAAGTGTTTATTTTATTTGGCCTTTATTTAACCAGGAAAGTCCCACTGAGATTACTCACTAGTATTTCTTGTTTTTGTTGTAGGGTAGGGTAGTACCCAGAGGAGGAGAGTCTCGAGAGCGGTGTTAAGACCATTATTAAATGTCTTGGTCTTGTCTTTGTTATGACCTCATTTTTATTCAGTCTTGTCTTTGTCTTAAACATTTAGACCAACCATGTCCGCAGCTGGTTTACTAATCCACATTAAGTAGTAAACTCTGCCTCCTTTACCAACTTCCATCATTATGGACTTGGTCTAAGACTGGACTTGGACCGTTCCCTGGTATCTATTAGAATGTATTAGACATTGGTCTTAGTGTTGACTCAGCCTCAATCCCTAAAAGTCTCAGACATGACTTGGTCATACTCGTACAACGTTTCAATGGAGTAATTTTTAGGATTGTTGTAACTACTTTGTTTTGACTATTTACTCTTTCATTGATAAATGTCTGTGTGACAATATTAAATGTCTGGGGTAAAAAATATAATACTCCATGAGGCAAGCAGAACTTAATGCGTATGGAACATCTTCCATGACGAGCAAGCTGCTCTTGGGCCACTTTGTTTCAGATTGGCTTTAATGTGGACTGGCCTGTTTCCATTAAGTGTGTTCACACGGGCTACTGTAGGTGTTTACAGACAGGAAATGAGGTACTGCAGTCTGCAGTGTTGCCACCAGATGCTGCCATAGGGCTACACACTGCCCTTTCAAATGATCTCTGATCTGATGATTTCCATTTTCTGTTTTCTTCTGTGAGTTGTGATTAACTGTACCTCATTGTTGAAATCAAAAGAGCTGAAGGGTGACCAAAGTGCCCTTATTTTGGACAGTCTTTTTAACCATGGAACCTGACCTGTATTGACCTGTTTTGATTTCACATTCATACAGTGTAACAAAATAACCACACTCAACTTTCTTATAAAATTGTTCCCATTCTTTTTATTTCAGCCCAATGTTTGCATTTTATTTGGAGACAGTTTATGGCCAGTGCACATTTGACGTGGACACATAAGCAAAACTTCACAGTGAACATACAGTAAATCTGCCCTGTCACTTTCCATCTGTTGCAGCCAAGAAGAAAAAATGCTGAAAAAAACTTTGCTGAAAAATAGATTTAATTTGAACACTAGTGCAAATACATGCAAACTGAAAACAGACAACCCTGTAATCAGGCTTTAATTCACAGTAACGCAGCCTGAAAGTGAAAGTATGACATCACACGAGGAAGAACTCCATCAATGGCTGACCTTTTTTACATTGATTCGACCCCAGGCTTGTTTTGGTTGTCCATCACTCGTCCCTTTTACTTTACTCACAGCAGTTAGCAGCTGGATGCTAACCTAAACCCACCAACAGGCAGCCGCTCCCTTACATCCATTTATCCACATTCATTATTCAAGAATACAAAACCACTCAGTCAGATCGGAGCTCATAAAGATTCTCTCCGCTCGCCGCATAAAAGATTCATCCCCTTTTTTCCTGAAACACTGCTCGGAGGACAATGTCTAATATGTATGCATTGATTGCCTTCGGTTCTTAAACGGCGAGACTGAAAAATGCACCAAAAAAAGTATGAAATGGGAAATCCAGGAATGTGGAAAATGCATGTGTTCAGCTTGAAGTGCCACTAAAACCGAACAACAGAGTGGGAATTAAACTCGAGACGGTCTGTATCTTTACATGTTTTTGAAGATAATGATTGATACTATTGTGTAAGTCTGCAACTAGCTATAGTCTACTCCTGCATGTAAAAGTGTTTATCAGACCAGACGATGCTAAAGTGCAAAAGCTACTCATTTTTGGACTGACGAAATGTACATAATTGCGATGTGGTGCATTTTTTTGACCACTCAAAAGTTACCCTACATTACCTTACACCAAAAAATACATAGAACTTTGACGTGACATAGTTTAATAAGAGGCTATAATGTTTTCAATTTACCAGTGGAGTATCAGCATCCACATTTCCTCCACTTGCATCCTCTCCCTCACGTCTTAGTCCCACACAGAAGCACAAAGAAGCATCAAGAGGAGACATGAGAGGTGACAAGAATCAGAAGAATCATTTCTGGAGCAAGTGAGGAGTTGAGGACGTACCCAAGTTCTTGGTTTCTCGGTTTATGTGCATGTTGTTAGCTCCTGTGGTAGAATAAGCACCTTACATACCAGCAACCTTGCTTCGAGCCTGGCATTGGCCTATTGCTTCTTATCATTGACACATTGATATTGGTCAAATATGGGATATGAGTTATGAACCATAACTCTTACTGAATTTGCAAGGACCCAACTGAATGAAAACTTTAGCCTACACAATATGTTCATATACACATCAATTGTAAATCTGGCTGATGCAGAAAAGTACGTCAAGGCTAACACCGCACAGATAACTTGGCTCCAAGTCTAGCCTCTCAGGTAAACACAATTCCTTTGATATGGTATTACATGTGCACTGACTTGTATATTCAATACTACACTGTGTTGAGTATCTTGTCTCCGGGTCCCATATTGATGGTCAATAAACTTCTCCTGCCTTAGACATCCAGAAAGTCTCCAGCCTGTCTTTCTCGTGTGACTCCTCTCAGCTCCAAGAGCAGCTCAAATATTCCCTAACACTGTCCATGTGACATCCTCCATGGAACACTACACCTTTCAGGACAAGGGCAAATAAAAAGAGCAAAATAAACATTAATTAACTCAAAAACACAACGATATACCTTAGCAAAAAGTGGGCATAAAAGTGTTCATTGAGTTTCCAGTGCCACATTTTTTTTATTCTAACATCAATTGGCAGTAATCTCCAGATTCTGTTTTGCTGTGCAGTTTTTTCCAAAAAAGCCGCAGAAGAGTCATATGTGTCACTGCCAGCCAAAGTCCTGCCCTGCCATCTGATAGAAGCGCTGGTTGTGAGGCCTATAGAAGTCCCTCAGTCTCTGCAGCACCTCAGGGTCAATGGACGCATGTGTTCTGCCCTTTGTTTTGCCCAAACAGTGTGGTTTACTGCTGCCCTCTGGTTTCTTCAAACAGGGGAAACCCTTTGTTTTGTTAAAATAGAAGTGCTTGTCCGTCACTATCCGCTGGAGACCCAGAAAGTCCTGCACTTTGCCCAGTTCTCCAGCTGGGTCTGTGATGAGCCGTTCCCCGCTGACCAGATGGATCTGAGTCCTGGGGAACCAGGCCAGCCAGCGCTCCAGGTGCTGGGCATACAGTCCAATCCACAGAGGGCTCCACTGAGAGTCGATCTGCCCTGGAGACCAGAGCAGTGATCGGAGGGTTAGTTTCAAAAGGTATTCCAGTACTATTACTATTTATCTGGTAGAGAATATAACTGCAAACATAAACCAAGTACCACTATTTAATAACAGTTGTATTTATACATATTTAATGGGTTTCTAATCTATGCAAACATAAAACATGGCCTATGGGTGGTTGGCTATATTAGAAGTTCCTGCATATGGCTGCATATAAATGTCTTCACGTGTGTTGCAAAAATAGTTAATGTAGCACACTTCTAAACAGATATTATACATGCATATGGTTATTTCAAGTACATAATTTTACCACATGACAGACATTATGTTGGGTAGTATGTTGTCTTCCATTGAGCCATGAATGCTTCTACCAACTGGCTGAGTGAGCTGCTCAGAAGCTGCTGCATAATTCTGTTAATTGCAATATACTCCCACAAATAAAGGAAAAATGTTGTACTTCTAAACAGATGTTAATTTGTTCAAAGGATTTTTTTTGTTGTTGTTGTTTAAAATGTGATATTTTTTTTTCTTCTGACCCTAACAAAGCTGTTTTATTCACCTCCTAAAGATTATGACAATGTATTTTCTCAATAAAACAAAGAATTACATTTTCTGTTATTGAACCAGTGCATGTAGGTGTTTTGTGAAGAGTTACCTGTGGAGCGGTTCTTGAAGGCGAGGCTCTCAAACGAAGGGATGTCAGGGGTCTTGGAGATGATTTGTGTGTAGTCTGATATGGCTCTGGTCACAGGGTCTCGGACCACCACGATGAGCTTCACATCCTGCGACATGGCGTGGACTCTCGCCGGTGTTTCCACGGTGACAAAGTACCGAGGGGTCTTCTCCATCACGATCTGTCCATCCAGGGCTTTGGGCATCATACTCCTGAAGACAGAGAGAGTACAATGGAAAACATTACTTAAGCTTATAATTCAGCAATTTCTTTACAGTAATGAGGCTAGAGTGGAATCAAATCAAAAGGTCATTGATATCAAACAGAAAGTATCTGCAGCTAATTCGATTCTGGTAATGTTAATCAACATCTTTTAAAGATAGGGTGTGTAGTTTTTGGTCTTTTATGGCAACATCTAGTGGCAAAGCAAGAACAGAAAGTAATGGACGTTTAATGGAATAACATTCTCAAAGACAAAACAGCTTATTTATGTGTCCAGTGCTATACAAATAGTCCATCACTGCATTTTATTCTAATTTTTAAAGTCAAGAAGTGCACGGAAAGGGAATCTGGTTTGGTTTAGTTTGGAGCCACCCAAGATCTCCATCCACTGTTGCTCAGCCTTAAGGTTTTGTAGCCAAAAGCCCATTGTCCTTTTCTCATTGTCTACAGTGAGTATAGAGAACATTACTGAACAGCTCGATATTTAGGACTGCATTTATACAAGCATTTAAGCTATAGCAGGTTAAGGCTACAAGCTACAGTTCACTAGAGTTTGAACTATGTTAATCTGAACTTGTACAGAACACTAAATAACAACACATGGAGGAGCCAGAGTTATACACTGATGTGCTTCTTAATCAAAGTCTTTTTAACTGTTTAAGAGATCAACCTAAACTAATTTTTACCATTATAGACATTACATTTGCATTCTTAACTTCATTTTTGAAATAAAAAAAAAAATAAAAAAAAAATAATAAAAACGGTCAAAAATCAATCACATTTAAACATATTATAAGGCAGTCTAGTTGAAAAAATAACACTTAAATAGAATTGAAGTCTATTAGAAGTGTCTAATTTAGTGTCTTTAACATGCATGCTACAGTGGGTGTGTATCTTTTAGGTGACACTGCTTGCGGAGGCATTTCTATCCAACCAGGTAGCGGCAGTGTCTTCCTCTGCTCACCTCAGTCACTTCCCCAGAAGGCCAGCAGATGGGACTCATTTAGAGATAAATGACTCTCGAGGCCCTAAAGGAGTGTCTGGGGACTCTGGGACATCTGCCAACACACCTGCCATACACCTGACCGACGGCCTCCGCTGTGGTATTGTTCTACACAATAGACTGACAGTAGGCAAATATGAACCATGTTTTCTGCTTTCAAATAGATACAGTTTAATTCATACATATAACTGTTCTGTACCAGAGGGATAGACAGGACTGGACTACAAGGTGTTTTGTGCAAATAAAAAGAAGGCCATTTATTTAAAGCACGACTAAAAAATAAGGCTTTACTATGTGTTTAAAGTGCTTTTAGTTGGTTAATATAAGCCTGATCACATTTTCCAAGTCATTCTAGATCAGGACAAATAAACCTCAGTTGCTAGTCTGAAAAATAAGTTGGGATTGAACAATGGCCAATGACAGCTAATGGCACTAATGTAACATGTGAAAATGCAGGTAATTAACTATTTGTGCACAGCCAATTTCTATTTGATTTATAAGTTGTATAGTTGTAATAAGATTTCAAAATAAAGCTATCAAGCATTATTATGATTTAAATGTATTATGATGTACTATTACAATTTTGCAGGTTAAAAAAAATACTTTGATTCTGTCACATTTCTTCATGATAAAAGGAAGTCTTGACTGTAAGGATCTTAATTCTTTTATTCAACTTGGTCTGGAGCGTCCGAAGAGCACATTTATTTCTTTTTTGTAGAACGGTCTAAAGCCGGCTTTGCTCTTAACTCTTGCACACTTCATGAATGAGATACTTTGTGCGGCGGGACACAGGGGACACTCCGGGGACAGGATGCTCTCGCTCCCCGTCCTCGGGTCTCGGCTCAGGTTTCTGAGTGTGCCTGCAACACAAGCCTCTGTCGATAGATGCTCCCCACCGAACTGGCCCCACTTCTAAGAAACGCACACACCAGAGACGCAAAGTGATTTCATTTGATCTGATCGGCGCGCGCCAACGCTTACCACCACTTAGCCTCAAGACTTCACTCTTAACTGCAGGAGGAGCCACGCAGTCTGTCACACAATCCAAACATATCCTCATTATTCAGTCATTAGTCGAGCCTTTGCCCTCCCAAAGGACCCATTTCTCAAACATACAAGGACACATTTTTGAAAACTGCACTCTATCATTAAGGACATTAGAGAATGGGGCGTGGTGTGTTTTAATAGAGAATTCCAAATGAAAGAGGGGGATAAAGGAATGATCCCGGTGAATACAAACCATTAGCAGTCTGTTTGTGAATAGAAAATAAGCCAAGAGTCTCATTACATTATCTAAGCACAAAGAGCTAATTACAGACGCTAAGAGCACTATGAAAAAAGGGAGGGTTATAAATATGCTTCTGTGCAGACATGCTAATTGACAAATAAAATAGATGTTACTTTGTATGATAACTTAATATGGCCTCACTTTGCTTTTAGCTCGAAAACTTTTGTTTCAAAGGTTACATCTTAAAATGGGCTAAATGGAAATGGTAAATATCGATATAATGGAGTTTTTAACAAAATGCGAACAGTCTTAACCCTGAAGTGGTTTAAACAAGATTATTAACTTTTACACTTTACAGGTAATGTTCTTGGAATTTGTTGGAATTAGCTAATATTTTTTTGACTAAAACCAAGGCCAATGCTAATCCTGTCTGCAAATTCTAGCCCAAGATGTAGACCTTTCCACCAGCTGTGTCATTAAATACATACTTAAAGCTAATGTGTGTTACTTTATTCATATAATCTACACTTTAGAGGCAGCTAAAAAACAATTCTAATAAATGTTATCTGCTGTTTTGTTTAAAGAATAGAGCTAGAATGCTAAGAAGCTATAGCCTTGACATTTTTTGGCATAATCGTCAAGGCATATACTGTATGTGTTTTACTTTATCTAATATGCATTTGTATAACACCTTCATGTAGGTTTTAGCAAGATGTATGCTAATCTTGTCAGGAACATCTTGATTTAACTGTCTTTTATGAGGAAGCACAGGTCCTAAAAAAGTCCATGTATAACTTTTGCCCCTCTTTGTGGTGTTATTCCTATATAACTTGAACAACAGAACCTAAAACATCCAGTGACTTGTAGATTGTAGACTTAATATAGAGGAATATAAAGCCACTCACCAATATTTTCTACCCACTCACTAATAGCACACACCTAGTCAGTTGGTAGCAGTCTATAGATGATGTTATTAATAGTATGTTGTTGGAGTGCCGTTATGTAGCCGCCATGTAAAGGAAATCAAGTAAATGCGATTGAAAAAGAAAGAATTTTGATTTTTATGCATGAACAGTTGGCCACAATTTTGGATTTAGTTTATCATAATTTCTATATACAGTTTGCTGCCTAAGTCCAAAAAGCAACATTATTTAGACATTTTATCTATTCTGTAGAAGTAGAAATAAAGCCCGCACATGAAATGCACATTGTGATTCCACACATGAAACCTCTCCTTTTCAGAGCATGTGAAAGGCTACGGTAGCTCTGTAGGGACATTCTTTGTATGAACAAACAGTAGAAAAATATCAAATGGTGATTTCACTTTAATAGCATTGAAACAAGAGTTAGTCCTAAACCTACAGCAAGAAACAAGAGTGTGCTTCTCCTCCAGCAGGGCACATTTTGTCCACTTTAGGCAGCTGTAGTAGCAAAACAGGAAGTAAACATACTTCCACATTGGATTCCACTACTGAAAACTAAATATTGACTGATTTTATTTGTTTCACCTTTCACTGGTTCAAGTGCACATTAATCCCAGGTTTATTTTTGTAGAGTCTAATAAAGGCCCCAAATCAAAGCCAAATAAATATTACAAGCACAGTGGTGGCCCTAAATCAGAATAAATAAGCTTCTTAAAATACAAACATGTCCTTGGTGAGTCACAACATCACACTGACTTCACCTTCAACAATCAAGTGTGCTTTTTCTAATACTGGATGAGGTTCTTCTGTTGTCAATGCCTACACAACAGTGACCTATGTTCGGCTTCTGTTTGAAAGTAGAAAATGGCTAACCTCTCAAAAATCTCTCGAATTAATTTGCAATTTTAAAAAGCCTCTCCTTACACTGTTCATTAAGTGCATGATCAAAGGTGCTACATGATGAACACAGGAATTATACAGGCGCTTATAACAAGCCTCGTCCTTTGAAGAAGCTCTCTTTTGTCCATTTCCCAATACTTCAGCAGACGTCCCTGGTGAATTAGTGCAGGCCAGCCAAGGCCACAGGCTATTGATCCTGAGAGGGTTTAGATTAACTGTGAGGAGGGTTGTGTGGCGTACAGTCAGTAGGTCATGTTTGGATTACAGTGAAGCCTGTGAGTAGAAAAGGAATGGACACATAACTTAACATCACCCACTGGTGCCATATGAAACCTATATATGACATGTGGCTTCAGGATTTCTGGAGCACATTTGTACTTGAAAAGAGTTGTCAAGGCCACAAAACCATAGGTTGGTGTTACATAGGGCTAGTAAGCAGTAGAATATGCTAACATGACTGCTACTAAAATTAATATTGTTTTTTGTAGGCGTAATGTAATCAAAAAGATTTACATTTTAGCAGTGTTTTAGAGTGTTTTAACTTCATGTAGGTTTTGTAAATGTATTAAATATGTTAATCAGACAGATCTCAGTTTAACAGTCTTTGATGAGGAAGCAAAGACTTTTAACCCATTCATGTATAACTCACTCCATGTAATGTTATTTGTCATTCTGTGCAAGTTCAACAGAATACAGCCCTAAGAACCCACTCATTTGTACAGCAACAATAGAATGTTAAGTTAATTGGCCAAAAATGGTCTTGTCCAAAAAAAACTAGAACAACATATTATTGTAGAATTTGAGTTGGAACCATTGGTGTATTATTTGACCTGGATATCAACGTAATCATGGAGTTAATTTACAAATATGCTTTTTTTTAATAATGTCTATGTCTTTGCATTTTACCTTAATGTAGGATTTTGCAGCTTTAGTGTATGCTAGGTGCACAAGACTGGGTCATAAGAATTTCCTACTTTGCTAGTTGGGCTAGTGAACAGACTGCTTGTTTTTAATGTTGTATGATTTAACATTTTAATAACTTACAAAATGATTTAATGGGGTATTATTTATTAAAAGAATTTATATGTATAATACAGCTCTTCATGTGACTGTGAGGGTGTGTAATGCGTGTGGTATCAGTGTGAGGCATCATGAGCGGGGGCCTCAGCTGTGATGCAGAGTGGCAGGTGGACTCTGGGGGTGCCAGGACCCTCCGGAGCACCGTCAGCACCACGCTGTGTCATCTAGTGTCTGCTCTGTGTGTGTTAACTAAGTGAAGCAATTGCAGCATTTCTCACATCCACAGGGGGACATTTGGGGGGTGGGGAAATGAAATGCAAAAATCTGCTTTTGTGTTTATCTTTGATGCTTGATGAGAACAATGATCAAACAAAGAGGAGACAGATAAATATGCACACCTAAACCAGAGGCAGATATGAATATTGCAGACCTATCCATGTGTCAAAATGTTGTCGGCAGGGCACTCATCTATTTGAGGGGCCATTAAGGGGTCAGTCCATTGTGACTATGCCCTGTCCACTTCCAGGAGACATCCATCATCGAGGGGCCCCGGACAGAACCCCCCCCTTCTCTGTCTTACCCCAGGGGAGGCCCCTAATGAGGGCGAGATTGCTCCACCCGTCTGGGCCTTATGGTGATCAGTCCCTCAGTACAGTACGAGACAGGAGAGACCACACCTGGACCCCTCCACACACCAACACTGTCCAACCAAACTCCACCCAGATCAAATCTGTGTTTATAGAGATTCACATTCAAGCATAAGTCTTCATTGGTGCAGGTTATGGGTTTGGTAGAAATCATCTTTACCCAGTTAAAGACGTTATAATACTCTTCGTTCATTATCAGTAGAGAGATATAATGACATTCTGTTCTGTAAATAGATAAGAGTTTAAGTTCCAATAAACTGAGGATGGTTTTTAGAGAAGAAGGTATTCAGCTTTAACTAAAAACTTATTCTACATGCTCCTAGTAGACCTTTAGTCTAGTTCAACTCATTTAGCACTCCCTTGAGTATGGGTCATCTTTTTGGGGTAGATTTCTCATTCCTACTTTGTCTCCAAATGGTGGATAAATGTAGTTTATCTTTATTAGTTTTAGTAGTAATTGTATTAGCAGTACGGCAGCTACAGCAGTTAAGTTTCCTAAAATTGTTTGCTAATTTCATCAATGTACTGTATAAACATCTAGTATGGTCTAGTATACTACATCTGGTATTATGTATTTGTATTACATATCATTGCAATTACTGTAAAAAGAATTCGTGCAGAAACTTAACAGCAGCTAGTTACAATAAAATGTTAACTACAATTTAATTATTTATTTATTTACTCTGTGAGCCATACTTTCATGGACATAATATACTCAGGTTAGTAGCCTTTAGAAATGACTAGGGTCTCAAATATTCAGAATATTTGCTTTTTAAAGTGTTCACTCTTCCTTCTTAAAAGTTTGATTGACTATTTTCTATCATTGTCTATGAGAAACACGACTGAGGTCCAGATCAGGGTGACCTCATCGCTGGATCATATCTCCTGTACGTCACCATCTGATTCATCAGAAAATCCTCCTTTGGTGTTTTCTGCTAATTCTCACTAAATCCCTGCTCAACATCCGTGTTTTGGCAGCCATTCTGGTGCGATTTGCATGGTAATTATTCTCCATTGTAGCGACACAGAAACACAAGCAGCCCCATGTGCTGCGTCATGACGAGACAAAGGCGTCAGTGTATGGGTATGAATATCAAACGCTCCCTTAACGACTGTGATATGAATTGCAAATAAACCGTGCCATCAGAGGGACTCCGGTCCGCCCATCTTGTCACGACATGTCCACTGTGAGGTTTCAAGGAATAATTTAAACAAATGCCTCACAGATGGCATGGCCCGCATCACCTGACACTGTTCATTTAAATGAATAGTGCAGTAATTTGTAAAAGGGGTCTTCAAGATACACTAGCCTCTACTGAAGCCAATAAATTAGCTCCAAATGGATCTAATAGAACCACATTCTCAAAATGCTGAACTATCTCTTTAAACCCAACTCCTGAAACTATAAATATGAAACTGGACAAATTTGGACTATACGTACATCAATACAAAGCAACCCTATCTCTCAACTCGAATGTATCAAACTGTCCCAGTAATTGATTAAATATAATATCAGTGTGTCTTGTATTTACTTTACTGATATATTTTGTCCCTGTCTTTATATGAAAGATGAGATGAGACTGTGACCATTTAAAATGACTTGGTTATTTATATGCAACAACCACACAGGGTTGAAGTTTCAGGGCTTGAATTCATCAAAGGTCACATACAGAACTTTCATCTATGGCACAGATAGAGAATCTTTAAGAAGTTACATAACAGAATGTATATAAACGGTTTATTGTTTATAATGCGTCAAACCAGCAACATAACGTCCATTAACATTAATACAGAAAGTTGTTGTTTGAATTAGTGTTTCTTAAAATCTATAACCATCAAAGTAGGTCTTTACGTCTTATCAAATATATATTTCTTGCCATTTAGCATGACACACGGATAACTATAGATGAATATGTTGTAGTTATTTAACAAGAACAACCAGCCTATACAACAATGGAAACATAAGCAACATTTGTAGTATCTAAAAGTCTGCTAACTAGCCTCAATAAGCAAGGTGTTCACATTCAGTAGCTAAATTTAGGCCAATTCCTGTCATTTATAATGTAGCTAAATGAAATGAAATTAAAAAAGAATATGTTGATACTGCAAAAACGCTTTCTAGTTTTTTGCATGATTTCCCTGAATTGAACAAGACGAGTAAACACTGACTCTGCAGACTCTCAGGTTTAATGTGTGCCGGTAAATCATAGTCGATCATATCAATAAACTGTACGAGGCTGTCACTGAAGAAGAAACCCACCAGCCGCCATGTTGGAGCCACACAACATGAACCAATCAACCCCTGGTATAAAGAGACACACAGGTCTGGTGACAGTCAGGAGGTTGAGGCAGAGGTCAGAGAGATGTGTGAGCTTGTGGTAACACCGACATGACCTGTGACCCCCGGTTCACCCGAGTCTTATCTGTGCGGACTCCATTCATCCCCCTCTCATTCACCTGTCAGGCCGGCTTTCAACAGAAAATAAATACATAAATAAAAAAGGGGGTGCTAGAAGTCATGTTAGTTAAACCAATAATATGATGTTGTCCAAAAGCTGTCATGACATAAAGTAACAGTTTGAATTTTATATTGCAAGCTACACCTTCTAGGAGATTATCGATTATAGTCGCCAAGTGGGAAAAGAATTCTGATGGAAATCAATGGGGAGCAGCAAAATACTACTGGTCTCTTATGTAGATTCATTGTCAGACTTTTCAATCCCTGCAGATGGAAATAAAAAAAAATGTAATAATTTAAGAAGTACATAACCAACAATTATGTTATCCCACATTAATCTAGCGCTCAACAGACTGTCATACGCAACAATTGTAGTGCACAGAGCAATAGTTACTGTCATTTTCTTTTTTAAAATGACAAGCTTCTTAGTGTTAGAGTACTAAGAATAAGTTGAATGCACATAACTTATTTTCTAAACAAAAACACTGTAATCAGGAAGATTTTAAACGAATGTTCTGAGCCCAGAGTCCGACAGGCTGCTGTTTCAGGTGCACCAAGACTGATTGGTACAAGAGCTGTAGCTGAAATCCAATTAGTAGCACTTTATGATCACCAAATTAGTCCCGACTGTCTCAAAAAACTGAGTGGGCGTTATAGGGACTGCAATTGCACTGTTACGATAATATATTCTTGGGTCATTTATGTTGCTTTATTTTTTTGGGTTTCTTGCGGGGAAAACCCCTTGGGGACTTTGTTTGAAAAGGGGGGAAAAAAAAAAAATTTTAAAGCCGCCCGCCTTTTTTTCCCCCCCAAAAAAAAAAAAAAAAAAAATTAAGGGGTTTTTTTTTTTTTTTTAATTTATGTTGCTTTATGTTGAGTGTCGCTGATTGCGATGTTTCCTTCTGCGCGTGTAATATCTTTTTATATAATAATGTCTACGTTTCATGTCCACACATTGCAAGTGGGACCTGGAGCTAAACGATTTTAATGGATTCCTCTGAAGCAGCAGAAAGTGAAAAAAAGCGGTGTAACATGACCCCTGTGTGCCGATGTCAGGGGATTATGCCAATGCAGGATAAAGCTTCCTGCTAATTGTAACCGAAGCTGAGCTGACCACCGCTAACCGCTCTAATGCTGGAGTCAACCCAAGGTCAGAGCCAGGAGATAGAGCTATCGATCCTCGACAGCACACTGAGGAGGAAACTTCCAGTCCATCTCTGCGCTCCAAAACACCATTAGGCCGTCTTTGTCAGAGGCTCCCATCTCAATTGCCGTCGTGAATCTAAATCTTATTTCAGCCTGAAAGAAGAGGCCTGATTCCAAGGGAGATACACTTTATCTCGTTGAACATTGGGCGTTCCGTGATGGTAACTGTGAGTGGTGGGATCAGTCAGTGTCTCCAGGAGGGATTTGATTGACATTTGAGAGTGACAGTTCAGTGACCTCCTCGTCTGTTACAGGACAGAGAAAGATCATCCCAGGATGTGGTCACATACACGTCTCATTATGATCTGTTGGTGAACCTTTTAATTAGTCTTGGATACATTTCACAGACGAGAGTTGGATAACGAAACATCAAGACGTGTCATCAGTCCATCCACTGGGCACGTGTAATGAAAAAGTACCACTAAGGACCAGAAGTAATTTCCAAGAGAACTGTGAGCACCCTTAATAATTATGTAAATACAGTATAACCACACTGAACTTGGATGTGTTGTAGTACAGCTTGGTTCAATCATAACCCAATTGGAGCCCAGAAGACAGTGTGTCTTTTGTGCGGCATATCTAGAATTCCTGCCTCACAGCAAAAAGGTTGTGGGTTCAACACTTAGCAGTTTGTTTGTTTTTTCTCATGCTAAACAGAGGTTCACACTGGATGCAGGCCTCCTCCTGCCGTCCAAAAAAGAAGGAAGTGAGTCACAAACATGGACTAAATTTTATCTTTTCCATATTCTGAGTTATTTTTGCTTTTCTTGATTGTTTTTTGTCATTGTGAATCATTTTTGTTTTTTACTATTTGTTGTTGTGACTTTCAGGCTCACAGTTTTGTTTAACATCCAGACTGGCTTGTCACATTGACATTTTACAGAAGAGATTGTATGCTTGGCTAATTTGTCAATATAATAATTATACTGATAAAAATAAAGTGAAATAGACAAGTTAAATTAACAGTGAGCTCACTGCAGCTAATTCCATGTATGTATTTTTTAGCTGATAAAATGTGCAGTTAACCAACTCATTCATTTTCCATCATCAACCTGTGTTAGAGGATAACAGGGTCTAAAGCCTATCCCAACTTCTATGAGACAGGATACACTATGAACAATCACGAGTTAACTGCTAAAACTTAAAGGTAGACAGTGACAGAAAAACCATTCACTCTAACTTTCATTCACAATGAGACATATATTTTCACCAATCCACCTACACATCAGGTCTTTGGACGGTGGGAGGAAGCTAGTCAGAGTCTGTAATTACTGATAAATAAATAAATTAATAAAACTTTAAATGTCCCAAATAACATTTCAAGTATTTCCAGTCCAGCCAGTGATAATATGTATGCATATACTGTACATCATCAGCATGCCATTGTCTTTTCACATATTTCATACAGCATGACAGTTTGGGTGCAAGCGGCTCCCTCTGCAACAAAACACGTTGGATCACTTTACAATCAAGCAATAAAAATTATGGATAAAAAGCCAATCCACTGCCATCCTTAAGAAATATAATTTATTAAGCTTTGAAAGCTTTGGTAATTTATGTTTTCTCAAAATTAATTTATCAAGTGCATTAATACTTTAGCACCCGAGCCACTTAGTACATTTATCCAGAAACAAAACAGCAACAGAGTAACCAGAAGTGCCACGAATCAAAAAGCAAAATAACATACTGCAGGACAACTTTCAGTCAGACAGCCTTTTCTTTTAAGAGCTGTAAGCTCTAGAATATACTAGCCTGGCACAGCCTGACGGGAGCTCTCTGTATATTCTATATACAGGAACACAGTCTGGTGAAGCGCTATAAACCAATGAATCCCTTTGGTATGTTCAGTACCGACCAATCACATTTGAATGCCGCTGGAGTGTTGCCTTGCGTCACACTTAGGTGGACAAGTCCCTTGTTCAAAACAGTCAAGATGGTGCGTGGGACTCCAGAGAGTTTGTTCACCTCTGCTCTTCAATCAGTTTTAAATAATCAAGACAACATTGGGTGTTTAAAACCTCAACAGCACACAGCACTAAGAGCGTTCCTTTTTAAAGAAGAAGTCATTTACAGGCGCTCCGCGGCACACCATGTTGGATTGATGCGACGCACTGCATGTGCACTCCCTCCGCTTGTTTACTTCTTCATAGATTGTCACCTTGCTAAGATCATGTCCTTTGCCATTCTGATCTTTTGGCCCCTCGATGCTTTGCCCTGCCAGGCCCCACTTTGAGGAAAACGCACTGGCATCGATCCCTTCCAGACTCTGGCTTGCCAGGCTAGGAATTCACTACCATCTCAATTTAAGATCCTAAGTGATTTCAAAATGTTTACTTCCAGGCTTAAGGTGTGGCTCAAGACCAACCAAAACTGTTCTCATTTTTAAATATTGGGATTATTCTGTGTAGGTGAGTGAGTGTATCAGTGAATTAATTAATATGTTTATTTAATAGGGACAGAACAAAAATCATTGTTACAGCATCAAGTGCAACCGATGCCATGTCCATCTATGGGCCATCCAGCTAAAAGCTAATTTCTAGACCTGGTCCCTAACACACAACAGACAATAACAAACAGTGAGACAATGTTACAGCACATTAAAACATACAGTACAAACAATACAGATTATTTGCATTAAAACTCTATTCAAATGTTGCTCTAGTGTTCACAGACTTGATAAGATTCAAGCCATTGTTTTACTTTAAGATTATACAGTCTCAGATCTGTAAGTGCTTTCAGTTCTGCAGGTATGGTGTTCCAGATCTGTGGCCCTTTTACTGTGAATGAGCTCTGACCAAAGGTGGTACATCTGGATGGTCTACAGTCACTACTTGCAGCGCCCCTTGTGGTGACACCCCGGTTTGATATTTTTCAAACATGAAGCTTATAACCTTTGGGGCTAAATTATTAATACATTTAAAAATGAGTTTTAAAAAGGAATACTTTATAAAAGAAATGTGAATGTTTTATATTAATATTATGTTGATGTATTGTGTTGGAAAAGCCCAACCAGGGACAGGAGTTGTAAATTATCCTTAGCTATAAACTCTATATGCTGCACATCAGTTGCAGGTTTTACATTTGGAACTATGTTTGACTGCATTGCCCCTGACAAATAATACAAAATATGCACCATATTCACTATTCACACTTGTTATATGTATAGAATAATTATGAACATATGTATGAAGGACTCTTTTCTAGTTTGGAGGAAGAACGAGTCCATGAACTGGAAGGTTGTCGATTTTTTATCCCGATTCCTCCCATTCTCATTGTTGTAGCCAGCAAATGTGCTTGTGTGTGAAATGGTAAATGATGCTTGATGTACAGTGCTCTTATGGACTATGAGGGTAAAAAATACAATATGAATGCAGCCATTTGTACCATTTTCTGCAATAAATAGTGGTAGAAGTCGTTTTTGAACATCAGAGCTGCAACATTTTCCAGCAATTTAGACACTTAATATTTTATGTCACGTTCTGCTCATGTTTAATGAAATGTGGACACCAAATAAAATGGTTTTAATTCACAACTTTAGAGCTGTAGGGCACTTTTTCCATCTCAGAACAAAGTAGCTGTTTGTAATGAATGCTAGCACTGTTTCTTTTTGGAATATGTTTATCAGAAGAACAAGACCAGCTTCATTTAAGAAAACATTGTATATTTGCGTTTTACCTAAGTATAGATTATCCTTTTAATCAACAGACTGCAGTGTTTGGCACCACCTTTTTTGTAACAGCACCACACTGATGGAACCAAGAGCTACTTAAGTACTATTAATGCTCAAGTTAGTATGCCTTAAGTTTGAGCACAGGGCCCTATAAGACACAGATAAACATAATTGATTCAAGCAATTGCTTAGACTTGGAAACAAGAACCAACTTTATTACTCTTTAAACTCATTATGTACCTAAAATGTCTGTTTGGGGAAGTGTGTTCTGACAGACAGCCATCTCTCTTATACGTAAGCCAACAGATGACACATTTGCTTTGTCTGCTTGTGCTCAGAGTGTGTGTGTTTCTTATTAAGTGCTGCGAACACATCATTAACTCCCAGAGTAAAGTGACCTGGAGTCAGAGGTCAATTGACAAAGCTGCCGCTGGTGTCAAGCGGCTGGACGTGCCCTGAACCCCATCTGGCCTCACTCCTGGGACACACATGACAATCTGCCGTCATGTTCACGTCACCTCTGCACCAGACCTAATAACTGCTGCACAAAAGGCTTTATCTGTCTGCATTTTAAATGAAAGTGCCAACACCAACAGTGAAACCAGTAACATGGCGTAAGCAGTTTAATAACAGAAAAGCATTTGGGTGCATTTTAAGGTGTCATATTTGGAGCAGACTGTAGCTATTTTTAGTCAATATATATAGAAAAAGTACACAAAGACGTAATATTAATAGCATAAAATTTGTGAGATAGTACAGCATCCTAAGGCATTATACAGGTACCATGGGGGCAGTGTGATAAAAGCATTTTCAAAGAGCATCCTGTATTTTTGAAACGTAACAGTTCTGAAGTGGAAGTAAAAGCATGTTTTTACTATCACTTTCTGTCTTGATATGAAAAAATCAAAATCGGAAAACAAGTCAGATTCTTAATTACTGATCAGAAATGGGAAATCTTAAATTGACCCCCCTTTTGTTTTTTGGGGTTTTTTGGGGGGTTTTTTTTATGAAAATTGAAAAAACAGTCGAAATTTGATGTCATATTAAGTAAAATAAACTTTTTTTTTGTTTTCCAACTTTCATTTTCAAACAAAAAGTAATTTCTGTATTTCCTATTTCATTGCAGTGTATCTGATCATTGGGAAATGGCAGATTTTTGCTTTTCTTATCTCAAGATGAAAATACGTTGGCCAGAAAGTACACGGACCTTTCGAATATATTGACTATTGATTCTTATTATCCATCTCAGTGGAAAACATGAACCTGGTCGTCAGATTCAAATATTTGTCTTCACTGTTTTCTGCCATTTCCATAAAAAGCTGTATATTTCTTCGACAAATCTTAGGTAATGTCTTGTGCACAGATTTACTATTTACATTGAATGACTTCTCCTATTCTAGTATGACTTCATGCACTGATTTTTCATGCAAGCTTTGTGTATGTGGTCTCCACAGGTTGGTAACAAGTCCCCCATTGACACCAACACAGGCCATTAAACTGCTAATGACCCTAAGTGATACTAGTCCTGACCTCTCATTCGTTATCATCCACCTGTTTAAACCACTCCCTCTGAGGCATATAAACTCATCTCACAGACCAGTCTACGTTAAAACTGATAAAGACCCTTAGACGAGGGAAATGGGACAAAACATGTTCTGTTTCTAAACTGTGTCCTGATCCTTTTAGCGTCTCCAACTAAAGTTAATGTTGAAAAAGATTAACACTGAAAGCTATGACGCCATTGATGCGGTTCAGAAGATAGTACATGGCTCTACTTGATGTGTTATAGGCCTCATTCATCCTTTCCTTGTTGTGTTGTGTCTAATAGGCTCAACTCGACTAATAAAACTTGACCACTCTTGACCTACAAACTGAGGCTTCTAATCAGCTTGTGCTAATACCAGTATGCTGTATGCTGACTTTTTGTTGCAGGATGTTTGTCTTGCTTACACCTTAGATTATACTTACAGTGCAGTACCAGTATAAGGAGTGTAAAGTGGTTCCTTTTTTATCCAGCAACAGGATGTAGAAACAGAGTCAAGACGCAAGCATAAGCATTAGAACAGCGCAATTATAATCAAGACATGCTAGGAGTGTAAATAGCAGTATACAGTAAGCACCAATAAATAGCCATGTGCTTTAGGTTTCATTCTTTCATGCTTTTCTATGTTATTTATTACACTTTGATTTATGTTTTAGGCTGAACCAGAGACCGCTAGTTTGATCCAGAGTTTGATACACTCATTTCATTCACACCACCCCAAACACACCAGACATTATGAGGAAACTGTTTCAATAAATTGGACCAAACAATCCACCTAGACCCCCGTCCAAAAGCCAAGATGCTATATAAACTTGCATCAAAATAAAGTTCATAAGGTTCGTAGACCAGTTTAGTCCTGGTTTAGTTTTTAATACTGATATAGCTCCTGCTTTGACAAGTGGAGGTTAGTCCAGAGATTCAGAATAGTTATCCATATCACGTGTTTTCATAATATCGTACAGCCCTAATACAAACAGTGGTGCATCTTTTTGCTGTCTCAGTTAATCTAAATGAGACAAAAGCTTGAAAGAAACTGGATATTAGTGGAGAAATTCTAACAACAATCACAAAAAGAAACATAAAAAGCAGCTTATGACAACGTGAATTAAGGTGGAAGAAAAAGATACAAGATTATTTCATCCAAAAAGAGGTATAAAAAGGGTGCAGCCTTAAAATCCAAGAATTCGAGTTGCACCCCATCCCATTTGAGTGATTCTAAAGTGGTCCATTGGCTCCGTTTCATGTTCGCTGAAGTTGTTCAGTGAAACAGGCGGAGAACAGAGCCACATGACAACAGTAACATCTGGCTGCGGCTCCCGAGATGATTACTCCGCTGCCGTGGGATCCTACTGTACGCTCACATAAACACACGTGCACACTCGCATGCACAGACCAGCGTGAGCAGATGGCTGCGTCTCTCTGACTATCACCTAAAGCTCAGCGCAGCGGCTGTGGGTATGTTTGGGTTCTTCAAACAGCGCTGAGAGATCCATCGTCTCATGAGGGCGTTCCCACAGACTGATCGGATCATCACTTAAAGAAACATAACATGGCAATTAAAACAGCTGAAGGATAAATGTGTTGGGTTTGATTTTAGCTGCTCTGTAGTGTTCTCCACCTACTCACTGACAGCACACACACGAAATGATTCTGTTGATGTGGGAAATAGAAAAAAACAAAAAGCATCATTCACTGTGCACCAAAACAAAAGCAGAATGTACATCAATAATTTAAATTTGCTTTTTGCTTTTGCTGTGTTGTGACATACATTTGTGTTGTGTCTATTTTGCCACAAATCGCAGAATAACAAACTTGTACCCAGTTTATTCGCAACGTTTTGAATTTTAAATTCATAAAGCTATATCTACACTTTAGAGACTTACTATTTATTGTCACAAGTCATACTCTTGTTTAATGCAATCTAAACTGACAATGCAGTATTTTAAACTCTCAAAGTAGGTGCCATTCAACTCTGTTTAAAACTGGAAACAGCTGTGATTAATAAACACTAACTGATTATGAAAAATAATTTTCAAGCCATGGCTAAAGGGCTCACGTTACCTTACACACTATGTTATAACATGGTCACATTAGTTCTATGTTAAGCTTATAAACTCACTATATGCTCACTCGAAAAACAGACAAACTACATTTTGGCATTTCACGTGGCTTAAACTGTTTACTTGGGATACCTTGGTTCAATTCCGGCTCAGGTCATTTGCCTATTGTCACTCCCCCCTCTCTCACCCTGTTTCCTGTCTGTCCTCTTCTACCAGTCATTAAGAGATTGTTGTCTTATCTAACGGGTGCTGTTCAACATACAGTAGGGGCCAGGCAGTAACCAAAATAGTGGGGTAATTAGACAGCGGGGCACTTTGTCTATAAAAGAGAATGCTATTATTCAAGGTCAGATCACAGAATAATCTAAACATATTGAAAACACTATTAGAATTGAGTTAATATGTTACAAAAATTGGCTTTAAAATAAAATTTGAAATAACAAAAGTAGCTTTGCAAAGAAACACATATAAACAGGCATCATTAGGGCTCCATGTTGCTTTGTGCCCTTCCTAATTGCCCTATTTGCCCCTTCTCATGGCTTTGCTTCTGTAAAAGCATTTTCTCCATTATATTTTAAAATGAATATGGCTCTTGTGCCATGTTTACATGTATTTTGTCTTATCTTACCAAGTGCTATCTTAATGGTTCACAAACTCTGGTAAGCATAACAGTGGTGGTCATTAAGGAGTTTTTAAGCTCATCATTATAAATTTTGTGACAGGAGGACTAAACCCAGACCATAACCATTACTAGACCCAAAAGAAACTAAACTAAACCTGCACTAAACAAGAACTAAACCAAGAACTTAATCAGGATCAAACTTACCAAAGCAAAACATATGGAAGACTAAACATAGTCCAAACCTAAGACACAAACTGGGACTAAAGACAAATTAGATGCAGGACTAACCCTGTTTAACTCATCCTGATCTTTGGATAAGTCACCAAGTTGGAAATATACACATATATATTTTTGAAGGCTCTTAAACATGGCGAGGTGCTACAACTCATTACAAAAAGTTTGAGCATCACTGAAGCAGTCAGAGAAAAGCGGCTGTACCTGTACCAGTCCAGTCCACGTGCGTAATGCCGGTCAAAGAAGTGCGGCTCGGAGCCCAGCGCGCGGATGTCCGGATGCAGCCTGAGGAACTCCAGCAGCGCGCGCGTGCCTCCCTTCTTCACCCCGATGATGAGCGCCTGGGGCAGTCTCCGGGTGGCTGTCCAGTCCTTCTCCAGCCCCGGAGCTCCGGTGGTGGCCGAGCCTTCCGCGGAGCCGTTCCATCCCGAGGACACCACGAACTCGCGCACGGGCACCCTGACGTCCGCCCTGACGCCCGCGAGCTCCGTGTCGCAGCATCCGGTAAAGAGGTAGACGAGCGAGAAGCAGATGACACTCAGGGAAGAGGCGAGGGCGAGGCGGTGGAACGTCGCCATCCCCGCGCAACACCACGGGCCATTCTACCAGAAGTCCGGCTCGCGGCGCGTCATGGTCCAACTCCAACAACTTCTGGAGTCAGTTAACGCCCCTACTCCCTCAAAGATTCTCCAAAACACAAGATATTTCCGTTAAACTGCTGCCTAGAAGTGCGTAAAATGAAGCGTCAAAAGCAGTTCCAGGCTTTTCGGTCCGGGGCGCGTTCCTGGATGTGCGTCTCGCTCCACTCCACGGGATTACTGCCCGTCTCAGCCACGGCTCATCTCACAGCGGTCCATGCCTCACCCTCCTCTTCCTCTTCCTCCTCCTCCCGCCCTTCTCTCTGCGCAGATACCTTTAATTACAGGGTCATTGCCTCAGAGGCGCTGCGATGGGGCAGAAATACCCAATAAAAACATAATGGAAATGAATTTCAATCTGTTCCCAAATTTCAATTTAAATGTGTATAAAATGCACACTAATACATTTAAAACAGTGGGTATGACTTGAGCAAATGGACTTACAGGTACAATCATCTTTGTGCATGGACTGTTTCTATAGCTCTCGGTTTAACGTTTTTTTGTTCTAGTTTAGTCCAGGTTTACTCAGAGATTTACTTCCAGGTTTGGTCCTGGTGCAGACATCTTTAGCTTGGTTTCCATTGGAATCAGTACAGTACAGGTCAGGACAGACACTTCAGACCCCCTGTGACGTAAGGATGTGGACCACTTTTTAAAGGGTGGTGCTAAAGACTGGAGTGTGCTTATTGGAGGACAGATGATTCTTACTCTTACTTAAAAAGAAGAGAAAGGAAAATGTTGGTTGTAAAAAAAAAAAAAGCTAGCATTTATCAGCATCAACTGTTTGTGGTTTCCAAGGCTCTTCTCCTTCAGCTCTTCTCTCTCCACAGATAACTTTATTACAGGGTCATGGCCCACGGCTCATGGCATTTCTTCATTGAGGACTCCCTTCATCATTATTTGCTTAAATCAACGCTCTAGTTCTCATATGGATGTTTTAATCAGACAATGTCATCTGAACAGCTGGTCTTAGCTTTATAGGGGCCAGAGGTGAGTCTGATGTGGGGCACCCAAAATTTTTATCCTTTTTGCCAACAACTGTAGTCTTTCAGGTCATTTGTGAGGCTAAGTTTTGCTAATATTAAAGAATTAAGCTCCTCAATGTGGCCAGTGTCTGAACCGAGAAATGGTCCGTTACTCAGGAGCATATATTAGAGAAATGTCCTCTGTGAAGCACAAATTGTTAATGGGCATTGAAGAAGTTCAGCGCTTTCATTGAAAATTTCACTTTCAGTTTAAAGCATGTTCACCCTCAATGCACTGTTGTTTGTCTTGGCCTATAAAATAAAATAAAAAACAAAAACTAAAGATGTCTGGTATGAAAATACGTACAATATTTACTTGTCTTTGATCTGTTTGTACAATTCTGTCAACTTGAACTTTTATAGAAATATTGCAGATACTTTATGTGAACGCTGTCACTTTGCAATATTGTGTGTTCTTATAGATTGCCCTTGCCTATACATGTAATAATATACTTTAATTATGTTTCCATATTAGTAGCATGTAAACCTATCAAATTTGTGTTAAGTACATTTAGGGTGCACAGTGGCAGAGTGGTTAGTACTCTTGCCTCACCCTTGGCATCCCTGTGAGGATGTCCTCCCCGTGTTACCATGCTCTCTCTTTCTTTATGGCTTACTTTCACCATCCAAAGACATGCATGTATGGGTGAATTAGGGGATCTAAATTGCCCCTAGTGAATGAATGTGGGAGTGAGTGAGTGAGTGAGTGAATGGTTGTCTGTCAGTGTCCGTGTCTAAGTGTTAGCCCTGTGACTATATGTCCATGATCCTGGCTGAACTTGACTACTACTTGAGAAGTGGAAAATCTTTAGTAGAAGCCTTTACCATTTTGTTACTGAACAGTGCACAATCTTCCACTGATAAATTGCTCAGTACATTAAGCAAAGCTGGTGTTAACGCTGAAACAACTCCATGTAGTGCTCCACTGACCCTGAAAGAAGAAAATCATTAGGCACACTATTTATTAAACTCAACCAGCAGTGGTTTTCCCACAGTCATTCATTCCACCACAAGCTTATAATTAGGGCTGTACGGAAGATTTTAGAAACATTGAGGTCCAAAATATAGCTTGCTAAGGAAATTCAAGGCAGACTGACAACATATTCTGCAAAAAAAAAAAAAAAAGGTCATTGTTGGCTAGCATTTAACCAGGATATTTGTCTGGTAAAAATTTAAAATAAAAAAATTGTAATTTATATTTTATCTACTGTATTTAATCATGCGGGGCATCTTAGAATGTAGCATTTTTAATTTCAATGATATAATTAACTTTATAGTACACTTCACTATCACTTGATCGGCATGAATGCAAAACTTTATTCATTGGTTTTAATTATTGTAGCGAATATGTTTATTATCTATAATGAACATATTTGCGATAGATCTGTAGATCCAAGACAGTGGATGGACCTTATATGAGCATGCAAGATAACAATGCTGAAACAGTAGGCTACATTGGCTGCTGTGTTGTTTACTATTAGCAGGTTGAGCAAAAATGCTAAGCAAAAGCCTTTATATATATTTGCAAGATTTTGAAGCTGTATCAAACTTTAGCTACACAAAAGACAAAATAATGTCTGTGTTTTTAACCTAAATGTACCTTTTGCAGCTTTAGCTATGTGCATGTTAATTTTATGAGGCAGATTTAACAATTTATTTATTTTATTTTATTTATTTACATATTCAATCTTGTGGAGTATCTTAGAAGAGAGTATCTTTAATTTTGATGATAAATCAATGGAATAGAATGGATCAAACATAGGTTTTGAATCAGAAACAGAAATGAACCAAAATTAACTCTATTTTTATACCCCGCCTCAGGCCCAAAGCTGATTTCTCTATATTATATTTTGTAGAGTTGCCACAGAACCCAGCCGATGTTTCTCTGTAAGTGTGAGAAGGCTACTATTAAAAATGTGGTGCCATTTGGAATTGGGCTAATCAACTGAGACTCCAATCACATAATTAGCTTAGAGCTCAGTCAGCTGCCAACAGTCTCCAACTCCTAACCCAGAGCACTGTGGACGGACAAATATCTGCAGAGTTACAGCCACAGTAGAAGTGCTTTAATTCGACGGCCAAACCAAAGTTTTCACAAAAAGCCCCTAAACGCTCACAATAAAACCGAGCGGAGCCTCATTTCCAATTCGAGTGGCTGTTTGCGCGCCGTAAGTGGATGTTTTATCTCTGGCATTAGCAGAGGCGTGTTTGGGTGGCAGCGGCCGGTTAGGGAGCTCTGCAATGTTAGCTTTTATTATCGCAGAGTGCGGAGCTAAGGTACGGATAATGGCTCATAGGAGACTCATTAGTTCCCCCTTTCCAAGTGCGCGCATGAGGCATATGCACGTGAACACACACAATGAGACGTGCACGCTTCACGTTCCATTTGGCTTACCCCTGTCATTATCCCGCAGCAGATGTGACACACGCCATGAAAACACTGCAATGTCCTACAGCAGACAAACAAGAGAGATGTCCACTGGTAAAAACAAAATCTGATATGGTTCTTGTCATGGCATCAAGAGAAATTAATTTTGTATTTAGTTGTGTAATAAAAGGCCTATACTTTCTTCTCAGTTTAAGTGAAGAACAGAAATTAAACCATAATGACAAATATGGAGGAAGAATTTTCATAAAAATAACACCAAAATACCCAAGCACACAAAAACTAGCCATGTTAGCCATCTAGCCAAAGTAGCCAAACTCATCACTTATTTTTTCCAGTAGCATGATACTCAATGATATTAACACAGCACCATGAAACCATTATACAGTGACAGTGAGTCCTCTTCTACTTCCTCCTCCTCCTTAGCTCCTGGGGAATGTCAGGTGTGTGTGTGTGTGTGTGTGTGTGTGTGTGTGTGTGTGTGTGGGTGTGTGTCAGTTTCAGGTGCCTTCAGGGGCAGTTCTACAGCTGATAATGGTAACTTTTAAACTACTAACTACTAATACTACATCGATCCAGACTTAGCAAATGTTGTTGTTACCATAGCAAATGCTTGTAACAGACACAAGCATGAATACAACAGCTATTGCTTAAATGATTTTGGACTTGAATGTGTTGGGGCAAAAAGGTCAGAAAAATGAGTCAGAGAAATAATTTTGTTTGTGACTGCTGACAGTGTTGTAGCTATAAGGATGTTCAGTGTGGCCAACTGGACTTCTGCATTGAACTGGATTGATTTCACTATTTCCTTGAATTATGTGATGACATAGAACATTGTAATATGTGCCATCATACATCCTTAATTCACACTAAACAGGCCAAACACAACACTCTGTAGCCGAACAGTGCACAATCTTCCACTGATAAATTGCTCAGTACATTAATTCAAGCAAACCTGGTGTTAACGCTGAAACAACTCTATGTGGTGCTCCACTGACCCTGAGAAAATCATTAGGTGCAGTATTTATTCAACTCAACCAGCAGTGGTTTTCCCACATTCATTCATCCCTCGACAAACAAGTATAAATCTTAGAACCGGGGCTGTATGGAAGATTTAAGAAACACTGAGGGTCTAAAACATAGCTTGATCAGGAAATTCAAGACATACTGACAGCATATTCTGCAAAAAAAGGTAATTGTTGGCTAGCATATAACCAGGTTATTATATATATTTGTCTGGTAAAAATGGCAAGGTGGGTTAAATACATTCCTATTTCCTCCTATAAAGATTTTTTAATGTATATTTTATATACTGTATTTGATCTTGACTGATAATAATAAGAAAAATATGTTTAATGGCAGTTTTGAAATGGTGGTTTCTGTTTTTACAAGGTACATGAATACATTATTGAATGTGGCCACAGACATTAGTTTTTTTTATATTGTTTTATTGACTTGTATGCCTTGTGCCTTAGATTTGTAGATGTTTCAGCCCCGTCATTTTTATAAACATGTCTGAAAATTTAAAAAAAGCAAGAAGGTCCCTGACCGGCTCTTTTCTGGACCTTAGTATTTATTAAAATCCTATTGTCCTATGTCCTATGTACTTTCACTGCATTGATCCCTGTTAGGGCAGATGTTAGCCCACTCTGTATTAGCTGGTGTTGCTACAGGCATGTCCATTAGATATACAGTAATACAATTACTGCATTCTTGTAAACAAAAATATAAATAACTAACGAAGACAATGATCAATCAATAGAATACAATGGATCAAACACAGGTTTCAATTTTTTTTAAAAAGGAACGAAAAAATTAATCTGAATTATCTCTCTTAACTATTTTGTGAGTATGTATGAGTATTTATGAGTACAGATGAAGCAGTTATATACACAGTGAAGTGATAACAGCTACAAACTTCCTGTTTATTTTATGCCCCGCCCTCCTCCACGGATCAGGAGGCAAGGTCATCAGGTGAGGCTGCGTGTCTTTTGTCTGCAGCCGGCTCGCAGATTGTTCCGTGATGAAGTGGTCCTCCATGAAAGCGCGACCTCGGGGTCAGGGCCAGAGCACAGGCAGTGATTCATGACGTGACAATGGACAGGGTGAGCTTATAGTATCCCACACAATCACAATGTATGAAATAGAGCGGTTTTAGAAGTGTTTTTGACTATGCGCAAGTCAATGAATTACTTATAGTTATGTGTTAAAGTAGATGTTTTTGTCATTTGACGTCTTTGTGTTGAGCCGTGCTTCTGTGAGGTGGTCTCGAAGGGAGTTCGCCAGCATCCTTCACCTCTCCACTGAGTGACAGTCTAATTAGAGTTAAAGTAATGGTTGTATGTAATCAAGGCTAAATTACAGCCATAAGTCACTCTGCAGAGGCCCCCATAGACCCCCATATACCTGGAAGCTAAACTAATGATCCGCACCCAATGATGGCTGACCTCACCGTCCGCAATAAAGACCTAGACCACAGGCAATAAAATGTGTTTTTGTTTTTGTGTTGGTAAAGGATCGGCTCATAAAAATGTAATAGTAATACTGTAGTAGTCCAGTATTTCATTAAGACAATATTTGTGATTATACGTATTGAAAGGAAGATGTATTTACTATTTTTTAGATTGTTTGTTGGAGTTATAAAGATCACTGAGGATGCTCGACTGAGAAGTTAGGGTAACAGTGCTTTTTCTGTTCATCCAGATCATAGCTCGTGAGTTTTACAACAGTCAATGAATTTTGATAATGTTCCTTCTTCCTTATTCTTCACATATGATGTCTGTCGTCTTTCAAACCCGGTTTGTGCAGCTGTGTTTGGGTGTAAAATAAATGTGGGATTTTTTGTGATTTAAGAGTAGTGGTATTTTGCGTTTATTTATAAGAGAGTGTAAAAAAAACAATGTGTTGTCTTTTGCAGAAATCCAACTGTAATCCACAAAGACCAGACATTTTCCTTGTATGGATGTACGAATTTAGATGACAGGAAAGATTAGATAAATATTATATTTTTTAATTTATCGTATGTTTTGCAAGAAGACAAGTTTCGGTTAGAAAAATACATTTTTATGCAAGAAAATATTTTCTGTACCTCCAGCCTCTCATTGCCACTTTATTGTTTGATTTATTCACTCAGCTACGCACCAGGAGTTTCTCTCTTTTTTAAATTTATTATTGACAATGCATCCAACTTTCGAAAAGTCTGCCTCAAATATGTTCTAAAATAGACATAAAATTTTTCTTTACACTTTACAATGCTGTTCTTCTGAAGTCAGCATAATGAGGCCCCTTCAGGGTTTACCTGTACCAAACCGTCCCGTACTGGCCCCACCTGTACCATAGGCTATTGTTGCTACTCTGTTGAGAGGCACAGCCCAGAGACAACCAAAACTAACCCATATAACTACTGAGGTGAAAAAAGCTTGTTGAAAAACATCTTAAAAAATCTCAGTATGTGTCTCTTTAAGATGGATATTGATTATCCGGGAGTAAAACAATCAGGATAGGGTTGGTCTTGTGACATACATGCACAGTTCAATTTTAATACATTTTTGTTGTTTGTTTGGCTGTATTGTTTGAACGAATCTGACGTTGTCCCATTTCTCCATTGACATTCTCCTTGTGTCAGTGTCACGCCCAGATCAGAGGCCTACACCTTCTGCCTCTCAGCAGCCACTCCACCTGTCATTGACCCCATACGGACCGGTCCCACACAGACTGCCTATGAGAGAGTGCAGTTTGACCCATGGGGTGAACTGGGATCAGACCTACGCAGCAACCAGATCAGGATCAGAGCACTCCAGGAAGAGATAAGCTCTTTATGCCACCATGGGCCAGAGTGTGAAAGGGGCAGGGCTGGAAAAAAAATTGACAATGATACATGGTAGTAATACATGGTCCTATTAAATGTATTAGATTAGATATGCCCATCATAGGTTGAGGTGGTGGATGGTGCATAAAAAATCCAGGCTCTAGGGACTTAAATTTGTGATAAAATTTTTTGACATATTAAAATGCTACATTTGTATCTAATCTAATTGAATCAACATAATTTCATGTTATTACTTTATTAACTAGTCTAGCAGCAAAACTTAGAATTGTAAAGATGCTCAGTGAACCTGCAGCAGGAGGAGGGAGGGATGTCCTGCACGCCATCACGGGGTTCTCATAAATCTGACTGCTAAAGCCAGACGTAAAATTAAGATGCTTTCTTCTGCATCTGGAAAGAAAATATACTTCAAGCCATAGCATTTATATTGTATTAACGTGGATTTATTTAGGCATGAATAAAACCAACCATTATTCATCCGGTCCAAAACTGTGTGACAAAAAGAATGACATTTCAGGTGGCGAGGTCTTCTTTGTTGCTCCACCCCTGGACCTTATACTCACCACAGAATATATATGCATTCACTAGTGTGGACATATATAAGGATAAATGTAAATCATTGCATTTGAGTGTAAGGCATGTCCTAAGGTTAAAGTAATGCCCTTTAACACAAAGAAATAAAAGATGCATGTGTGAGTGTTAGAGGGACAGGACCGGGCCCCGGGCTCTTTTCATGTGGATATGCTCCAGGTTTTAATGAGGAGAGGGCTTGTTTGACCTCTCAGTGTCGAGGCAGTGGGGGGGTGGTATTGTGCCGTTGTAAAACACAGGTCATGGTCCACTGAGCCACTGAGCTTTTCAATTATGCAGTTCTGTAGGTTGTGCTTAGGGTTTTTATGTAAGCATTTGAAAACTATAGCATGCATATATTAATAAAACAGTTTCCTTTTTGTTACTAGTAACAACAAACAAATAAAATAATAAAAACATATTATTCAGATACAGCTTATAGATTTTGTTAGAGTGACTTTTTCCACAAATAAGGGCCTTGGACATTTAGGTATTTTTAAATAAACAGGTGAAGGAGAGGTAAATATTATGACTGACTGAAGATAAGTGCAGTGGCTCAGAAGGCTCACAACACAAAAATAAAAGGCAAAAAAAAAAACACGCACAATGAAGTAACCAAAGCACAAACACATTCATCATCAACACAAATAATACAAAAAACAGCAAAGTAAACATCATAATAACAGTGTAAACAAAGATAATACAACAGTCTGTGAATCACGGAAGGCACATTTCTTTTGGAGATACATTTCTGATATCCTGCCATTTATTTGTGTTTTTATTTTTGTTTTGTTGTCTCAGCCACAACAGAAAAGGGTTAAATTCAAACAGACATCCCTGTTGTACACTTTTCAGTCAGTAGCATGTCCGACCCAGTCCTTTAGCCTTTCACACAACTCTTCTGAAAAAAATCGCAGAATGTCACTTTAACTGTACAATGTCTTGCTCGAGGAAACTCCATTTTTGTGTGTCGTCCCCAGCTCCAGACCAGGCTTTAATGGGCTTGCTATAGTCCGACCCTAATCTGCCCTAATGCCCTGCTGTTAGTGCCAACACAACTATCAGCACAGCCACCACAGAGCAGCAGAGCCAGGCTAATCAGTCGACACACACCCTTTAACCCTTCAAGTTAAAGGATTAACACAGTTCAGAGGATGAAGCACCGGGGACATTTACAGTTTGTGTGAGTCTTACGAGAAATCTCCATCGTAAATGTTTTAAAAAATGTGGATGTGGGTCACCCTCTTCATCTATCAGTGCCTTTTCGTGTCTATTAAAAAAATGACTTATCATAGGCGCCTTTTTATGATAGTAATATCTGTGGTGTGATATATGATAACGTGGCCCCAGAGTCTCTTGAAGCACCTGTTTCTTTATTTATAAAAGTTATTGAATTTGATAATGTGGGGTTCTATCACTTCTTCTAAACTTAATCTAAACTTTAAAGAATTTGACCATTCAGAGGGCTTCCTTTTAGTAATGCAAGCACGGATGCTTTTAAACAAAACTGTTTCAACATGTTTTGTATTTCATCAACTTTATGAAGCATTAGATTAGATCAGACTAGACTTTATTGATCCCACAATGGGGAAATTCACATATTTCATTTATAACATGATTACTACTTAACGTTTTCAGGCCCATTGGCATGAGCAAGCAGCATTAGTCAGTTTGCCTTGTTTGTCCTGACAGAAGCACAGATGTGAAAATGATACAGTGCAAGGAGAAAAACAGCAAACACTTCTGCCTTAAGCCTTATCATGTTTGCAGCAAAGCACAAGATGAGGCCCTTTATGGTATTTTTTGCAGGAAAATAAAAAAGGAGAACCAGATTTTTCCACAAAATATGATAAATAGACAAATCACATTTTTTAATGACTAAAGCTGGTATGAACAAGCAAGTCAACTTTGCTTTGGGATACAAACTGGGGTCTTCTGTGGAAAAGTCTTGGGATTTACATCAAGCTACCTGTGTTCCTTCAAGAAATATGTGTATATAAGTGTATTTAATGATGCATTGTAATCTCTTGTATTTTATATTTAGCTAATTCATTCATTCATTCATCTTCTACACACGCAGATGACTGGAGCCAATCCCAGCAGCTTTGGGCCTGAGGCAGGGTACACCCTAGACAACAGCCAATGGCCTATATTTATCTAATTTAGCTTTTTTTGTACTTGATCTTTGTACTGACAAGCTGAATAGAAATGAACTTTATTTAAAAAACACAACATGCCATACGTCTTTCTGACTACTGTGCTGCAAAAAGAAGGATGTGAGTTCAGCCGGTAATGGTCAGTTTGGATCAAATACAAAGACATGCATTTAAAGGTGAAATAATGGGTCTGAATGCCCAAAGTGAATGTATGTGAGAGTGGATGGATGTCTGTTAGTGCAAAAGGATTGACATGATTGTCACCGCCTCACTCCCAGAGCAGCTGGGATAAGCTCTAACCCCAAGACCCATAAAGCATTGTGTTCAATCTTTTTCTCACGACGGACCATTTTCACACATATCATTTTATTCACAGAACACACAAATTATGGGGTACAGTTTCAATATGATTCAATATCTACACTTATATGTAATGCAAAATTAACAAAACTCACTGGGCTTGTTTCCCTGATCTATGAGTCATGGGAAGTGTGTTACTTCTGTCCATGTCTACTCTGTAATCTTGTTGTTGCTATCAGGGCAGAAAACCCTGCTTGACATAAATGAGATTTTTGTGATAACTACCTCTGTCCTTCATGTTTGTGTTGTTTGTGTTTTTTCCAAAGGCTTATCTGTTCATGTAGGGTGCTTGGTTTCTTTGTGGAGAAGCAGTTTTGATGGCTTCATAGTCTCATTGGATAACCTGGGGCTTGTGTATCACCTGTTGCAATGAACTTGTGATTTAAGTAGCACTTAAATGCAGCTTTTTGTCTTGTCGTCTGCCTCATATCCTCCTGACTACCAGGAAAAAAAATTCCCCCAACCCATTTTTTCCCCCTCCCCTTTTTTAAAAAAAAAAAAAAAAAAAAAAAAAAATTTTCCCCTTTATTTTTTTTTTTCCCCCCCATTTTTCACTAAAAAAAAATTTCCCCCCCCCAAAAAAAAAATTAAAATTTTCTTTAAAAATTCAAAAAAAAAAACAAAACCCAATTTTCCCCCCATTTTTTTTAAAAAAAAAAAATTAAAATATTCTTCCCTTCCCCCCAAAAAAATTCTTTTGGTTAAGCACCCCCCTCCCCCTAAAAAAAAAAAGAAACCCCCCCCCCCCCCCCCCAAAAATTTGTTTCCAACAAAAAAACCAACCCCCCCCCTACAACACACAAAAAGATGGTAAAAAAGAAAGCAGGGGAAAGGATATTTTGTAAAAAAAAAACCCCCCAAAAAAAAAAAAAAAAAAAACATTGGGCCTCTGATCAAACTCTCCAGCAATTATTGTTTTTTGCTCATTTTAGCTTCAAGTGTCAGGATCCAAGGATTCAAAATGGCTGCTAACAAACTGATTGACGTACAACAGACGTTTAAAAGCTACACAAAATCTTTGGTAAGAAAAAAAATTGAATGATTAGAAATGCTTCATATTCCAGACTTCACATAAAGTTTTCCAATTATGTGCAACATTTTTTGTAAAATGGTGAACAAAGCCAACCTCACTGTATTGACCCTAGTCTTTCTAATGGAATAATAATGAAATGTAATTGCAAAGAGGCCATCTCTGGGCCCTACTGCATTTTTGGTATTGACCCGTCTGCAGTCAGCTGGAGCATGAACACCTCTGCATTCCATATTGATCCACTTTTTTTACAAGGAGATCTATTTTTCTGATATTAAAATGCATTGTAGTGTTCAGGGAAAAGCAATAGTATGTTCATGCACTGCTGCTCTGTGATACACACACACGTTAGCTGTTAGCAGCTGGCCTGGATGAGTGGACCAACAGGTTAACGTCCCCACAGCAGAGTCACGCAGAGCACAAAGACGATGGCATTAGTGCGTGAGTAGGAGTGACAGATCAGCGGGGAGAAAAGAGATTACCTGCTGAAAAGCCTGGCCTGGTTTCCGCAGGCTTCGAGGCACATCTGTTAGCATTGTTGAGTGTGGTTAAAGGGACTTGGATTATTGTTCCCATAGCCTCTGTGGAACGGCATGGATGTTATCCCAGATAAATCTGTTATCCGGGCCGGGTTTGGACAGGGATACTCTTTGCAAAGGGATTAGAGTCATGCAGTACACCAATATGAGCATAATCCGGGCTTTCTGCTTCACCTTGTACAAAACTGTCGTCATAAACATAATGACTTCCGTTATTTCTACTGCATGCTATTGTCATTAACTGTTTCTGTCATTAAGGTCTTTGGTCTTTGTTTTAGGGCAGAGCAGCTAAAGGCTACATCCTACAAGTCACTGGAGGTTTAGGACTATGTTCTACTGGTCTTCTACAGAACGAGAACTACACACGGAGGAGTCAGAGTTATACAAGAATGGTTTAAGGATCTATACTTATAATATTTACTATAGGATCTATACTTATAATGTTAAACTGAGATCTAACTGAAAGATTAGCACACACATTTCAAAAGAAACCACATCTACATTAAGGTAAAAAAAAATGCATGTTAAAGTTGTGAAGGGAATCAAATAGCTTCCACTGTAATGTGTTTAATGTATTCTTCTGTTGTGGTGAAGAAGGGACTCAGGTCTCAATTTACCGGTCAATCTATGTTCTCTACTCTCACTTACAGTCAAAAGCTGACTCAATATTCCACCAGAGATCTTGGAGGAAGTGTCTGGACTTCTCTGTTTAAACTGCTGCAGGACAGGGCTGCTGATATGTAAATGAAGATGCATGGATGGGAAACACTACTGATTTAGTTGCTGTGGTGGGTGTGTGTATTTAGATTTTGTCCTTTTTGTATTCATAATGAGTTAAGATGCCATTATGAAGTGGTGCCAGCTATTTGGGCACAATTAGGGTTGGTTGGATAAAGCTGATATGTGTTTTGACCAGCTCTTTATGCTTTGGTTGCCTGACTCAAGTCGTTTATCTTACAATAGGCCACAGTTACTAAACATATATAAGAATTAGCAACTCAAATCATTATTTATTTTTGACACTTAATTTTAGTAATAGTTCTTTTGAAAATTGTAGAATTGTGCATGTATATAAAGATGGATTGATTGATGAATAATTTAAATCTTCATTGGAATGCACTGCATTCAATTGTTACTATTTGACATTACTGTAATGTTTCAATGGAGGAGTGGAGTGAGCTGCATGAAACATAAAATCCCCAAAAGCAGTTACCCTGGAGACAGAGACATAAATAATTTACTGCACACTGCAATTTCGCTAAGATGCAGCATCTTGTTTAGTGAAGATCCATCTTGGTCGAGATAATCAACGTCAAGCAAACAACTGCAAGGTGAAAGTGTCATTAGAGAGGAATCTGGATGAAAAAGACAGATTTTGAGGGCACTTTTACTCTGTAGACCTTCAGAAATATTGAACCAAATGCCACACTTTACTGGTTTTAACAGTAACTTATCTAATGGCCAGTTAACAAAGAGAGAGTTCAGGACCTAAGATTGGTCTGCAGCAGATTTTATATCAAAATGTATAGTTACACTATTTTAAAAATCACCAAACATTTTGCATCGTACAAAATAGGTCACAGGTGAAAAATATTGAGCGATGATGATAATAAAAAAGTAATTTGTAAAGTAAAGTAAAATAACTGTCTACTTTAACATACTTTCAAATGCATAGAACAAATAAAACAAAAGAGGAACAGAGTCTGAACAGGTTTTAGTTTGGGGGAAAAAAATGAGCATACTTTTATTTTACCAATCAAGCTAACCAACGTGAAAAGATTTTATACTATGGTTACTTGAAGCAAGATTTTCAGTGATTCTGTGATTTTGGATGCTGCTAACTTCTTGACTCAGATAATTTAACATTTTTGCATCGAATGACTGTGAGAACTTTTATCCTGTTGCACTTGAGTGAAGAACAACAGAGGCTTTACGCAAAACTGAGAACATCTACAGTCATAGGAAGAATCTTGGTTTTCGTCCATCAAGAACGTGATACACAACTGCTTTGTTCTCAGATTTTATTTTCAGTTTGCTCGTATTAAAAATCTGAAAAATGCACAAACCCAAAACTCATATGGATTTGTTGTAATAGTTCTTCATCGAGCCTTTTGCATGAAATTGTATTCCCTACTTGCTTTAACAATTCAGTCAACAGTATTTCTCTTATAAGTATTAAATGTATTGCCTCACATACATTAGCCCATTTTAATGTGCCATGTCACGGAAGTGGGCTATGTATAATCAAATATTTACCATGCATGACTGAAGCAGGGATTAAGTTTCATATCTCATGCTACTAGATTACCCACCGCTCTAACTCTTAATCCCTAACAGAATTACATCCCTAATGTATTTAGGTGCCTTTCATCAGATTTGGGCAGCAGAGGCCTTCTACAAGTGGTGATGAGAGAATCCATCACAGTTTTACTTTCAAATCCACTTATGTCAGGATCCTCCATGATTATATTTAGGACAAAATAAGCCTCCTTCATCAAAAGGTTTCCAAAATATGACCCAAAACTGATTATTCTCTCATAGTTTTCATATCCGGTTTTTGATTATTGTTTAAGGGAATGATGAATTAATCGCCCCAGGTGTTGGTCAATACTATAAGCCCTGTAGTTCAAACCCCATGTCCAATTAAATCCAAATATCAGCAAAGACTGATGAGCCAGTTCATGTAGCATGTCCTTAGGGCCTTTACCACATCGGTTCTTCATAATAAATGTACATAACTAAAAACACATTTGGTCTAGGCCTTTCATTTTATATGTTACAATTGTTAGTATTAAAAAGGGTGAAAATATTGGCTTCTTTTTGTAGCAAATTTTTGTGGGTGCATTTTGGTAACAGAAGATAAGCCTTTTTTTTGTAGTGGATGCCCTCAAAATACCAAATTCTATATAAACAAGATGATTCTGACACGTGTGCTGGTAGTGAGTGGGTAGCGAGTGCCTATCATTGATATTGCTTAATAATTAGCTGCTCTATCACACGCAACACCTACATGTCCTCCCAAGCCGGGGCTGAGCTGCATCATCAAAAGCCCCGCCCACAGTTTTAAATGCTTAGTTATGTCATGGAGATTTATGTATGACAAAATACTATGATAAATATGCAATGTTAAGCAAACCAATTCACAAAAGTATATTTTCCAAAAATGAATAAATAAAAAACGAATGAAAATGAATGAAAATAGGACAAAAATTGGTGGAGCTTATTATTATTATTTATTTAAGTCATATGTATTTTTATGAAACAAAGGCTAAAAATGATATCTTCTGCATGAGTGACTTTTGAAAGCTGCAACAATGATCACTTATACTAACTGAGGTCATTAGGACATGAATGATGACGAGTGATAAAATCTCAGTAATGTGAAATAAAATAAAATGCAGTTTATTGTGCAAACGTTATCAAAATAAAAGTTTTCAGTGAACACAGCAAATGTACACTTTTATTTAAGCTGCACTTCCTCTTCTAATGCCATTTTTCAAAACACTTGTGGCGCATTCTGGGTTATTTTGAATGGGGCAATATACATGATTTTTCACAATGCAGCTTTTAGAACATCCAAAGTCCCTTGAAGTGTTATAGTTGTTTTAAATGGCCCCGGTCCCACACAGCTCCACATGACTCCTAATTATGCAGTGAATATAATCCCATCATGTAAAGAGGTTAAGCATGAAGGACGGCTCTCCACATTATTTCCTTGTGCTGTCCGTCTGCGGAGGACAGCTGTGGGTGGTGTATTCCCACTGAGACACTCTGAGGCTGGACATATGCCGCTCTCACCTAATGCACACAGGCGTACTACAGTGATCTGCACTGTAAAAATGAAAAAATACTGGCAGCTGTGGTTGCCAGATTGTCACCATATAAATTACGGTGACAATATAAAGGACTCTACGGTATAAAGATATTGCAACTGTAACTTTTAAAAAACCCTAAAAACCCTTTATGTTTCCATTACAGTACAATAAAAACAAGAAATTACCCCTGTGAGGGCAAAGCAACTTGAACAACAGCTCTGAAATGAGTAGGAATTGCCTGAGATTCTGTTGATGTTTTTTTAATCATCAACATGGAAGAAGAAAGGAAATGTTTAAGATATTTAAGTAATACAAGTTATTTAAAAATATTCCATACAAACTTTTGCACATTAATAAGTTGATGATTTTACAGACTATATCCTACATATAGTTATTTATTTATTTATTTACGTTGGTATTTAGAGGTTTCAACATATGTTATGTTAACTTCTTATGTTTTTAATAGGCTTCCTTTTCTTGAACCTCTACTAATAGGCTAATAATTGCTACTCTGACTGTATTAACTCATTTAAAAATAACATTAGCACATTTTTGACTTTGTGTTCATCTTCCTTGTTGTTATGGTTTACAATTGTCCGTCTTTCTGAGCTGAAATCATGTCTGAAGTTCGAAGACTGACTTCCTAACTCGGATATTAGAGTTTCAGAGGATCACATGAATGCACCAATAGTTCTGTGTTTTAAAAAACATGCTTTTTTTCCTGGTTCAAGGTTAACTTGGACAATGTTGGTTGTTGCAAGAGCTCCACACTGGGGCCACACTGACACTCATCCATTACATCCACCACACACACATTCACTACTGCTTTCGACCCTATTTTGAAAACCTGAACTATTGGGACTTTGTAGAAACTCAGTTCTGTGTGGCATCTCCATCCAGTTTCATTCTTTCTCAGACTCTTAAATCAGGGGCTGTGTCTTTGTTTGGCGACTTTGGAGGAGTTATATCTGGGATTTTGCCACTGTATAGATCATCCTCTAATTGAGTCATTTTGGTTCTTTCTTTAGACTCAGTTCTTGAAGGAGATGCTTTTTGTCAGGTGACTGTGGGACAGGAACAACATTAACTTTGGCATCACGTATTTGACCTTCAGATTGGGCCTTTTTCTCTGATCTTTGTGATTTGGTGACCTCAGGGTCTTTCTCTCTGTCCAATGATCTGGCGTCAGGAGCAGGTTTGTCCTCTTTAGACAGACTCTCAGAGGGTTCATAAATCTCTGATCTTTTTGTTTTGGTGCTAATGTTTGGTGATGTGTCTTTCTTTGATGCTGCCTTTTTTGGTCTTTTATGATTCCAGACACTTCTAAACTCTTTAACTCCATCAAATAATCTAGAGTCAGATACAGCATCAGATTTAGATCCATTCACCTTTTCTGATGCCCTCTTTTGTATCATTTTAAAGGACCAGAGATCTGATTCATCATCTTTAACTCTGTCCAATGACCTGGAGGCAGCAACAGGTTTGTCATAATAGGACAGCCTTTCAGAGGACTCAGACTTCTTTGGCCTCACACTCTTAATTCAAATTCTTTTTTAAATGCTCTGGCAGCTGCTGAGAATCATGTTCGGGGAATTAACCTTTAAATTGGTCGTTTCTCTTACACTCTACTTTGTCCTCATTCATCAGAGGAAACATCTGCTCTATCAGGTGACCAAGTGGCAGAGTTAAAAGCATTAAAGAGCAGACCTGCATGTTGGACATCATTCTCTGACTTCACAGCTTTGTTTTTGGATGGAAGACCTTTCCTCAAGTGGATCAACAACAGTGGAACCATCAGCCAAACACACCCATAATGAATTAACATTAGTAACTGAACTATACACAATAACACAGAGAGAACCCGTGTTGTTCTCCCGCTTGAATTGGTGACTCTAAAGCATTTTTTCCGAGTCAGGGACATTCCTCAAATCAAATCCAGACTCAGTTCAGTCCTGCTTTAAAAGTGCATACATCCTGTCTTTTTAGGTTAAAGGGATAGTTCACCCAAAAAATAATTATTTATTATAAAAAAATAATTTATTTACCCACAACTTAGGGTTAGGGTTAACACTGTGGATGTAAACGCGATTCAACCATATAGTGTTGTCCTACACATTTTGGCTTGCCATAAGTGGAATGCTTTTCAACTTGCAGTTTCTCAGATAAAAAACTTTAAAGAAAGAATGCTATGTTTCTTCACAACCACAAATATAAATTAAAAAAAACAACATAGTTTTAACATTTTGTTTCTTTAACAATTATTATTATTATTTGGGTAAACTTAATACAGGTTCTACACAGTATATTTACCAGGAAAAATCAGTTTGTATTTTAGACATATTTCAGTTTCTGTTTGTAGTCTTAAAGTATTTTTCTATTAATTCAACGATAATGTTTGTTTTCACAGTAAGTTTCTGTGTTTCAAACAAATCCTTACTATAAAAATAAAAGTATTACACTTTTTCTTCGTTTACTCAAATTTGACGTATCTTCTACAGTGATAAACTGTTTTGAGGTTTACGGTTGATTACAATTGCTATTTTACAGTATATACCTGTCAATATTACAGACTTTTTTTGCAGTGTGACTAACTTTAGCTCCATAGTCAGTGTTGACTTTGAGGAACTGAGCTTAGACATCATAAAGATTAGCAGATGAAAGGATTTCCAGCAAAGAAAGAGTACGATGCCTATTGTAGACAAAGCAAACCCGTTTAGTTCCAAACTGGAAACGTAACACAGATTTTTGGTGGTTTAATCCCTCTTCCTGCTGCAGTGTCCATGGGCACAATATTAAACCTATTAAACAGCAGCTACCCTCGATGTCTGTCCCTCTGCCATTAGTGTTGAGAGATCGAATATTCTCAAGGTTTAAGGTTTTGAGTGCCATTACATAGAAAATGCTCTATATCATTTATGCTTACACAGACCAATCATTTCTATATATCTAAAAAACATAGCTACTCATGCGGATTACTTTACTGTAGCGGCCCCTAAGGTGTGCAGTTGAAAGGCGCGTGCTTATCTAGATGCAAGTGAATGTTAATAATGTCAGTGTGACTTGTGTGCATATGAGACTCTAAAGCTGCTCAAAGCCAGCGCGGCCATTATCTCATCCTCAATACTCCCACTGAGACCTGAGCAGAGCAGAGCCAGCAGCCCCTGCATCGATCAGCGGGTCCCCCAGGCCCAGCCGCACCTCTGTCCCTGTGGTCACCGTCGAGGCCTGGGTCCATCACATCAGATCACAACGCAGGATTCATCAGGGCTGAAAGAATACATGTTATTTAAATACTCCAAGAATATGTCAATTTTGTGCTAGTTCATGTCAAATGTTATGTGTTGAGATTTTCAATCAGTTGAATAAGAGAAAAATATGCTCCTTTTACAGTCTGGAACAAGAAGGAAGCTAGAAATGATCATGAGGACTCAAAACCTTGACATAATTGACAAAAAAGCATTAAAAGGCAACAGTGGTTTCAGTAATTGTGAGGACGATTGGTTATAATTGTTTTTGTCTTGTCAAAATAGCTATGGGTCTACATCTGTCGTTCTCAAACTCTACACACTACGTACCCCCTCAGAAAATATTCATCTCAAACTCAAAGGACTGACTGTGGCTGGGAAAATATGTAAGTTTTACAGGGCTGTGTTTATTTTCATTTGAGCTACAGGTAAAAGTTGCAGCTAACGCTTCATTATGAGCTACTGTCTGGAAGATTTTAGATGTTATAAGCAGGAATTGAAGAATTGACAACTACTTATGCTGCCGCCAGCAAATGATGCATCTGCAGAACCAGGATTTCACAGCATGAGGAATTTGTTTTGGCAGTTTGGTGCAGAACACAAAACAGAAATACCAAAGTTATTTAACACATTAAGAACAACTAAGATGAATACTGTGAGCTGTAAAAATGAAATCTATACTAAAAATTGACAAAAAAAATATACAGGGAGGCTACAGCTAATCACCCTCTGTCTGTTCCTGGCGGCTGCTAGAGAGGAGAAGAGGTTGGACTCAGTGATGGAAGTGTAGAATTGCACCATCATCTTCAGTGAACTTTTTAAGCTGTGACAGGAAGGCCCTCCTCTGCTGAGCCTGGAACCTCCTTTGCTCTGGCAGATATGAATATGAGCTGTCTTAAGGTGTAATAACTGTGTTTGTTTAAAACACATTCTTGTCAGCTCCATTTTTGAAATCCCTTAAATACACTATGACTCATGACCTACTACTCAGACATTTCTGTGCATTGTGAGTAAGGCATTACTGAGGGCTGAGGGTTAAAAAAAAATCTTCCTTTTAAACATAAAAGGTAACGTATGTCCGCAACTTTTCCAGCAGCTTATGGACCAAAAGACACTGCAAGAAAAAAAAGCACCAAAAATGAATGCAATAAAAACCAAGGTACAATAACTCAAATGAGGTCCAGCCTTTCATTACCAAAGTCATTCCAAAGTCTGCTCTAGATCATTGTCCTGTTGTATAAACCTATGCTAAACTTCAGCTGTTGGACAGATGGCCTCACATTTACCTCTAGAACACAGTGAAGTTCATGGTCGTCTTGTGACAGCAGTTTTTCCAAGGTCTATTAATTCCACTGTCCTATTTACATTGTGGCTACAATCTGTCTAGACGCTTGAGGTCAAAAATTGTTTAATGCATGTAAATGTGTTAAAAATATTCCACTAAGCACCTTTGGAAGACTCCTAATACCTCTGTGAGCCTCTCTAATCAGTCAAAGGAGCACATGGACACAACCAAGCACACATTGTTTGGTCTATTGTACAGTTGAAGCAAAGATTACCCAACAGGCCACATGCTCCCCATTCACAGAGCCAAAATAACCCATCCATCGTCAGCCAATGACAGAGCAGCACAAACAGGACGGTTAGCGGCAGCTCTTTTCAGGGGCGCTGATCCGAGACCTGTTAGTGGTGTACAGACAGACCTGTGAGAGGCACGCGGTCGGTCTGAGCAGGAGAAAAAAAGTCTTTTGGGCTCCTGCTTGTTTGCTTGTTGTGAGCCTCATTCTCCTTCATTCCCAATATTCCCGCTCTGATCACATTTCTTTCATCCGTATCCCAGTTTAGGAACTACTGCCTGGCCCACATCAACACTGTTTACACTGTCAGGACTGTCCCACTTTTGGGCTGACCAGTTCAGACCTTCTATATCATTTATATTTGCCAAATATGAATACAGCAGGAGTCTCTATACCTGCTAGCTCTTGATATACAAAGCACCAACACAAAACTTTTGCACTCAAGTCACTTACATTGAAAGAACTTTACAGATTCTAAAGTCAAAATAAATGCACAAATTTCAAAACTTGGCACTCAGTGAGCATCACACTTTTAGCTTTTTTCAAAACACCACACACAATTTTCTCTGTTTGACACATCAATCAAAATTGTAAGACTGTTTGTAGAATTTTGTACACTGCCAACAAAACATCATTTTCTTTTTCAATCACCCGAACTCACATGTGACACATCAACAATTTGGACTGCACAGAAATAATTCTGATCACTGTAAATACAATGAAAAAGTGGTTCATCATCCCCATTTTTGGTTCTTTCCCTTCCATCTTATTCTGCTGTTTTGAACATTGAGGAGTTTTTTTGCCTGGTGCTGGAAAGTATCATACTGTCAGCTCTATGAACTAGCCAGTCTTCTCAAGGACATGGAAGCAGCCTGTGATGACAGACTCAGAGGCATGTCACTCAAGCCCATGCTTCACTCAGTTTGTCCAGAAAAGACGTTTACAAGGCCCTGTGACAGATTTATAGAACTAATGATAGCGTGTCACATTTAGATTATATCATTCAAAGTCTTTCTCCAAGTGCTTCATTTTTCACATGTTCTTAGATAATCTGTTGCTTGAGTCTATAGTTTGTGGAGTTTATGTGTAAAGGCAATTACAAAAAACTGAATTAAACAACTGAACTAAAAACATTCTGTATGAAAATATTGGACCCATTTCCACGCAGTGTCCAAGAAAAATTTTGTAATGCTGTCCCACTAACGTTCATTTGTCTGTGCATTTGAACCGAAAAAAATTACTTGAAAAAACTTTATTACAGACATTTTAAGAGAGAGTCATATTTACAGATGGAGTAGTGGTCTTTATTGTGCCGTTTTGGATAACACTATTTGAAGGACTAAGAGCTGACCAAAGTTTTTTCCACCATCCCTCCAATGCTTATTATTAATAAAATCCAGCTCCTGAGTAGTGTCAATAAACCTAAGAGCTAAAATTTAGCTTTTTTTACTTGGATAAAAAGGTCAGATTAAAAAAAAAATACTATTGTAATGTTACACCACTCACTGGTCTCGGTCCATGTTCTCACCACTGCCCTTTACACAACACAGAACTGAGAGAAACGTCTCAATAATCAAATTAACTCAGAATAATTAGTCTTTCTTTGAGCTTTGTTAACAGTGAAATTCATGCTCAAACTAAACATTCCATGCATTTGTTTTAGTGTCGTCATGGAAACGTCTTGGACATGCAAAAGCCCTGAGAAAAAGGATTTCAGCTGATCTCAGATGTGTGTCTGAGACTTTACTCCACTTTCTGAAGAAGCGCTGTGTGTGACCAAGTGTCAGTTCTGCTCTGACCTGGATTACCACTCCAGGATCATTCAGAGATCCTCTTGCCTCGTTTACATGTTCAAAAGGAGTACAAAGAGTCCCAAAAAGCATCCCAAACTACTCTGGTAACTCCTTGTTTTTTTGGTCCGAACAGTGAGGGACATGGGACAGGTCAGGGGACACTTCTGACCCCTGCTGCTAATATTCCATGACGAAAGAATGAGACTTGTCTTTTTTCACATGTCCACTGCTGATTCTGCAGTATTTAGCTTTACAAATAAAAAAAAAAACTAAATTTATTTTTCATTCATCAGCTGGTGCAACTTTGAGGGTAAGGTCTTTAGGTTTTTAGAAAACACTGAAAACATTTGCATGGCGCAGGTGCTGTAGATGAACACCTGGCTGTGATTGGATGAAGTACCTGTCAGTAACCACCTATCACCAATCAGAGGAAGGCCAACGCCAGTCTGGGCAGTCCACGGAGCCCTGCGAGGTTAGGGTCAAGGCATCTACTGAAGGCAGCCTTTAGAAATCCCTCCTGAACCAGTGCCCCTTCTGTTTCATTAGCCGCCCCTCCCCCTTCCTCTTTGATTAGACCAGGACCAGAGCCGGGACAAGGTGGGGGTGGGACCAGAGCTGTTTTTGTGTGTGTCCCAGTCAAGACACATTCCTGTGATGCAGTTCTTCGGTGAAAACAGCAGCAGACCTAACGACCCCGCTCTAATTGCACAGTGTCAATATTGTTGCATTTGGATTCCCTAAGCGCTCATACAATATGCACCGAGAAAGCTAAGCTGATAGAACTCAATCTGCAGAGGCTGGATCAGATTACAGTCTGTCACCTTCTGAAGCTTCTTCAAATGGAAAACCTGCAGGCGTCACAATCATTTTGTCTTTAAAGCATTGTCAAGCTACAAACAACATTCATAATGGCTAGATGGAGAACACCTTTTAGTGCAAGGGCCATTTACAAGTTTGCCAGACCAGAAAAATAATAGCATAATAACCATTAAATAATGACAACCATTTTTTTACCCTTTGTTTTAGTGCAAAGAAGTACAATTACATTTTAATGTCAGTGTTCTCATCACTTGCAACCAAAAAAGGCTAATGTTGGCAATATGGCTGACAATATGGCTTTGATGCTAATTCTATGGAGCTAGCATTAAGGTCACTAACTTTTACTCTTGCATCACTGACCTCTCTTCCTACAGGAACACATTTCTTTCATCCAACTACGATCTGCAGGGCCATGTTGATGATGAATGATGATTTTTACTTTTAACCATATGAAACGAAATCCGTTAGTACATGAATATGAATGTACAGTATGTGTTTCTCTTCCAGCATGTGTCCTCTGTGGGCTCGATAAACAAATGTAAAGCGTATTATTTTGATGGGATGGTAGATTTCATTTTTATTTTAAACAGTTGTTTCGTCTGTTCAACTGAAGACCATAAGTAAAACATAATCACTTCTTTCACTTTTTTCTTGTATCCAAATACATGAGACTCATTTGTACTTCAGGTCAGTTCAGTATGGCTCAGTTTGGAACAGTAACCCTAAGAAGCTTGTGTTTCCAATGTGCTCTGTCAAGAGAGACATCTGCTATGGAAACTTCATATTTGCATTTTAGGCCCCTTTTAATTGAAACATACCAGTACTGACCTGACCTGCAACGGACCGCTCCAGCACACAATAACATAGTCTGGGTTTAATTCTGCTTGTGATGAAACTATGAGACCACATCCTGTTGGAAGTGTCTTTGTTCTGTCTAATCACAAACAAGCACTGACAACCTGCCATTTACCTTTTCTGTCATTGCTCTTCTGGATTTGTTTTACTGTAGGACTTTTTGCCTCATAATTTGTTAACTGTGACTAAAAATATATATATATTAAAAAAAACCTCATTAAACCAACAACAGCCCCGTTTTCCTCTCCACAGATCATACCAGTTTATTGGCCCAAATGGAAGTTGGTTATTTACAAGAACAGCTGACGCCTGACACTGAGTTACCACCCGATACATGGACGGGTAATAGACAAAGGATCAATACACACTCTCTGACTTTATTAACATCTGCAGTTAGTGCCTTTTGGTCAATGAAGACACAGTACAGCTCACATTTTACCTCTACATTTAACAATAAACTCATTTAAACTAACCCTTTTTTATTGATATAGTTTCTATCGAGATTATCCAAATATAAATGCAATACACCAACCAGTATCCCTCAATAAAATGCATTTTGCATGTTTGTAGCTTTTATCTGCAGTTTACTAAAGGTGGTAAGGCTATACTATGATGTTTAACAATATAGTGTTAAATCAACGTCTTTAAAGTTTTGATTCAAGTGTATAACACACTCAAATGAAACCCAATAACTAAAATATGACGTGACAAACTATATGTCTTCTTTTCATTGTGACACAAAAGTTGATGAGCAGTGGGGTTGCGAGGCAGAGGTGTGCCATAATGCCTCCAATCTGTGGAGAAGAAGGCAAGAAGGAGTAGATGGTTGTAGCAGTGTGCGAATAACAACTAAACATGGCCTATGGATATGCAGACTCTATTACAAAAACAATAAATAAATAAATAACGGCATGTCTTGGTGATTGCTGCAGCATCATGGGGCAGATGTGCTCAATCTGGAGCAACCCAGGTTTTTTCTGCACAAATGTGTGTCAATGTGGTCTGATGGTCTTGAGGATTAAACCAAGAACTCTGGCCTAACTATCTTGAAGTTGAATTTACCAAAGGAATTGCCAAGGTATGTTTTTGTTTAATATGTCAAATTAAAGGAGCACCATGTAACTTTTGCCTAAAACCTACCGTTTCAGAAGTACAACACAGGGATCTGCACCTTTCTACTGGCTAAAAGTTATCAGTATCTCTTTAAAGATCAGTTATTACTCACATTTTCCGTTCAGCACCATGAGGTTTATTTGCTTTATTTGCATTACAATCCAATAAATAGTATGGCACTGTGTGGACATAAAATTTCCTGTTTTTCTGTCTCCAAGGGGATAAAAGCTATATACAAGTGGAAATCATTTAGTTTGGTTTTATTTCAGGGTGCTTTGAATCAGTTTGAACCCCTTTCATACAGAAAACATGGGTGACAAGCTGCACATAGATCAAAAAGAGAAGCTTATGTTGGCAGTTGGCTTGTTCTTGGCTTGTTGAGGTTTTCAGGTGAGGTAAGTAACTTTAGTTTTTGAGGATTTTGCTTCGACTTCAAATCAATTAGTAGAATCATTGTCAATAACACATGCAACGTCATTTCCAGGAGTTTTCAAAAATGATTGAGGATCCACAAGTAAATATGAGCACATTGGCACTAACCTCAATGAATATTTGGATAAAATACTTCAAGTTTTGTATCACATGCTGTGTTTCATAAGCTGGCACAGATTTAAATCTCTTTGTCATTTCCTGAGAACATAATTACATTCCGTTTCTCTTTCAGTGGAGCTTCATGAGAAACATTACAAAGCTTTCTGCCCAAAAATGGAGGATTATCCTGATCAACATTAAAAGTGTGTAATCTGTCAGTGACACTGCAGCCGTTTTCTCCTAGAGTCTGTCTGTGAAAGTGAAGAGATATGAGCCGCAGTGGGATTTATGAGATTAAGGCAAACTTTCCCTTCAAGATTAAATATGTGTAATCTTTAGACCAAACAGGACTGAGGGATTAGAATGACTTCTGTGACCAAAAGAAATCCCTTCAGAAGATGACATGATACTGAGATTATACCTCGAAAGAATGGTTTAATCTTGTGAAGTGAGCTGGGTCTGTCCGATACTTCCAACCCATTGAACACTATGAAGGATTTAAGAATTATGTTTGTGAAAAATATCTTTAACCTTGCAGATACCAACTGTGTGGACAACAACTGTGAGACCTACATTATGTTTAAAGTAACCCTGCAAAACTTTAAGGCAGTAGAGGGTGTAGATCCCTCGACAGACTCTCTGTAGAGAGTTACAATTTTTAGCGGTTTCAGTGAGTACCGTGTCATGATTCTACTGATCTCATGTCCAAGAACCACTCAATAATTATGAGAATATACATTTTTGGGCTAACAGTTACTCGGTGCTACTGGCTAAAAGTTATGCAGGACAGCTTTAACAATAAGTATCAATCATTGCATTATTAAAGGTCAACATTAATTTATTATTTAGCCCTTCAGGACACACATACAATTAAATATATAATTTCCATTTTACAATCTGTGTGCTTTGTTATGAAAATAATGATGTATAAAAAACAATATATATATTACATATAAGCTCCATAGATTATGTATATATCCATCATCATTTAAAAGAAATATCAACATTATAAAAAATAACACATTACACTAGCTTTTAAAAGCTAATGTTTAAAAGAGATTCAGTCTATAAAAATACTTTAGGCTATAGAAATGTTGCTTTTTTATTATTTATTTATAAATGCATTACAACCAATCATTTGAAATTTCGTAGTTTTCATTCTGCCTTTATTAAAAAAAAAGCATGACATATCCCCTTGTGTCTGAGCAGACAGGTGTTTTTAGAGGTGGTTGTGCCCCAACAGGGAATATCTGGCAGCCTTTATTCAAAATTTCAATCATTTTATTTTTAAATTATGAATTTCTTTTTTTAAATTTTTTTATTTGCATTTTACTATTTCTTTCCACCCTACCATCCAGGATATGCTTTTTATTTATTATAAATGGTGGGCATTATCAAAAGACCATAATATTTGCTAATAAAACAACCTTTTATGATGTTGTGACAATATTTTAAATCCGAATGGGGCTATACAAATCGTACATCCTGCTTAAAACTCTCTCTGTCACTAGATAAATCTCAAGCAGAACCTAGTATCTGGACAAAGTGAAGCCTCTTGCAGACATTACCGTAATATTCACCGCAGCAATAACGACCACCATCAGCCAATATTTTAAAGTAAGAGCGTGCCCCTCTGGTGTCGTGAGTGGAAGCCCGGGGAATCATTACCACGGCCTCTCCATAACCTCTATAAGTCAGGTTAGTGTCAATAAGGCGGCCTTTAAAAATGGATAAGGGTGATCACCTCATAGCGGCCATCCCCCTGAGCTGGTTCTCATTTATAAGTCATGTCTCAAATTCAGGAGGCGTCACTCAGAGTGTCACTCTAGGACTGTTTGGGTTTTCCCAGCATCAGCATGCAGTCCCGTAGCATGGAGACAGATGCTTTTGATTTAGCTTTAAGAAATCTGAAAGTTTAAAGGCTGATACAATGCTCCTTGATCCTTATGTAAATATTAAAGAGCTTATTACACATTACATGGTTTTCTAGCATAGAGAGCCTAAGTGGGGCCTCTTCTCAGAGAACACATGTTCTCAAGGAACAAACTCAACAGAAATTAGTGTGATCCATCTGTTATATACTGCTTTTGAGCTGTCATTTTCACATCTGTTGTTTGTTGACATGGCAATATTTGATATAGACAGCCACTGTTTTTGAAAAGACTTTCCACTCAATTTAGATTTTTATTTATATATGTCTTCTGTCTATATGTCTACAACTTCAGCTATAAACTGTCTTTATTTAATGCTTGTGTTGTGGATGTGTACCTGTAGGGGGATCATCAGAATGATACTGTGCATGTGTTTTCACTGACCAATGGCTGTTCAGCATCAAAAATGATCTTTTAACATCTAAATGGTAAATAGGATGCATTATATAACACTTTTCTACCTTCTTGGGCACCCAAAGCACTTAACATGAAGCTTCTGTTCCCACACAGTCACACTGTGGTGGTGGCAAACTACCTTTGTAGCTACAGCTACCCTGGGGCAGTATGACAAAGAGATGTGGCTGCCACACCAACAGTGCCAGCGCCCTCTCCAAACATCACCAAACACACCACAATCACAATGACACACTCATACACCAGTGGCACAGACACTGGAGGCAAGGTGGGTAAAGTGTCTTGCCCAAGGACACAACAACAGTAAGAACTGAGGGGAACAAGGATTGATTTAAGTTTCTATCATTAATTTGATTCAAGAACAGATTAATAACTCCATTCATTCAGGATGGAGCCTATCCTAAGGTTTGATATGGGTAACCCCATGAGTCATATTTGAAGTAAACTTTCCCTTTCAATGAGGCTGGAAGTATAGCTGTATTCTGCCACTGTAAATATTAGACTGTTTTCAGTATAATCACAGGTCTATCTCTACATTATAATCACAAATAAAATATATATACTACATGCTAACAATGCCAACTCTCTGTCATCCAGTGTTTTGCTCCACCTTTTGGAAAGCAAACCACTCACTTACAACATGGAGCCAAACTGTCCAAAGTACATATCCAAACTGTACTACTCCAGTGGTAACTAAGCTATAGAAATTAACAGACAACTTTTCACTCTCATTCATTCACAAGGAGTACTTTAGATTTACCAATTCACCTGTACATGCAAGTCTTTGGACGGTGGGAGAAAGGTAGAGTGACTCACATTGAACCCACAGCCTTCATTGTGTGAGACAGATACCATAATTTCCAAATTTTTTTGCATTGGGTAACATCACATTCCAGCCCCTTGTTTTTTTTTCCATTGACATTTTATTATTCCCATGTAAGCTGACCTTTGTGTTGAATCAGACATGTTATGGCAGCCTTGCGCGACATATGTAGATTTGTCCGATCAAAACGCCAATTTGGAGGGTCCAGCTGAGAGCTCAGAGGAGAACCCTCCGTGTGACGTGTGCAAATGTCACACACAGAGAAAGGAAGCTGCATTTATTCATGTGGACGTCAGCGACAGGGCTGTGTCCGGCCGCCACGCTGCAGACAAAAGAGGGTGAACTCCCCTGAGGAGGACGAGCTGGAGGGCAGGCTCACGCACACCAGCTGGAGCGGACGCCATTGTCTCGTCATAGATGGACACCCAGGCTCATAATTTCATATCTGTGAGGACTTTTACTGAAATAATGCTGCACATGACCTCATTTATGCAGTCATAATATTAATCTACAGTACTTTTTTAAAGCATCATTGCTGTCCATGCACATTATAATAGATTTGATTCTCATCTTTAACCAGTTAGTCCCGTTAGGAGTCAATGGTTACTTGAGACTATACCGGCAACTTTTGGCCTGAGGCGGGGTACACCCTGGACAATGGCCATTCAGTCACAAGGCTGAAGTTTACAGTTCACCCTCACATTTATTCACTAGGGGACAATTAGATACTTTTCTTTGGACTGTGGGAGGAAGTGTGGACATGCAGATTCCACACAGAAAGGCAGCCTAAGGGTTGAACCCATAACTTTCTTGCAATTTGAACCCAAGTCTATTCTACCCTTCTGGTGCATTGTTGTGTACATTTTTGATTTTGTCTCTGAATTTTTAAAGCTAACTCACCATATGACCAATTTTTCACACACGTTAAAATGTTCCTGCTGGGTTACTGTATGTATTCACGAGAGGAAGAGAGGTTTGACAACAGTGGCTCATATTCTTGATTTTACCATGCACAGCAGCTGGAGCCTCCAATGAGTTCACAAACTACATAAGATCCATTTACTTTCAACGAAACCCCTACCCCCAATGGTGTGGCAACAGTTATGGGTGTGTTTTAGATTTGACAACAGATTTACTGTTATTAATGTAAACAACATGGTGTTTCAATGATCAGCCCTCTGATTTGTACTTTCACATGAGCCACAGATCACAGCTCACTAACTGGGATTCTAAAATGACTAGTTTTTGTAATAATTTTGATAAAAGTCTCATTAGTGTCTCTTCTAAACATTGAATTATATACTATATTATACATGCAGCCTCAAACAATGCCATATTTAAATTGATTAAATTTGTCCAATCACTAACTCTCTTTTTTCTGACCCCAGAACTGTTTAAGCTTTTAGTATTTATTCGGACATACACAACAAGCTTGACACAAAGTATTCAGAAAATATATGCCCAATACATAGATGAGCACTGATCTGTAAATGATAATCTGTATAATAGAAGCAGGACTGATGAATGCAATAATATATATGTATGTCCTAACTGTCTGCTGACCTCCTAAATGACCTCTTTAATGCACTTCCAAGCAATTTCTCTCACTGTTTGTTATTATTTCTACAAAAGCTTACACCACAGTCCACAATGTATTTATTCATCACGCATTATGGAATAATAAATATGGCGTATTAAAAGCTTCTACCTTGTATTATGTAATGCACAGATGAACAAGAGGCTTATGGCGAAGCCTTGGAGATTTGACACGTTATTGCTGCCACCTGGAGGCCATGTGAAGAACATACAACAGCAAGGAATCTTTCTAGGTGATAAATAAAGTTTTTATTGTTTTTTTTTAAACATTTTTACAATTCTGACTATTTTTTAATATATGTATATATATAATATATATTTAATATATATGCTACAGAGTCACATTATCTTATTCATTTTGACTTCTAAAGACTTAATACCCAACATTATTGGTATATTATCATAAGAAGGTTTATACTTATAAAGCCTAAGTGTTTAACCTGTACAGTAAAAACAAAATACATCAAGCATGTGTGTGTTTCCCATAGGTCATTATTGTTGCCTATCAATACAGGGACCAAAACAAAGACACTCCTGCTGTATCCAGATTGGTACAAACTGGTTTTTGAATATATGTGTTTTTTTTTTTAGGTTCGTCCTACTAAATAGGCTCAGCCAGAGCTGAGTCCTTAACTCCGGCTGACAGAACGGCAAACAGCACCGGGGGCAGCAGCGAGCGGAGGTACAGGGCTGCTCTGGGGATGGGGTGGGCCAGCAGCACCTCCTTCCTCTTCCTGTTCACTGCCAGCAGGATCTCATTGGCCAGGACTGAGGGCCGCACACCGTGGCTCAGCTGACTACTGATGTCTGCGTAAGAGCATATACAGAACATACAGGTTTTTATTTAAGATTATACATAATGGTAGACATACAGTAGTTGAGTAATGAGTACAACTCTAACTATAACGCTACATGCCCTTATAGCAACATTTTTTTCACCTCAATGTTTTGGAAGTGATATAACTGAGATCCAGGTGATGATTGGTTAACTAAGATTGGTAAAAGAGCTTTAAATCACTTTTAAATCACTTTTAAATCACTTTTTCTATAGCTCTATAGAAAGTGAAACACATTCAAAGTTTCTTGGTGAGAGTCTGTTATGCAATGATCATACGGGATGGTTGCTGCCTCCTGTCCTAAAAAATTGGGACTTTATACTTTTATGCTTACCTAATTTTAGACGCTGCTAAATTAAATAATTGCCACTTTCCCATGCTTGGATTTTGCTCACTCTGAAAAAAAGGCCTCTTTTGCATATTCATTGGTGAAAAATCAAGTGTGCCCAGAATTCTGCTTTTGGAAGACATGCAAGTAAATGATTAGTTTATTTTTGTTGCAAGTGCTATACATTTTGCACACCTCTGCGAAATAGGCCCTAAACTACCCAAACTCAGTCAACACTCCACCAGCAGATGACTGCGCATCCAAACAGTATTATTTATACAACTGTCTGTCGAGTTGTTCCAGTCACGTAGAAGTATTTGTACTCACATTCCAGCAGGCGGTTCTGTTTCGGGGCAGATTCCTCGACAGGTGCTGGTGGTGGTTCAGAGGCATTGATGAAGGTGTGGCTGATGGTGCTGACGATTATCCCGTACTCTTCCACCTCGGCCCGGAGGCAGTCAAAGAAGGCCTGTGCTGCATGCTTCGAGGCAGTGTCTAAGGAGCCGTCATAAAAACATATTTATTTATGTGCAACAACAATGAGGCATGCAGCAGCGTCTCATTCCTCACATAACACAAGAAAAATAGTTTGGGTAATTGTTTTCTGCTGAGATGTTATCCTCTGCGATACGTCATCCTGTGGGAATGTAAGATGTGTTTGAGATCTAGATTTAGCTTCGGTTACATGCATTTTTAGATTCTTGAGTGAACCTCCTGAGTTACCAAAAACAGATGTCTTTTTTATTCATTTAATATCTACTGCTTATCCTGTTATGGGTCACATGGGTTGCAATCTGTTCCATCTGCTTAGGTCATGAGGTTGAGAACACAGTGGACAAACAGCAGTCAATCGCAAGGCTAACAGAATAAGACACTGTCTCTCAGTTCCAAGGATCCTTACTTAAAGGCCAGCTCATCCAGAGTGTGAAGGCTAAAGTCCTGCTAAGTCCAAATGAAAGTCTTTTGCAACAGGCCTCAGGCCGAGGCCCCATTCTCAGTTATGACAGTATTTTTAATAAAACACACTAGGTTAAACCTCAGTATAGAGAGATAACAAAAAAAGAGATTAAGATGGTGGAGAATATGCACATAACATACACACAGGGCTCTGTGTTCATTGTCCATTGTCATAATTGAACTTTTGTTTTTATTTAAAGTGCCCTGACTTGTTCCACATAGCAGTGCCTCTTCATTTGGCCACACAATGTCACATTATTTTAGGTAGTTATATTTAATGAAATATTACCTTACCATGTTTTTGACAAAGTTAAGCATGAACTCAATTACAACAAAAAATAAGCAGATGATTTATTGTAGAATCACAGTGAGATGATTGCGAGTATCCGATTTTGCTCTGTGATTCATGAAAACGGACTAAAACATTTGTTTATGCTGATATGATCAAATACCTTACATTTGTTGATGTGAACTGTCATATGCACAGTAAGGAAATATGTTTTTTTTCCCATGTCAATAATAGATGCCTTAACATCTGGTTGAAAGTATAAAAAGTATTAATGTGCAAAGTTAGTGTGCAACATCACCTATATGTGCAATAGTCAGCATTTAATGTGCAAAGATTAACTGTGTATGTGCAAATAGAGAATAAAACTGTAAAATGTATCTATAATTTAAGATACAAATGATATTATTATAAAATGGACGGTGACAATTGCTCTGAACTGCACTTCCTCTCATACCACGTGATGCATTGTCGATAATTTAAGTGACCAAGGCCGTGAAGTATCCTCAGCTTCATCCTTGGATCCTTGCATTGTGATTGAGAAACACCCAGACAGTGACAGACAACCATTCCATTGGGGAATGAATTGCCCCACGGGGATAAAAATCCATTCACCTTCAGCCACTTTGAGTAGTTTAGATTCAGCAATTCACCTTTACAAACAAGGTGACTCACTGACCACTCGGCCACTGTCTATTTCCTGATTTTGCAAATGGTCAGACAAAGTAGAAGTGAGCTTAAACCCTGAAGTAATTTTTGTTGCTCACAATATGGCCAATGTGATGACCAGTGTAACAGCAGACAACTCACACGAGCTTCTGAAAGGAACTGCCAGTCTTCCCTGGATACTATTGACCAACACAATCTGTCCGGATCTCCTTGACATCATTGAAGGAAGAACACCTAAAAAGACACATGCACTTTTAGATAACGTAGACCTAACATAGCCTCTGGTAAACTTTAAAACCCATTCTGTGTTTACCTTTAGCCAAAGTGCTGGGCCCAAAGTAGTTGATGTCCATGATGTTGCGGTCCACCTCCAGAGAGATACTCTGCACCGGGCCTTTGACCTTGATGCTGCTGTTACAGATGAGGACGTCCACGTAGCCGTAACAGTCCACCACCTCCGTCACCACGTCCTCCATACTGTCCATGTCGCTGAAGTCCAGGATCACCAGCTTTGGAGCAAAGGTCTGGAGACATGCGCAGGAACTGGATCACAAACTGGCAGTAACTAAAGTCAACATAATTAGAAGTGACAAGCTTGGTCCGTCTGACTTTGAATCAAAATACAAAAAATACTAAGTAAGGTCTCTGGGAGCTGGCTTTCTGGGGTCAATATCAACGAACAGAGAATAAACTGCTTTGAAATGCATCTGGATAAAGACTGAAACTAAATCAGAGAAACAAAGCATTGCAAATCTGAACTTAGATAAACGCTAACAGTTAGGGAGGTGCATTATGTTATTGTTTGCAATATGTTGTTATATTCTTATTGCAATAAATACCAAATGAAAAATATAATAAATATTCTGTGTTTTATGTCCATACGGTCCATCTCTAGTTCTCTAGGATTGGTTTGACAAGATTTCTATCAAGTAATTGATCTGAGATTAATTCTTCTTTGCAAGTTTATTTATTTATTCATTTTCTACCTCTTTTCCTGGGGGGCATAAGATGTGTACGGCCTTGACAATCTCACAGGGTTAACGCTTAGAGACAGATACTGATAGACAACTGTTAATTTACTCTGGTACATTTAGATTCACTAATTCACCTTTACATGCATGTCTTTGGACAGAGGGGGGATGCACAAGGAAGACTTGTAGTCTCCACACAGCGAAACCATTGACTTTGGATAAGCTTTTAACCCACACAAAGACTCATTGTGCAAATAATTACAGTGTCTCTGAAGTGTAACAATAAAACATTTCTTCAGTTGCAACAATGAGGAAATCATGAGAGTTCACATGTTGTCTGACTGGATTTTGTTTAAACAGTGAGTATATTTTAATAAAGTCACACCTGTACTGCCCTGATGTAGTGAAGATACACAAAAGGACAATGTGCTGTCAGAGGATATCCAGCTATTGTGTTAATCCAGGACAGGAAGTGCTCTTAATCTGGAACCAGAGTGTTGAGATAAAAACAAGGACAAAACCTGTTCTTACCAAGTCTTTTCAATGCCATATATGCACAGACATTTCACTTATTTCACTTTGTATTGTATGGTACAGCAGAGTTAGGGGTTAGGAGATGGGACAGTTAAAGGCTGAGTAAGAGATTTGTCAGAAGAAAAAAGTATGGTTTGTGTTTGAAGGGGCTAAAATGGTTCGGTTTGTTATATGTTTCAGAAAGTGATAGATGTGTCGGGCTCACCTCCCGGGGGTCGGCGTCATTAGTCAGAGTGTCGTACAGAGACTCCAGTTTGTCCCAGCTGGTCCCACACAGAATCAGTCGTGCCCCGCCTTTGTGGAAGAGCTGGGCCAACTCTGGACAGGCAACAACAGAGTGTTATTTTGTAAGCGCGCCATTTTAATGGTGAGTAAGATGGTGCTAAAAATATAGTGAGAAAAAGGGGTCATGACATGTTTATGAAGATGATGAAAGTGTACATGAAGGTTTACAAAAGGCAAAAATGGCAATTGCATTAAGTGTCACTCAATGTACGTCAAAACAGAAGCAGCATCTACGTTAAAAACAACTTTTTTCTTTCACCAATTAATATATATTTCCGTTTATGGCAAGTCCTAGATATGGATCACTGCCTGAATCAATTATTCCAATAGTTCTTGAGGGGATACTATTGTATTTAAAGTGAGGTCAAAAGTTCAAGAAGTGTGAAGCTAAACAGGGACACTACAATATGTGCACAAAAATACTGCCTTTGTGTATTGTGAAATTATTTGAATGGGTGTCAACAAGAGCCAGGATTCTTGGAGCCAAAATGCACTTCCACCAGAACTTCCTTATTGAAAACTGTCAAACTATGGAAATGTGTGGATGAATTATGAATGATTTACCAGTTCCCACTCCAGATCCGGCATCAGTGATCACCACTACTTTGTTTCTCACTTGATTGTTGGACATGAAGAGTATGATCTCACTGTAGACATAGTAGACTCCCGCTGCCAAGACGATCAGCACAGGCAGCAGGACCATGAAGGGCAGGTCCATGGTCTGCAGAGAGGCAGAGAGTTAGAACACTGCTGACCTACTGACCTCCATTGGAGCGCAGACAGATCAGGTTTAGGTTTGTTAAGGTGTGCCCTGTTTATGGTGTAACCTATACCCTGCCAAACACACACATGAACTGACATTAAAAGCATATATTTTTCTTTTGTGTCAATGTTATTAAAGAGTGGGGTCTATTTGGGACTTATGACTGATCTTTGGGTTGGTGTGAAATGTCAAAACTGATGTGAACAAATACTCTAACTCAGACATGCCTAAAGTCCGGCCCGGGGGCCAGTCATGGCCCAAGTCAAATTTTCATACGGCCTTGGCTTCTATTATAAAATGCATTGTTTATGGCCTACTGCTCTGACAGACAGCACCACTGTTACTACAGTCCACATCCCAGAACCCCCCTTATCATTTGAATCAGTGAGTTACGTTTACTTTTTAGTAAAAAAAAAAAAGAAATTCTAGTTTTAATCTGTTACAGAAAAATGTAGAGTAAGCCTTTTTTTTTTTTTTTTTGGTAAGCTTTGGATAGGAAGAAACAGTAGTTATAAACATTCGCAACTGGACTCAGGCATTTGATACTTTTGAATTACTTTTGAAGATTTACTGTCAAAAGTAAAATCATATAGATTACATATAAGTATTGTAAAAGTATTTTAAAATCAACCTGAGGTAAAAATATTATATAGAATATATTCTTAATGTTTTCTCTCCAAATGTGATCAAGAATGTTTTCTTTATTGAGATGTGTTTATGTCCTTGTGGTTTAAGTCTGGTTTACATTGTCATTAACAAAATTATTCCTTAACATTTAAATGAGTTCCATATTTATAGTTCAGAAAACATCATGATCATGAGATTTTTACATTTTCAGTCTGCCATCCTTGGAACACTATATAATAATGTATTTTGAATATGAATGAATTTTTCAAACGAGTAAGTCAAATATGTTTGATAAGTTAAAACAAAAGTAACGGAAATGGTTGTGACCCTGCCCTGTGGTCTATCCAATTCTTTAGTGCTCACCAGCTGGTAAATTGCTCTTTTAATAGTGGGGTATAAAGTAATTTGTGCTATCTGGTGGTAAATGTACAGATTACACTCACTGTACGCTTTTTTAGAGCATGTGAACAGTTATGGTAGCCATACAGAGACATGCCGTTGTCTGTGAATAAACCTAAAAATCTGAAGCAAAATCAGTTTAATTCTTAAATGAGAGTACATTTTTACACAAAGTAATTAACAGTGGCACTTTTACTTAAGCACAGATTTTGAGAATTCTTTTCCATCTTTTCAGTGTTCATGTTCACACTAGATTGATATAAACTATCATTCTTTCAAGTCAGCTTTTGGTATTTCTGGTGAGACTGGATAATAGGTACAAACAAGGAAGCAGCATGTCCCAGCAAGGCTACCATAGATGTTCACATGCTCCAAAAAGGAGGAGCGCCAGGCGTGGCATTTGAATCTGCACTTTTGTCACCAGAGGCAACCAAAAAGACCAAAATGGTGTCCTGCCACCACTTATTCAATCAGGTGTGAGAACTCAGCAAATAGTTACTAATCATATTTGCACATTTAAACATGTCATACCAGGTATATGTTTTGCTATATTTCTCTCCAGGGCAATCAACAAACGGATCATATATTACTGCTGACTTTTTTCACCCACTACTCTCCATTGCCTCCTTGGCTAACAAAATGCATAAATTAGCAAGGGTTCTCCTTTAAGCCCATTGTGAAGCCGTTTAAGGCCTGACTTAAAGAGAACATCTAAATATATTCTGGCCACACTGCTCTTGCACTATGGCAGCTCAAGAATACTGTCACAAGACTCCCCCAAGAAGGTTTATGATCTTACTTGTACTCAACACAAACTGTTTGACATGTGAACACATGTCACGATAAACCCTAATCCACATTGAAGTTTAGTTTATATATTAACCCTTAAGGCCCTTTCTCTCAGACAAGACCCACTTGGGTTAGTCCCAGTTTGTAACAATAAACAGAATGAAACACTTGTAATCCGGGTTATTCTTGGTCACTTACAGCACGGAACAAGAGCTAATCCTCCAGGACTGGCTGCTGTTATACTCTGGGGTTCGGTTAGGTAACAGGGCCCGTCCCTCTGAGGAGGTTAATGTCCATTCAAATGGCTCCGTCCCCTCAGTCTGTCTGTCTGCTGCTCACTGGAACCTGCTGCTGAGAATAGACACTGCTTGAGTCAGCCACTAACGCGCACAAATGTGGAGCAGAGTGTCACTGCTATGCACCAGTGCTGGCAGTAAGAAGGAAAAGAGTGATCCTTACTTTAATGTGTTAAATTAAGTCTTCATCTCAGCGGCTTCCTTTATGCCATAAAAATAAATGTAAAAATAATTAATAGATAGCTAAATAAAGAAATGCATGGATTGTACCATTTATTTTTAAAAAAAAGTTTGAAAAGTGTCACCATTTTTACTAAATTTGTTGTTTCTAGGATGTTACCTAATAGCATGTCTATATTATTCAAGACTGACAAACACAGTGTTATTTTTATGTCATTATACAGTATGTTCCACAATATAATACATTTTACACAATGCACTGCAAAGCAGCTGTCATGTTGCCATAAATGTCTGTCATAAATTATTATCCATCTTTAGCTTCACAATAGGCTAATTATAGGCTACGTCTTGCTGCTTCAACTTGACAAACAAGCAGCTCTCGAAGGCACTTGGCAGGCTAAAGAACTTGAAAAGAAATGTAATGACATATAATGTAATTGCTTACAACACATTGGTTTCTGGGCTCCATTTACTGTCTTTTAATTAGAGAAAAGCTTAGTAGATTAGGCTAATAATCTACTTGGCTAATGTGCTATTTAGATAAGTCATGAGCTGTATCTTATTGCCTTTGTCTTTAGGCGTATGTAAAACTATAGGTCGTACTATAAAGGGCGTCTTTATCTTTATCAAGACTTTATCTTATTCAAGCAGATAAGAAAGGATATAAGCCTGTAAACAAAGGCACGTTGAGTAGTACAACCCGAGGAGGGCGACATCGAGCATTTCTCGCGAGATTTCACTGAATCCCAGGAGCTCGCCTATGCTTTCTCCGCTCTGTCCCTCGTTCCGTTTGGGAAGAAGAAAATAAACCTACAGCTGCTAACTTGGCTAGTCATGGAACCACACACGAAAGACTGATTCTGCTGCGGGGAACTGAACCACAAGTGCTTTTCCTGCATGCACTGGGAATTTGGGGATTTTCGGGATCGTGTCTTTTTAAAAAGTCAAGTTGAAGACGCCAGGCAGCAGAGGATTTTCCTTTAGCTACGTGCTAGCTATCTCTGCTAACCGTAGCCTAGCACTGAGCACTGGATGAACTTCGCATGGGTTGACTGCTGCGATAAGATTGTAGCCTGCGCTCTGACTGCAAGCTTACTTTTTGGGCTCGGTCTTTCACATGGGAGTCAGTTGTTACTTGATGGAGGTTTTCTCCCCGGAGCTTGAAGGCGTTAAATGTGCGCACATGTTGTTTTTTATGTCTTACGCCATCACGTTATTGATTTGGAAGCCCACTGGCAAGCTAACAGGATATTAGCCACTTCTCTTGCTTTTGTGGTCGCTGGATGAGAAGGGTGGCTTAATGGCAGCTAATAATTTATTGGAGGGTTGTTCTGGGATGCAGCTAAACTGACAAAAAAGGCAAACCTTAAATTTCAAGAGGTCTTTTCTTTAAAATGCATCGAGTATTCTCCAAGTTGGGATAGAAGAAGTCGTGCAGGAAAGCAGCGGGATTGCCTCCTCTGTGGATAAAATAACCCCTGATAAAAACTGTGCGAAAAGAGGAGAAATGTCTACCGCGAAGGAAAACCCCTGTAGGAAATTCCAGGCGAACTTCTTCAACAAAAGTAAATGTCAGAACTGCTTCAAACCCCGGGAGCTGCATCTGTTAACGGACCAGGACTTGACCCAGGTAAAATATACACTTTAGAATTGCGTTTGTCTCGAAATCATCGGAAATCGATTTGGATGTTTTTGTTATGGCTTGTCTTAATGTGAGTAATTTGCGCATCAAAACTACATGACTTTCATTTGGATTCGTTCTGACTTTGAATTAAAGTGCACTCTCAAGTCAATGAGTACAATTACATAATACTACTTGGAAATAGTGGGGTGTGTGAGACTATATATTTATTGGTTAGTTTCCCTCTCATTGTACCTTATAGTGATGCCGATACAGCAATATTTATTAAAACTAGAGCTCCAAGATACATCGCAGATGTATTGTTTTCACGTGTCTACAATCACAATATGGTTATTGAAAAGAGCAACTTGTAAATGTTTGTGAAACCAACAATTTGAGTAGTTGAAATAAGAGTTAGTCCAAAACTTTGTATTAGGGCTGCATGATATTAGAAAAACATGTGATATGCCATTACTAATTTGAATATTGCCATAACAGTATGAGCTGTGACACTTGAATGATCTTTGACAAAGTTGATTTAGAAAATATAAAGAAACACAATGCTCTGGACTAACCTATCAAAGCAAGAGCTAAATAGATATGAAGGCTGAAACTGGACTACACACTAAACAGGTCCAAACCAGGACATGTAGGAAAGAACCATGTCTAAACCAGGAGTTTTTGAAAAAATTAGACACACCAGAGTTTGATTGTCACATAATGTTACTGCGATTCGCATTCTTTACCATGCTAATATTGCGATCAATACTATTGTGATTATGTGTTTATTATGTGTATTGCTATTGCAGTGTCTAACCTGGTTCTTGAGTATCCGGTTATGGAGCTTTAAATAAGAGCCGGTTTACTATTGGAATTGTAGATCAGTAGTGGTCAAGAGATAAGGGGACTTTTGCATGTTGTTCCATTTCAAACACTAAATTAAACTACACTTTCTCTACTTTAAGAGGACTAAATTCAACTTTTGAATATTATGCCGTTATTAAAATAAATGTAGTAAATACTTGTATAGTTTTAACCTTTTATCTTTTCATTATTTTTAGTAGTTTAAAATATTGCAATCTTCTTTTCTATTTTGACCTTCACAAAATTTAGTTCCATTCCTACCATATCATGATGAATATTATATTGACGCATTATTTTTGACTGATGTTGGTACTTCCCAAATTGTCTTGCTTTGTGTTGTGTAGTGCAAAGCTGTTGTGTATTTTATTTCAATTGCAGTCAATGTATTATCAGCACTTAAATCTCTTTGCTTTTTCGCTTTGGGATTCATACTTATATTATTACTTTTAAACACAGATGTCTAATGATTTCGTTACATGTGACAGATATTCACCGTTAAATGTCAAAATAATTAGGCAAATATAGCTGAAGATGTGACCAAAAAGTTGGTGCCACTATTGTGAGCTCTGTCAGTGAAGACTTTTAGTTCCTAATATTATAGAGTATATTTTTGCTTTACTTTTACTCCGGGATATCATGATCTTGCATGTCGTTATTGCTGCATTTAGCATAGTTAATAGATATTACATATTACATTTTGATCTGATATTGTGCAGCTCCTACTTAAGTGTAGTAGTACTAATTACATCTACAAAAAAAGGTCAGTATGAATATAACCAGCATACTATACAAAAATACAACATGTAGCATATTGTCATAGCGAGTCAAATGTTCAAAGGGACCTGTTATGATAAGGAGTAAAGCGCTTCATTCTAACATGGAGCTGTTTAGTGAGTCTTGCCCCATCTCATCATTAGTTTAGTCTGTGTAGTGTCCTGTAATTGATCCCAGACTGTGAGGCCCAGATGGGCTCTTGAACACACTCCGGGACCAAACAGCAAACGTCAGCATCCTCTTCTTCTTTCTCTCCCCTAACTCGCACACTGATTACTTTCTGCTGAGTTTATTGCAGGTTAACCCTTCCCTCCCCAGACTCCTGAGTCAGGATAGGCCGCCGACTGTTACATCACTTCCTCTAATCCCCCTGTGACCTGGTACACACACTCTCCCTCTGCCTGTATGACGACATTGGCCGCAGAAGTAGCTTACAACAAGGGTATGAGATGAGTGGGGTAACCTTGAGGAAAAATATAACAGTGTGGGAGGAAATATAAACAGTTGTTATAGTGGTTAATACATTCTTCAAAATAAATGATTGCAGTCTCTTACAGCAAGACTTTTTCACATGGACACATCAGCAAGTAATTAGACAGAAAGTTGTCAAACACTTTAACAGTACAACAAAAGCGCTCATCACCTTTGATTTGAATACACAGCACTCATCTGAATAGTTTCTTTCATTTTTCTCCTAAACTTCACCAAAACACTGTTTTGCTCTGATTAGCCCATATTACAGTTACTGTAAAAGTCACTATAGTCACTGTATTAGTTGTTTTTAGACCATAACATTTTAAAATTGTCACATACTTGATAATAAGTACCTACCTACATATTTACTGACTAGGGCTGTACAATATATTGCAGATTTATCATTTGTTAGTTCCTCTGTTCATTCATTTGTTTCTTTCTACCGCTAACACATTGTGGTTCTTAGGGAGCTATAGTCTTTGGCATAACGGCCATGGCTTCTTTAAACAATTTTAATTTTAGCTAGAATGTCACTCACACATAACGATGCTTCTGTCGCAGCCTTATTTTGGGCAGCAGGTTTTGTGAAAAACAATTGCTGGACTTTCAAAGCTGATTTCAGTTGGTTTACTTTTTTCTGATGGATGGCACTCTTTGGCGGGTAGCTCTTCTTAATCTTTGGGTGGTTAGTTTCATGGTGCAGCTGCAGGTTCCCTCTTTTAGAAGAGCTTGTGTTTAGTGACACAACATACAACACACTTGTCCTTCACCTTGGTAAAAAATGAATTCCTTCTCATTCTGGATGAAAATGGTAGATTGTTGCCGTTTTTGTGGTGTATCTACTATAGTATCATAAATAAGTGGGTTTTAATTGATGATTCTTTGTCTCCTTATGAGTTGAGTAAAAATATGGACAGTGCCACTCAGCTATTGCAACCCACACCGTGGTTACTCCTAGAAGTGCAGCTTGACACTTCTCCCCTCAAATACGTATAGTGTGCTTGTATTTGTGGCCACATTTATTGTTTTCGAGATCGACTGGGAGAGTCTTATAGCTGTACCTATCAATCCTGGTCAACAGGTTGGCAACCCCTGGACTAGACTAGAGTAGAAATTCCTGCCAATTCTCAAAACCAAGTGTCTTTAGAATCTGCAGAGTCATTATGGACATTGTTCGAGCTCTTCTAGCTTTAGCAGCAGCATTAGCCACAACACAGTGTTTAGCGCAGGGTTAGAAGAAATGAATTTTTAAATTGTTATTGTATCCCCGTTTCGTTCGAAAACCGCTTGAACCTCTATACAGCAGGATTTTCTCTTTATATCACTTATTGGCATAACATCCAAGTTTTGAAAGTCCTCTTCAAAAAGGATTCTTATCTCATACACAAACACAACTTTGTCACAATTGTAATAGTCAAGACTTGCAATTGTAAGTCTTGTCTATTACAAAAAGAGCCCACAACTATGTCAAAAGTGGTATTGAAATTTTGGCCTCATATAATTGTTGTTATCCCTACTAAGAACCCCTACTCTCCTGATCTATCCTCCTTCAGTCCTCTGCCAGCTATCCAAACAGTCAGCAGGGAGCTCAGTTGCACAAGCAGGTTTTGTAAGTTTTTCTTCTGGCCACTCTTCAAACCACTCGGCTGTCCGCTGCAGACCATTATTGGCCTAAAGCTGTGTTATGTAACTCATTATAAACAGTGTTAACTTCTGAGCCCTGTTTAACGAGCACAAGGTGAGCGCTAGCTTCGTCAAATGTACCCAGTGTCCGCTAGCTGATCTGGGGCCCAATTAAAGCAGATAATGTGCCTTTTAAAAGAAAGCAGCATAATGCTGTTAAAACACAGCAAAGAGGTAATTTAGCAAAGTGAATTAGGGAGCTAAATTAAATGCAAGTTATTAAGAACTTAAAGGCCACAGCAGCAAACAAATAACCCACATGGAAACACAAGGAAGAGGAGTAAATGTCAGAAGGTTAGTTTTCAATATACTCAGTGTCTTTGTTCAGAATAAAAGGTGGGCTGGGGGAGGGGCAGACACTCAAGCCACACTGCCTACTTTATTTCCAACATAAGCTTGGTTGTCACAGTTTGGACACTAGTTTTTCAGATATTATAATACATTTCTGCCAGTCACTTTCTGGGAAGAAGAGTTAAGGCACAGTGCAGAACGAATCAGGCAGGACAGTGATGGAGGACCCAGCCAGACAGAGGGCTAAATATGTGGGAGATCTGCAGACAGACAGGATGGAGGAGCATTAGTTCCAGTGAGAGAAACGAAGTATAGAGTTGAGAAACCAATAGTGGCCGCAGCTTAACGTCCACCATGTGATAAAATGATACTTTGTCAATAGTTACCACATGCCAAAGCAGCCAGTACCTGCTGAGCATCAAAACAGAAGGAAAAATCCTAGCTTATCATGTATCCCAGCATCTAACTATCTTTAGAACATCTCCTTGTGTTTTCTGGATAAAGTACTTGTTGTGATAGTGGTTGTCTTACATGCCTCCTGTTGTCACTCCCAGCTGTGTTTGTTGTCATTCACAGGCCTTGCAGCAATACCTCTGCTACAGTTAAAACTGAGATGTCTTTCAACCATCCCTATGTTTTCATGCCCACTTAAAGTTACTTAAAACTTGAGTTTACATGCATAGAAGAGAATGAAACTAAGGAGTCTTTTCACACTATGGCAAATGCTGGCTGGTAGCCTAATCAAAACTATCTGTGTTCTGCGATACGCTCAGCAGTTGGCAGTTGGGAAGATGAAGGCCTTGTGGCGTTCCGTCCTGCAGCTCATTCATCTCAAATGTCCACTGGCTGCTCTCTGCTGTTCGAAAGCACAATGCAGGGGATGATCTTTGTTGTTCAGTATAGCATCCGTTCTACTGCTGTGTCTTGTTGCTCCACTACCAGAGTCCCCTAAGATAAGTTACTTAAGTAATAAGTGACTTATCTCTGTTATTTACTATCATAAACCACTCATTGATTACAGTGTAGTATTGATATAGTGGATTTGTTGGCACCGTAACTCGGCTCAGGAAGTTCCCCTAGTCCATGATTGAATCCCCGCCAGGTCATAAATGCTTTCTAATCGACTTATAGCTTTGATGCTAACATTAGCCTGTTACAGTCTACATTCTACTGTAATTGCTGCATTGTTAAAGGTCCCATATTATGTGAAATCGACTTTTCTGAGCTTTTAACCATGTTATAACGTTGTTTCTACCTCAAACACATACCCAAAGTTGTGTTTTGTTTCATTCGCGCATGTTTAAGTAATTATTTAGTTTGAGCTACAGTCCTTTCAACGAGCTGTTTCACGCAATGACGTCAATATGTGAAATAAACCACTCCTCTCCAGGAAGTGCTCCTCCACACTCCTCCTGCCCCTCTCTCCTGCACTGTCAACAAGTGCCGTGCTCTGCAGCTCAGACACAGAGAAGCATCGCTGCTACTGTGTTAGCTTACTTACAGTCAGCAACATGTATTACTAACAAGCATTACTGCTTAGCTCTACATATTGCTAGGCTACTTTATTATAGTTCTTTCAATACACTGCACACCAGCTCCTTAGGAGTCTCCAGGCAGCATACATTCTCAACTTCAGTAGGCATTGTACGGTCATTTACACATGTGCACCGATAAACAGAAGCAGTTAACACGCGCTATGCTACGGGCTACACCATAGAAACATACACAATAAATAGTTTTTCATTTACCAAGCAGAAACGTCTTGTAGAAGCCTTCGAGGTCTTTGTGTTTGCTCATGTTCTTCGAACTCAGAATCAGACTCTGGGTCGAAGATATACGGCTCATTTACTCTCAAAGCTATTGCTGAAAAAGTTATTACTACCATGTACCGTGTTTACTTCAGTCTGTTTCCAGCTGTTTCTATAGCGTGACGTCATGAGTGGGCGGGGCCAACACGGGAGAGCTGAGCCTTAAAGTGACAGCGCCAAATCAGACCGTTCACTTTGGACTCATGATGAGAGCTCATCCAAACCGCTTGTATAAGATCATTATTGTGTGTTTCATGTTGCAAAACGTGATATGGTAACCTAAATGTATCCAAAATACACTGTATAATGTTCAAAATAGTATAATATAGGACCTTTAAGGTGTGTCACTGCTATCTGCCATTTTCATGTTGCCAAATCTATATTTATTACTGTAGTTATTTGTTTAATGACACCAATTATTCTAGCTAACTGACAAGTAAATGTGGCTAAGAAACAAAGATGGAAATCTCTACATTTGATTATACTTACACATTCTGTTATAACTGATAATTCAATTAGTTTTTGTAGCCCTAAAATGTATTCCACTTTGATCCTACTCATATTTACTAATGATAGAAATATTCATTCTAAAAACAGTAGACCACAAAAAAATTGAAATATGTTTTGAGCACTGACATTAGATGTTGTAGCTGCTTCTAGCTAATGCGGTGGATGCAGTATTAGCTACAACATCTAATATTTAATGTTGCTTCTAGCAGGCACTGGTGATAACAAGAGAAATTAGTCATTGATGTCTTGGTTTATCAAAGCAGTAGGAAAATGATCAACAGTAACAGAGTAGCATTAGTGTACTTATGCAAATAAGACATGTGCTTTGTAAAAAACTAAAAAAACTCAATGTTGCATGTAAATGATATTAGATATGGTCTATGGAAACAGAGAGAGCTAAAAGTTTACCCTGAGGGCTACTCTTTTACATTGGCATTGAGCAAAAAATTAAATAAAAAATGACTGAATATTTGAAAGAAATTTAGATTTTAAGCAATTTTGCCCAGCCCTGGTGTCTGCCCTTTCATATACCTGTGCACTTTGTTTTTATCCTGCATAACTTCACAATTTACCATCTAGTAACCATCTCAACTGTTCTATATTTTGTGTTTTGGGTTACACATTTCACTGTTGTGTGTTCATATTTTGATTTCTTTAGTCTTCGTGCAGCCCTAACCGTTTTCTTGGTGATTGATTTATCTGGGTCATAAGGTGCTGCCTCTCCAAAATAACATTTTTAATGGGTTTTGCTCGGCTTCTATAGGCACGCTGATGCAAGTTCAAACACGACACATATAGATTTATGGCAGACAAGCAGTGACATGGAAAAGCACAGCCTCTGTATAACAGGATCCAAACAGTTAGATCCTTTACTTTCCTGCAGAGCATTTTGAGTTAAAAGAAAGATGTGGGGATGGAGGGCTAATGGTTAACACTTAGAGGAGAGTCTGTCACCGTTAATGGAGAGCCAAGAGCTGGGTTTACAGAGTCAGCGGCTCAGTGGGAGAGAGCTCTGTTTATATGTTTTCACATCTTTTGAACCTTCCGGCCTCTGTCAGAACCGTTGACAGTAAAAGAGTGATCTAAGGGGCTGGTCACAAGATTATGGTGTTTCTGAAAAGTTATGACATTATGCACAGGTATAATTGTAATGCTGTGTGTGCCACTAACAAAAATACACCAACACAAATTACAAAATGACAATGTTGTCTTAAATACAACGTTCTTTGTTCTTTTGATAAACAGTCATATTCCAAGAAGAAATAATTCTAAAGCTAGCATTTCTAACATTAGTTGTTTTGGTTGCACATGGTGTTACAGCTATCTTTTATATGCTACTTTTTTAATTTAAAACATTTCACTGGCCGGAACTTGCATTAAACACGACTGCTACCTGTGACTTTAAATCAAGAATCTCTAAAATGTAGGAAACTTTTGCAGCTCTCTGAAGTTTGAGCTCAGAAAGCTGGGAATAACCAGAAATTATACTTTTTATACTGCACCAGTAAACAGATATACCTCCAGACTTTCACCCTACATAAATACAAAATGATTTACTCTTTTCTTATTCTGATTTATGGCAGTGTATACACTTGGAATGATGAATGAGTTATATCTTTTAAAACACACAGTTTATTGAAAACACATCGCGGACGTACCAAACTGTGCCATACTAACCCAACCTGTACTTTGCCAGTGGAAACATGCCTTCAGTTTACACATTAATCAGTCCCTCCAGGATTTCACAACTATTAACTCAAAATCAACCAAACTCTGTGAAATCAGTGTCACTTTGCAACTTTGTCCAAACGCCACAACTTTCTCGCAATTAACAGCTGCGATTGACCATTTCTGGCAAGTTTCATCACCAGACATCACAGGACTGACCGGCTGCCAAAAACCCACGAAGAAGAATGAGCCCACATCACATCCTGCTTCCAGTGTTGCCAACTTAGTGACTTTGTCGCTATATTTAGCGACTTTTCAGACCCCTCTAGCGACTCTTTTTCAAAAAAGCGACTGCCGACAAATTTAGCGACTTTTCCTGGTGTTATTGGAAACTTTAGGAGACTCATTCTCACTCTTCTCAGCGAGCAGCAGGCGCTGCTGGGCACCCCTCCCCCTTCCCAAAGTGCTCACAGACGGCCTAGTCCGCTCGCAGCAGTGCCTCTCAGCTGCATCAGAGCAGGAGATGTTCATCTCTCTGTGTCCAGAGAGTCAATTTATCATTAAACCGGAGACTCACACAGCCTCAGTCACTCACTTGACTCGTTCACTGTATGTGCCTCTCTGTTACATAAACTAAACATCTAGCCAGGTCGCTACACTCAGAAATGACAATTTTCAAGTGCAACACATGTTTAGAGAGCTGCAAATAATGAATCCATTCAACAAATTACAATCACATTACTCTATCCTAAAATGCATATATGTATCTCATAACCTGATGCATGCTGAGATACATGTATGATAGAGTTTAAAGGGTGTTAATTAGCTGAAACAAACTTTAAAACTGTATTCTGAGAATTTGAGGTAAAATAACACCTAAAAGGGATTGAGCATTGTAGTTTTAATGTAAACAGATAATGTTATACTGGGAAAATAACTGAACTTTTCATTGCAACTTTTGAAAGAATGCCCAGCGAAATCAGGTTTTTAAGACCGCAACAGTCACAAAAAATGGCTGCGAAATCCTGGAGGGACTGATTAATTAGGAAGGGGTTCCGGCTTAAAACCTATGTTGGACTAAATATGCATCCGATCATCCCGGTTACCCCTGAAAGGGGGCAGCCAAAAGAAATGAATTGTTTTGTATTGAAGACATACTGCTCTTTAGGGGTGTTCACAATAGCAACTGTATTATGAAGCAGGGCAAACATTAATTTGCAATATATTATTATATTTGTAATTTTTTTTTGTTTTGTTTAGCAAATCTTTTGCAGACATAACTCCCAGATCTCTGTATTGTGAAGAGCCCTTTTAATTGGACAATGGCCTTTTAACAAATATCAAGATATGTGTTGCAATAATGTACCACACAGAAAACGATCTGATAAGCATACATACAATATATTTTTCAACCTCTTCTGCTCTATCTACCGTATCTACAATATGCTCTACTTAACAAATCCCATTTTCTCCGTAAACTTCACATCAGCTCCAAAATAAAACCCCTCTGCTTACCTTTTTACTGACAATTCTTTTAAGTTAAGCTAAAGAGAAAAGTGAGTTTTTGTGGCAGTCTGTTTAGTTTCTTCCCGAGCATGCTTCTTGTCAGTCAGCCACTCGGGCCCCATCTGCTGTGGGAAGACTCAAAGCATGTCATCACACTGAGTTAATTACCACCAAAAGGCGCTCTAACTGGCTTTGCGTGGCTGCAAAACGGGCCACAAAAACAGAGGTAACATCTGGACTCCAAAAGGCTCCACTCTTTCATATTTATACAATCTCCCATCCCCCTCCACTCGCACTTCTCCTCTTTTAATCATTACCTAAATTGCATCCCCTCTCATTCTTTTACAGGCCAAACCTATTTATGGAGGATGGCTGTGCTTGGCCCCCGAGGGGACCGACTTTGACAATCCTATGCAAAGATCTCGGGTGAGAACATATGCATACCATAGGTCTGTTTTGATTAAAATGGATATTCCCCAATTTGTATGCGCATTTAATATTACACTCAAACAAAGGGAATTTGAAATACATCCCTATATTTAATGATGACTGATTGTTCATGTTTGTTTGGTCCTATAGATAGTTGTGCACTGCTCATTAACATTAAAGAAGGCAGTCTGAAATGCTTGGAGTATCAAAAGTACAACCCTACCTTACAAAAATATGGAATATCCCTTTTAATAAAAGCTAAAAGTAAGTTAAACTACATGTTATTAAATTTTGGCCTTGTTTGAATTAATACTTTGTATGTCTTTTTGCAGAAATGGCAGCGGAGATTCTTTGTGCTGTATGAACATGGCTGTCTGCGCTTTGCACTGGATGAATCGGTGAGTCTTCATATGAAGTTTGTTAAGGAATAACAAAGTATTTCAGCTGGGAAAGGACTTACATTGTAAACAGCAGTATCATATCTGTGTGTGCGAATTTGGTAAGATAGGAAGAGGACAAAGTCTTGCATCATGGCATAAAGAGTTTAAACTAGTCACCCCTAGGTGCCCACTCCAAGCTTGTGTTTTGTGGTGGTGACCAAACCCATTTTGACTCTGACGAGGCTGTAGACTGGACTGTTTGTGTGTAAACAGTGTGTGTGTACATTTTACGGATTATTTCAATACAGGAATGTTGCTGTGGTGTGGATGTACACAATAATCTTGTTTAGTCTCCTTCTTCTCACCCCTGCAGTGGGTAAAGCTCTGAGAATAGAGAACTGGGGGCATACTCACTCTAGGGCTCAATTGATCAGTGCCTTGCCTGCCACTGGTTCACACTCACTCTGCCACAAACCTGACCTGGGCACGGTTGCTACTTCTGGTCGACCTCTGACTTTAGGTCATTGTAAAGTGCTCTTTGTTTTTTTTTAATTTCAGTTTAACTTACTTAACCCTCAAAGGGAAATTCAATGAAGTCTGTTAAAATAATTTAAAAAGCAAATTAGTTGATTCCAACTTCATTTGCCATAGACTGATTGATTGTACAGTGTTATGGGAGCCGTTCTGTCCAGCAGCTCACTAATCTCAGACGTCCACTGGCTGCTCTCTTTTAAAATGATAAAAGTGCTGTACAGCAGAGAATGGCAGTGTATTGCACTGAGAATGACAAGTTCATGTGTGCCCAAGTTGGTACTGTTTTTTTTTTGTTAGACATACACTTCTTTATTTTTTAACATTATGAGATTATCAACAGCTTCAGGATCCCAATTTGGGAAGAATGTTTATACTGCACTAATGTTTATTCCAAGCACTTAGTATTTTAGTTTGGTTTTGGGCTGAAGTGGAGGGTTTTGGGCATTTTGTTTTTGTTATGTATGCTGCATTATTTCATAAATGTTCATAATTAAGACATAATTCAAAATATATGCTTGTACCAGGGCACTTTTTTGAAGTAAATAATGAAAAAATGAACTGTCACATCAAAACATAGATACATCATGCTGTTAATAGTATCTCTCTTTCATTGTGTGGACAAGGACCCCTTCAGAAAAGGACAATGCAGAATGACTTTGACTGTGCTTGCGCCAGCTGTTTGAAGTCCCGTTTGGTGAATCTCTAGTGTCTCATGATGACAATGGGAGGAAACTCGCTGTGTTCGTGTGACTGTATGTTCATGTTTCCACTGTGTAATGTGTTTCCAGTGACACCCAGGCTGCTGTGCCGCTGTGTTTCCTCTCATTGTAACCTTGATTCCAAAACGGTTCGCCTCATTGTCCTTCGCTCTTTTCATGTGCTGCAGAGGGCAGGAAAAGTGGGTCAGGGAAATAGCCGCTTTGTGCTGCAGACCCTCAGGATAGGAACTCACTCAGCCCTGCAGCTGATAACAACACCATAATGGTCCACGGATCATCACTGTTTACCCTGTAATCCCAGCACCAAGACACAGGGATATGAGTTATTTATGAAGATTTCAATTCCTATCTTTGTGTCCCATGAGGTTCTTATAAGAGACACCTAAACCACACCCTCTCGCTTTATGTGTTATTACTGCCTACTGACTATGAAGTATATTTTGAAGAGGTGGTTTTATATTCTTGCCAAGTAATGAAGCAAATACAGAAGTGCTCAGATTTAGTTAGCGGCAAGTTGCTCTAATTACCCTGGAGGTAAACAACATTATAAGGTGGAATTAAATAAGAGTACCATACTGTCCTAGCTTGGCCAACCATATCCATTCACTTCGCAGTGGGTTGGGGTCCTTCTGCCAAGGAGTAGTTTAGTAATATACCCAGCTGCTACTCTACTTTTTAATGAACGCGTTGAGATAATTAATAACTGTTTCACACCCAGAGCACCTTCACTGTAAGTGAAACCAGAGCAATCACTGAGGGACCCTCAATTCAGAGCTGAGGCTGTGGCACTTTCACTGAGAGGAGACCAAGCTGTAATAATTCTGCTAAAACACCAGTGTGCGTGACTATTTGATTAAAGAAACTGTAGTCAAATAGATCTCAACAAGTTTTTATTTTTCGTATTGTGTGATCCGAAAGTTAATTTTAAGTTGCTGTTATTGGTGCATAATTTAGTTTGACTTTGCTTTTAACAACTGTCGTCCATTTATCTTTCTAGTCTCTCTTTGCTTTCCTTCCTTTATTCCTCCTTCCCTTCTCTTCCAATTCCTCCTTCTCTTCTTTCTGTACCTACTCAATTTTTGACTCTCAATTGAAAATTTATGAAATGAATTATACATATGATTTGCACCTGCATTTCTAAACTGGACTTTCTCCTGCTGATGATATGTAAAGGAACAGATTATTATGAGAAGAGGATTCTCTTTGGAGTAGCTTTGTATGTTTGTCTCTGTCTCACATCAGCTGACAGAAGCTGAAGCAATGGGCAGTAGCAGCCTTTCAATGCACAACTATTTTCACCCTGAGTCTGGGGAGAGATGTGCTCATGTCGAAATGCCCTTATTTGGTGAACTGCAGCCCACAAGTCCTGGGACCACAGCGAGCTGGAGAACGGAGCTCAAAACCCCCGAAAAACCACAGAGGAAACGTCAAATATGCCCCAGACTCAGACATTCCTGAAGACAAGCGGCCGCAGCTAGCACCATATCTGCTGATGCTGGCAGCGCTAATGCACCAGATAGTTGGAGGAACAGTCGAGAAAGAACATCACTGTTAAGGCGAGACAAATTAAGAGGAGACAGTAAAACAGGAAGAGGAGAAAGGCTACAGTTAATGGAAAGAGACCACCCTGAAAGCAGTCAGAAGGGGTGATGACCACGAGAACACACCGAAAGAGGGGAGTACTTCAGAACGGCTCCATAAAGGCTTCTGTCCCACATCATCCTTTAGAGAAGTGTTATTTCTAGGTCTGGTGGTTGTGGAAAACTTGTGTCATCAAACACTGATCAAATTGTACATTTGTAAGCAGACACACAACTATTATCTTCCATCTATTTTACTGTATATAGAAGAAATGACCCTCAAAGCCATCATTCATTCATCCTTTATGGTTTTGAGAATATCTCAGCTGCTTAGGGCATAAGGCAGAATATACCCTGGACAATTGCCAGTTAATCACAAGGCAAATACTTACTACTCACTATTGGCTAGTTAGAGATGCTAATTTGAATGTTAGCACTCCACACGGAAGGGCCACCAATCCTACAGTCTGCTCACTGCGATGCAGGATTCCTAACCACTCTTCCAGTGTTCATCCCACTAATCATCAGTACAAGTATACATATTCCAGATCCTTTTTCTGCAAAGATATGAATGATGTGCCAAGCATTCAGTCTCTTTGGCCAACTAGAAACTTTGACTCATTTTACAGTGTAACCAAAGTGGCAGTGAACCCAGTGAAATTGAGGTTTAGACTTGTGCCCTGTGTTTTTTATTCTCCCCAAATGGAATTTGAGATATTTCAAGTAGGACTTGGCTTTAATTAGTTCAATTAATTTGACTTATATTGACCAACTTAACATTTTCAGATCAGTTAGATTGATTGACATAATTGGACTTCATATCGTAATTGCAGTATTTAAAAAAATCAATTGTTGGTGCAGTTCAACTCACAGTTTCATAACACGAATTTGAGCAACGTCTCATACATAATCCCTGAGTGTAGGAATGCCAATTACAGTTTATGAAAATTTTTGTTCTGTGGCAGTTTTGTTGGAGGTCACCTACCGTGTTCATGCACATGTAGCTTATAAAACAGCAGTTTGTTATGGCAGCCTCTACTAGCTGTGCCTTTGGAGTCACTTCAAGCTGATTTACTTGTTTTCTCATGCTAATTTTCATAGAACTTTAAAAAAAGTGCAGTAATAAAAGTGAAGATTTGAGCATGGTGTAATAACCATGTAGACACTTCACTTTTGGCTTGTTATTCCCTCTCGGCTTGTATTGTCTGTACATTTTATAGGCCCAAGAGGCTAAAACTTCAAGAGGTGCCTGTGAGAAAGTTGTTAGTTTTAATAATATCCCAGAGCTACGCTATAAATAGCCTGGACCGTGGAAAGCAGACAATTGGAGGATATGGAATTGGACCAGTTGTGTAGAAATCAACCCTATGACAATGTATTTAGCTTTGAGTGTTAGCCTTGGCTGAAACCTCTCCTTTGTTTTGGTGCTGATGACAATAAGTAGTTTTTATGCAACAACTAGCAGCAACTAACCTGTATGCTTTATAGCAACAGGGTGTAGATTATCTACCCAAGCAGCAGCTAATAGAGTGTAAGTAAGCAACAAATGTAACATTGAAGTAATAGTTTTTTCTAATAAAATAAAGTAAATCAACAAATACTGTAAACTGCTATCAGTGCAACAGCACATACAAAAGGGTTTAACATGCATTTACATGTGGCTGCTTAACGTGGCCTGTGTTTGTTGTAGGGGAACTGAGACAGATATCTCACTAACTCATCAGTGATACTTTAAGTTTTACCTTCATACATAACAAAATGTTGCACTGTTAAATAACTATTCATGGTTCTTATTTTGTCCAAAAATAAGCATTACTAATTTACTCTGGACTCATGCGTAATAATTAAACTATGTAATTTCATTTATTAACCTAATAATTTGGTACAAATTCCTCCACAGACGCTCCAGCCTGTTTAATGGCCATATTTGGCAGCCTCTTGAGGGTTACAGGCAGATCTTAATAATGCTGGATCTGTGCGGAGTGGCCTTAAAAGGAGTTGGAGGGAGCCCAGCACCTGTTTCACATCTGCCACGGCAGCAGCACGACCTGATACCAGAGCACACACTGAACTGCTCTGACGGGAGGCTAAGGATTTCTTCACTCTGATCTTAACAAGACAATAAGTTATAAGGCTTATGCCACGGTCATAGAAGCATCGTAGAGGGGTTTGGTCTGATATCTTTGAGTTCTTAGAAAGTGGTGATGCCAGGATGTGTCAGTGTAAACATTTTCACAGAACTTCCCACACAGTGCATTGCTGTCATCCCTTCTTTTCCCTCGTATGTTGTCTCTGCCTTGTTGCCATGAGGATCTGGTGAAAACAGCCAGCCATCCATACGGTGCTAGTGTGGGAGTGAGGTGTGATTTTTCTCTTTTCTTTGTCTGTTTTGTCTCCAGTCCAATATCTACACAAACCAACAAAAATCAGAGAAATATTTTAGAAAAATGTGAAATAGATTTTCATTAATTGCTGAGGAAGAAAATTTGCTCAAAGAGTTTTTGATATAATATATGTATAGCACATATATTAAAAAAACAACAGATGTAGCTTTTAAAGATGATTGAAAGATGAGTCTGGAAAAGCATGATATTTAAAAAATGTGCTGAAACCCTGTTAATACTTGCATGATGTGTTTTTATGCCACTTCTAGCCGAGCACGCTGCCTCAAGGCACTGTGAACATGAACCTCTGTACAGACGTGATCGACGCCGAGCCTAAGACCGGCCAGAAGAACTCCCTGTGCATTGTCACTCCAGAGCAGGAGTACTTTATCAGAGGAGAGAACAAAGAGATCATCAATGGGTAGGTTCTCACTGTGGGGAGCTCTTAGCTTGTAAAAATAATGTCCCAAGGAGTTGGACTGGAGTCACCCATGTAAGCCATAAAGGTATGCTTTTAAATTTAGCCGGATGCTAACATGGCAAATGACCAAATGTGTGTGCTTAAATGAAGCCAGTGAGACTATTACCCCAGTAGACTAGATTAAGAGATTAAATAGATTAAATTTACACGAATGCTCATCATTCTATCAATCATTCTAGTATTTCAGAACAGTTTGTGAAATAGTAAGGTTGCCCCTGATCCTTTGGTTCATTATTTTCTAATGCTTTGTGTCTTTTCTAAGCTACATTGTTCGTGTGTGATTGTTCTTAGGTGGAGTGAGCAGCTGTCAGTGTATCCTCGCACCAATAAACAGAACCAGAAGAAGAAACGCAAGGTAGAGCCCACAACCTCACAGGTAACACTGTCTTTTGTTTTGTCCTCACTAGAGGTCGACTGATAGAGGTTTTAAAAGCCGATGCCAATGTCGATATCTTCAGGACCTCATCAGCCGATGGCGAATAAGCACAGCCGATGTTTTTGTTTTCAAAAATGAATGGTTAAAACAAAAAAAGTGATGCCTAAAAATATTAAGGATCATAAAGTTATGTTGAAAAGAATCTCCCTAGTTTAGTACTTTTTGATGGAGTAGCAATCAAGAGGGCCTTGTGTGCTGTTAAGTATAAATTAAACTATGATGTTTATTGAACTTTTAGTGCAAATCAGCAATGCAGCATTTTCTCGTCACAAAAAGTGCTATCATAATAATAGGAGATTTTTTCTCTCCCAACTAACTAGTATAAATTGTGAAAAACAGCCAAATATGAAAATAAACCATAAATAGCAGCTTCTATTATAAGACTGAGCCTTTTAAGTAAGATTTTGAGTTGTTTTTTTTTTTTTCACATACAAATCTGCCGATCAATACAGGCCAGGCACACTGCCCGTTAATCACTTCCAATAAATGGCTTCAAACATCCTTTAGATTCAGGGTTTGAGTCCCCTGAGCTACCTGGCTAGATGTTTAGCTTATGTCATAGAGAGGCACAGACACAGTGGACGACTTGAGTGAGTGACCGAGGCTTTGTGAGTCTCCAGTTTAATGATGGGATAAAGACAGGATTGCTGCGAGGGGACTGGTCTGTCTGTGAGTCCTCTGGGACGGGGGAGGGGAGTCTCCAATAACACCAGGAAAAGTCGCTAGATTTGTGGATTGTCGCTTTTTTGAAAAAGAGTCTGGGGTCTGAAAAGTTGCTGAGTAGGCAACACTGGTGCTAGTGCTGTGCACCCACGGACCTCTACAGTGAAATGGTGCGGCTGCTGCTGGAGTCCTTCAGTCATGTGGTCAGTAGTCATTAAAAAAGCTGCCTGACTAAAAATCGGCCTATATGACAATATTTTATTCCGATGGCCAAAAAATTGCGAAAATCGGTCCGATATATCGGCCGACCTCTAGCCCTTACATTACATTGTTCCAGTATTTTTCCTAATCTTTTGTGTGTTGGGTTCAGGAGCCAGGTCCAGCTAAAGTGGCAGTGACAGGGTCGGGGATCCCGGAGGTAGAGAAGGTCCCGGACTCGAGCTCCATTATCTGGCAAGAAGAGCTCAACCAGAGAGAGGCAGAGGGCACTGCTGTGTGGGCTTCCGCGGACTTGCCTCCAGGATCACCTCTTCCCCCTACAGGTTTGGAGGAACCACACTTTGTAATTAATGAAGCAGGTAATATCAAGAGAATCAGCCACATGTCCTGATAGTATCAGTGGTTTTGGTCAGAGCTGCGGTATGGAGTACAATTCCTGAGTTTTGGTGTTGGTAAGGCAGGGTTTTGCAAGTGTTTACATGTCAAAATGTCATATTCCAAGAAGAAACTGTGATATTTAAAAAAAAAAAAGGCCAAACAAGCCTTAGCTTTTTTTAAATCAGCATCTGTTCCGGTTTTTAAGTCCTCTAAGGGCTCTTGTTTTGTGTATTAAAACCACTGTATTCGTGCTGACTTTTAGGACACGCCTTTATGTTGTAGCTTATCCGGCTATTTCCTGGTGCTAGCTCTGCTGTACGGAGAGTAAACAAACAAAGCTGTACTTTGGCAATTAGCCAGGAAGATATTTAAAGATTTATTTATTTTTTTTAGTTTTGCTCTGTGTGACCTTTGGGTTCCTTCAGAATGAAATACTTCACAAACCTGATGAGAAAAAAACATTGAAATAATTAGATATGTAAAGATTTAGATAAGAGTTGATTAATCCTATAACACAACAACGCATTTCACCCAAAACCCAAATATTCTGTTGTGTTTCTCACAAAAAACTTTGAATATGGCCAAGCAGGTGTTTTGTTTTGTAGCCCCTGCCTGGATGGTGTGTAAACTGTGAAGACTGTGTCTCTGTCAAAACAATGACATAACAACAGAGTTCAAGACAGCTATTTGCTGCTGGCAACACACAGCAAATAGAAGAACAATGGAGAAATACAATGTTTTTGTGCTTTAAATACGGGTGTTCACAGCGCCTTTACCCAGTTGAACAGATGTGCCACAAGTCTGGCTAAAATTACATGTAACTTCAAGCTCTCTGTCCTGTGTGTGTCCTCTCCAGGTGACAGTGCATCTGTGGGCCAGGGGTCAGACGTAGGCTCTGTGAACGGAGATGAAGTGGACCGGAGCAGCCATGTTCTTCACGGCTCAGCCCCCCAGCCTCCCAACGACCTGCTCTCGCCGACGGGCTCCTGCTCCAGCTTGGGTGGTGTCCCGCGCTGCCTGTCCCCTGCCCCCAGCGACCCCTTCCCCTCCGGTAGCTCACTGCTGTCCAATGGCTCCCACATCAGCGGCTCGGTCAGCTCCTTGGACTCGGACGCCAGCGGCAGCACGGTGACCAGTAGCGACAGCCACACAGCCACCCAGAGGGGCAACTTCTCACACTGCCAGCACGACACCCCCAGGTCAAGACGACTGGAGGCAGAGGCCAGGAAGGCTGAGAAGAGGAGCCGCTACAAAAGCCCTGAGCGACAGGACAGAGAGGCAGTGCTCAGCCCCGAGAGGAGGTGAGTTCCATGATGCTTGTCATGTCAACACTGTCTCACCCATAGACAATATTCCCATGCCCACCAAATTTCATAACATTTTCATATACTGATAGGAGAATAAAAACTATATTCTTAACAAGGTCTTAATATGTCTCCAGCTACAAGAATCCTTTTGTTTACCCTTAACACCAACACTATTAGTGGTAGCTACCGGTTGATACAAGAATTCCCACACTATTCCCTCGAAATATCACTTTCTTTCACATATTTACTTTTTTTACTTTGTCTAGGCTGTACATTTCAAAGGATTTTTCATGGACACATTGAACTCGATTAAATAATACACCAAAACTAATAAAGCAGTAATTGGACCTGCATCAGTTCTAATGTCTTTGATATGCCTTTTTCGCACTTAAATAATTACCTAAAGAAATAACTAAAACCGTCTACATTCTTTAAAAGCCTACACATCCTACGGTCACAGGTCAAGGCTTACTAGTTTCTCTTTGTCTCAAACACTGTTGATGCTAAAGTGAACAGAAACACAATGATTAAGAACAAGTGTTGTTTTCTCTCTGCTGTTATGCATACTGCATTGCTTGTTTCAGCCAGTTATTTTTGTGATAATGAAACTTAATGAAACATTTTTGAGCAATATAGAGTTTGTTGAGTTATGTTTATATGATATTGCGGTGGATCCAAAAGAAATAAATGAAAATAGTCAGCTATCTTTTGTCAACGAAGTCAGGGTGTAGTGGAAGAATGATGTTAATCTGCTCGCAGACAGGTGAACAGTTTAATGAGCCTCTTATTTAACTCGATGAAGCAGGTTAGAGCAGTGCTTTTCTTGGAATGTGAACTGTGCACTCACACACACTTTGGTCCAGAAATCCTCCAGCCCAGCTTATCCTTTTAAAGGCATGAACAGTATATCAGGGCACTATCTTGTGACGCACATTGTAAGAAAGGTTACAGTGTGCACAAACTGTTTTAAAGAAGTGGTGACTAAAGATTCCAACTCCTGTGTAATAGTCACCACTCTGTTTTGCTTTTTTATCTGTTCCCATACTTACTGTAAGCAAAGACTGTATAAACACCAATCCTCTGTACTTTCCATTGAGTAGTCTGCCTCTTAGCTCTCTCTGTTGGTAAAGGCACAGGTCTGCTTTACAAAAATACACATAAAAAAGCAACATTTTCAACATTTCATGAGCACTGGGTGAGGCTGAGAGAGGGGTCATCTCTTTCCTCTCACAGGAAACATCCCGCTCCATCAGACCCCCACGCCCACACTGGGCCGGCCCATATACTGGCCCATAAACATGTTACTACTCCACTGTGGATTCTTTACAGACATGGTATAAAGCGCCCTACAAGTGTAATGGAAACTGAACATGTGGTTGGCAGGCCACTTCCAGCACTACTTCAGAAACTCTAAACATTTTACTGTTACTATTACTATTATATATCATTAAATATAGGCTATGTTCATACTAATAGATCTTAGCAAAATTGAAAAAAAAAAAAAAAAAGATGTGCTGTGTTGTAATGTTGAGTTGACTCTATTCTGCTTTTCACTGGTCACATTTTAAACTTTTAAAACTCTGATTTAAAGCTCTGATTGATTGTAATGCATTTAATGCTATAACCTTATAGTTGAACAGTCTTTGAGTTATGGATGTTGTATATTTATATTAGAATAAAATATACTGTGCAGTCATATTCTTTTTATATAATCGTTATATTTTTTGTTTATAGCATATTTAAGATAATTTTTTGTCCCTTCACTAATTGTAAACAGCTGTGTAAGTTGTGTGTGTGTTTAGGCCACAGAAATTAACTGTAAATATGTTTTTAGTGGCAGTAAGGGCATTTATGTGACTTTGGCATTGCAATTGATGTGTGTGCTGTCAGTGAGTGGATAGAGAGAATTAATGAGTCAGTGGCTTAGTACACATTTTTGTTTGTACCTACACATTTTTAAAGCCGCAAAATCTACATTAATCTAAAATGCACAAAGACAGAAAAGACACTGTAGACACTTTAGATAATCTCTTTTTTTTTAATGTTGAAACAAGGCAATTAAAAAAATAAGAAAATTAAAATATGTTTATTCATTTCAATAATGTTACAGCATAATCCACGCTTCACTAGAATGTATGGGCCTGATTTCTTAAAATATGACTGTATACAGACTTTTTCTTTTATAATCCACCTTTTGAAAATTTTAACTTTTGGACGATTCACCACTATTCCTTATAGTTTAATTGTAGGTTAACATTAGAATATCAAACCTTCCTAATTCACATCATTGCTCATTTTACATTCTAAACAATACAAGGTAACAATGTAACTGTGACTTTATTGTCCCTTTTTGCATTAGCAATATAAAAAGTATATATAATCAATCATGTTACTTTAATACATGTGACAAAGATGTGCCTTTATTTCTCTCTCTCAGTCCACTCACTGCAAGCCTCTGGTCCCAGACTGTCCTTGTCCTCCTCTGGTCTCCTCTATTACCTTTTAAGGAGCGCAGTTTTGGCTCAACGGTCCCCAAATAAGGCCAGCATTTAGCCTAAAGAGAAATATAATATTTCCCAGTGCCTCTCGCCGGCTTCCTCCCCGTGATGCAGATTCCTCTGTCGCTGAACAAAAGGTCTGTGTGGGGCGGGAGGTGTTCGGTGTCACTGTTTGAGGAAGGCTCACAAATACACTGTTGAGGCTGCTCATTCGTAGTATGTGTGGTCACAAGTGAATTTAGAAATGTATAAAGATGTACTTCACCTTTGATTCACTTACAGTTTGGCTGTTTTACAGTGTGAAGAAAGCCATAGTGGCAGGATAAACCAGATTGTTAAACTGGATGAAAAAATACACACATTCTGTTCATATGTAAATAATGAAGCCCCATAAGACAAACTAGGGTTGCAAAATAAATCGCAAATTTATCGTTATTGCAATATCTGTATCGCAAAGAATGACTTGTATTGCAATAGTGTTATGGTCCTGGGACCTTGGTTTTAGTTTTCCAAAAACCCCGACTGTTACTGTCCCCAGTTAGACTAATTACTCTTTTGGACTCATCCCCTCATATTTAACCAAATAATGGACCTCTTAATGTCGACATTCTGAAATGAAAATATCACTGATGCCGTATGATTTGTGTGATTTGTGTAATAATCCACCTCTGCCTGTTTTGATCTGCAGTCGCTCCGGTGTTATTGAGAAGCTAGAGGCCCTGGAGCTGGAGAATCCTGAGAAAATGGAGGTGGAAGAATCGGGGAGGAGTGAAGGCAGACAGGGCAGGAGCGAGCACAGGCGCTTTAACCGAAAGGTAACACTGTGTTGCGTGTGTTTAAGTTTTCCCAGTTCAACAGCTGTTTACAAAAGATATGGAATAAATCATACACACATTTGTAAACAGCATCACATGGACAGTCTTTTCCCTTCTTCCCAGCTTCCCTTCTCTTGTATAATTTTCCTTCACCCTTGCCCCCTTCCCTCCATCTCCCTGTCCTGCTTTTGTTTTGGTAGTAGGTCAAAGGTCAGCTGTATGTGCTGTATTCATTTCCAGTTTCCATTCTGTGGTGGGATTCCCCTGGCGATTACGCTTCCCTTTCCCACCCCGTAGCTCTGCATTGAGCGCATAATAAACAGCCTACACACTGATAAAAGCCCCGTCAGAACAATTTTTCAGCCTTAAACTCAAGATCAAGAGGCCCACATTCCAGTCATTTACTGTAAAATGACATAAACGAAGAAAGCAATGTGCTCGTGATAGCCTTGGAAGCATTACTTCTGAGAATTAGAATATGTTGAGTTTATGGAGACAGACTTATTTATACAGTGGTGGAAAAAACTTTTCGGATACCCCATGCATTTGTGAAATATTGCATTAAGAATCACTCTTTTAGTTTATTTTCTGTTCAGTTTTTGAAAGACATTCTCTGTTATTTGTTGACTTTGATACCAACCATGATGAGAACTGACATATTGAAACTGTCAAGAATTTAATTCTGTTTTTAGTTTTTCTTGTAAACAATAAACTTAAAAATATCATTTGTTTTTGTGTCTGTCTAATGCAGCCACACCTTTTGAAACACAAAAAGGATTTTTCCATAAATATTTTGTGATAATGTTTGAGATTGTGTAAAATTTTAAGTACGTCTGAAAACTTTTTTCCACCCCTGTACAGTGATGAGGCATAACATTATGACCACCTGCCTAATATTGTGTGGGTCCCCCTTTTGCTGCCAAAACATCTCGAGGCATGGACTCCACTAGACCCCTGAAGGTGTGCTGTGGTATCTTGCACCAAGATGTTCACAGCAGATCCTATAGTCCTATAAGTTGAGTTGGGGCCTCACAATGATGCTCAATTGGATGCTTGATCACACAGATGCTCGATTGGAGTGAGATTTGGGGAATTCGGAGGCCAGATCAACACCTCAAACTCAGACTAGGCCACCTTCTTCCATTGCTCCATGGTCCAGTTCTGATGCTCACGTTGGATGGATGCTCCCATTGTTGGAGCTTTCGGTGGCACACAGGTGTCAGCATGGGCACCCTAACTACTCTGTGGCTATTTAGCCACATACACAACAAACTGTGAGGCACTGTGTATTTTGACACCTTTCTCTCAGAACTCGCATTAACTTAGTCTGCAATTTGAGCAACAGTAGCTCTTCTGTTGGATCTGACCACACGGGCCAGCCTTCACCTGTCACCTGCTGCCTAATATATACCACTCACTAAAAGGTGCCATAATGAAGCAATAATCAGTGTTACTCACTACAGCTGTCAGTGGTTATAATGTTATGCCTGACCGGTGAATCACAATGATAGCTGAATTAAATAACTCCGAAACTATTCCTTAGTCCTCTAAACCTCTAATCACTATAACATTTATCCAAAAGTGGCAAATGACCCTCTAGAACCAGACACATTTTAATCCGCACCCAGACCTAGAGCACTGCACACTTGGGTATTGCTTTAATGCCCTCCAAACTCTTGGAACTAAAAAATTTTTTTACTGGTTCCATTACATAATACTCCAACAATGAAATTTGCCTATTGTGTAATGCACATCATTACATAATACCATATAATAATTACCATATTATGTCTACTGCCCAAAAATATGCTTAAGGATATATCCTCCCATTTTCCTGGATTTTGAATCCACATAAGACTAGAATTATTTTTTTGTCAAAATGAAGATTTTCATTTTAGGAGGTGCAGGCAGAATTTAAATGTATGTATTTGTGTATTCATTCATTTTCTACCGCTTACTGCCATTGGGGTTTGCGGGTAACTGGAGCCTATCCCAGCAGCTTGGGGCCTTAGGCGGGGTACACCCTGGACAGTGGCCAGTTAGTCGCAGGGCTGTATTTATGTATGTATTTATGTATTTATTTATTTATCTTTTATTGGTATTTGTTAATTTTTTGAAAGAAACTAGCTGTTACTTAGAATTGCAAACAGAAGCTAAACTGATTGATACTGAATCATAACACTAAATTGTCATATTCTCATAATCTAAATCATTGTTTGAGGAAACATTTCTACTGTCAGTTTTCAAGACTCAAAGCTAGATTTTACCTTCTGTTTCTACTTGTGAACTGTCACCTTTACACATGAGCTAGAACTGTACACTGTTGCCTTTTTTTAAATAGTCTCTTCGATTCAGTGACAAAGACATTTGTTTGAGTCCTAAAGAAGCAGCATCTCAAATTAGTGACCTAAGTAGATAAAAGTATTTGTTTAAAAAGTCCAACAGTCATTTAAAGCTCTGTGTTGTTAGTTTACTTTATCTTACAGAGTAAGACTAGTCTGTGACCATAAGTGTTTGTGTATTTCAGGAGCAGGGACAGGATCTGGACTTCCCTTCCACTCTACCCCCTCTGAGGAGAGCCAAGTCTCTGGACCGAAGGACCACCGAGTCCGTCATGACAGTAAGACACACCTCTTCTTTTTAAAAATGACCCAGAATTGTTGGGTTTATTATATTAATTTAATCAATGTAAACAGCAAAGTTCATTTAGTAAACAACAAAGTTCATTTAGTGTTAAATCAAAGCCTAGCAGAATGCAAATACAAAGTATTGCTTCGTGCTGGAGCATGTCAAAGGGTTTGAACTATAAATGTACTGGAGTCACATGAAAGACATTAAACCTCTCCTCCTTTAGTTTATTGCCACATTTGGGTCAAGTGTCCTGGCTGCCGTCTTTGTTGTGTGTGTGTTTGAATGGTGACAAAGGCCATGCTGTTGTGCTGAGCTCTGATCCAGTGTCAGACTCACTCAGCCTGGAGAAAGCAGGTTAGGTAACACTAAGAGAGAGTTAAGAGAATTAAAGGGAATAAACAGTCTTTGTGGATCTGATTTAGAAGGATTCATTTCTAAACAATTATAGATTTAGTGAGTCATCATGTATAAACATTTCTTCTCTCACCTTTTGACCTGATGTAAATTATTGTGTCAATACAGACTAAATGTTCACAATGCTGCCATTATTGTTATTCCTATTTCTGTTTTTATATTAAAAAAACAAATTATAGTCATTATAGTTATATATTACATTACATTTATAATAAGCTATTTTATTTTAGTTATATCATGTAAAAGTAATAAAACCAAGATAAACAAAGACAAAACTTGGGCTAACATTCTGTTGCCTGTCAGTCTGGTTTTATATTTCAAAGCATGCACTGACAGGCATGCTTACCAAAAAGTTTGATCTAAACTAAGTTATGCCCTAAAATGGCAGGAGTAGTCTTAATGTAGAAGTGTTTATGAACAGAAATGTCCATATGTATGACTAGTTGACTATATGTCTCTTGACTCTGGTGTGAATGTTGTAGACCAAACCTCCGTGCTGCTGGGGTCAGTGCGCCCCCCCCTTCTCCCTCTGCTGTCCAGGTTAAACTTCTAGTTTCTGTGCTTCCTGTGTGTGCATTCTGCCAAATGTGTTTGTTATTGCAGCACTGCTTTTCTGTAAAAAACTGGATTAATACTGGTGTTTGAATGTCATTGTGAGAGTATCACTGCAAATCTAGCCACTATTTATTGAGGCCACCAATCACGTGTGTGTATGAATATTTTTTTCACTGAGTGAAATCAGGACTGAGCACCTGAAAAGGCACAAGCAGGCAACAATGCTGGAGAAGTTGCCCTGAGCCAGTGATGTTTCTATTTGTCCATTTGTCCATTTCAGTAATGTCTCATCCACTGGTTGGGTCAACTTCTGGCCTGAGTGTGCATGTGTGTGACTGGTTATTTAAAAAAAATAAATAAAATTGGAAAAAAGATGCAGCTTTTTAATCTCATTGTTGTTCTACTGCATGACACTCGGCAATAATGCCGTTTAGTACATTACTGACAACAGTATTTTTCTGTTTTCAGCCTGATTTACTGAACTTTAAGAAAGGCTGGATGGTGAAGCTGGACGAGCAAGGCCAGGTAATTTTTTTAGTTTAAATTCTGACACATTTTGAAATTTTATTACCCTGCACTGTTTGAGTAGCTTCCAATCACAAATGTAAAGTAGACTTGTCCAAATTTGCTGTTTCCAATTTTAGATTGCGTCTTACCCACAAACCCTTGCTTTGTGGATTGAATACATTTCAATCAATGTCTACATTGCATAAAACATGAGCAAAACACAGTTAAAGTGAATGTTTTTAGATTTTAAATTTGACACGCCTGATTTAGATATATATACAGTGTCAGTGGTTTGTAATAAAATGCATTGGACTAATCAAGTTCCAGTTCAAACAGCAGCTACAGTCTATGGCCTTTAAAAAGGTGTGGCCACACTTTGATGTCACCTTCAATCGAGAACACTTTAAAGACAAGAGTGGAGCTTCAAAAATATTATCTGAATATAGTGAGAGGCAGGCAGTTTGGCATCATCATGGCTCAGGTTCTGTTCATTTGAACTTCTCTCGGTTTTCTTTCCATTTTTTGCAGTGGAAAAAGTTCTGGTTTGTGCTGACCGATCACAGTCTCCGATACTACAAGGACTCCATTGCAGAAGAAGTGAGTGGGATTTCCAAATTTCACATTGGTGTTTAATACTGAAATGTCTAACGCTTGTTGTCTTCAGGCCTCCGACCTGGATGGAGAGATTGATTTATCAACCTGCTACAATGTAACGGAATACCAGGCTCAACGCAACTACGGTTTTCAAATTCATGTGAGCCCTTTCACATTTTTATAGAAACACTGTTCAAGTAGCATAATTGCAGTCAGGTTTCACTTCAAGTTTGTTTTTTAGTTGCAGTACTTTTTGCTGGGAATGGGTCTTCAGACAGTTTGATTACATGTACCAGTGAAGACCTTTTGCATTGAAATTAAGGTGCCTTTCTCTGTTTAGACGCAGGAAGGAGCGCACACTCTGTCGGCCATGACAGCAGGGATACGTAGGAACTGGATCCAGGCTGTGATGAAGAACGTGAGACCCTCCACTGCCCCAGATGTAGCAAGGTTGGTACTATGGGTGTATCAGAACTTCCTGCAAACAAGTAGTATTAGTAATTTGCCTGAAAGCAACTGATTAAGCAGATAACCCTAATGAATGAATACAACTTAATTATTTGTTAAATAAAGAAATATCTATGAAAGAAAATAAAGAAAATTTGCCTCAACCTCAATTTGTGCGTTTTCTGTATTATATACCAAAAAATATACATTTCTTACATACAGTATATAGAACCAGACAAGTATAAGATCTATAAATGCAATAGGTTGATTGATGGCAGTGGTTACCTGTACCAACAGTGGAAGGCTCTTTTGTGTTTCAACCTTCATTTATGCTCTGACTTTAGCCCTTGCTGGATCCTTGGCTTTTTCATAGTTTTGTCCTTGTTTAAGCCATCTATAACTAACAGCTCAAACTCTGTCTTTCAGTTCCACGGAGGATCACAGCTCCTTCTCAGCTCTGGAGGGTTTGGTCAGACCAGACGTGACCCAGGACTCTCCTTCGTCTGAGGCCTCCTCTGTGGACTCTCCGTCTGTGGCAAAGAGCCGGGCAAGAGAACGGAGACGCGAGGGCCGCTCCAAGACCTTCGACTGGGCAGAGTTCAGGCCCATCGCCCAGGCCCTGGCTCAGCAGCGGGCACAGGAGGCCGAGAGCCTCCAGGCCGACCTCGGAGAGCTGGAGCGGAGTCGCAGGAGAGAAGAGAGGCGCAAGAGGTATGAGTTCATGACTAGCTCGGCAGCGGAGCAGCCAGCTGGGACAGAGGTGGACAGTGCAGAAGAACAGTCTGGACTGGAGCCTGTAGCACCTGTATCTTTGGAGCAGCAGCAGAGAGTAGAGGAGGTGATTGAAGAACACTGGCGACAAGTGGAGAAGACGCCCATCAGAGAAGAGAGGAGGGTGCCCCTGGCCTCCTCACAGCAGCAGAAAGACTCTACAGAACTTGAGCAGCTCCTGGAGACCTACAAGCAAGGGGTAGGTTTGTCTGGCAGAAGAAATGGAACCGCAATTTTTTTCCCCGTTTCTCTTATGCAGCAAAAAGGTTTGTTGTGAGCTGTTGAAATATTCCACAATTCCACAATGAAAATGTATTAAGGCAGCCATTGTCGAGGGAACTTTAGACAAAATATGTGTCTCACTTCATATTATTTTGTTGTGGTCCACACTCACCCCTGCTTCATTTGGTGATTCTGTAAGATGTTGATGGCCTGCATTCCATTTTAAAGTTTAAAGTAATGTAATGGGCAGTGGCAGTTATGAAAATATTGAACTACATCCATCAGCAGTAGTGCTATGCAGGCTGTGTGTCTAGCTATTTATTGTCATCTCTCTGGTGAAATTGTTTTGGTCTCTGAGTCAGGTATTTCAAAGTGTAGTAATATAGACATAGACTCAGCATGCTAATTGTTTTGTAACTTGAAACCGGTAGAGTAACCTGCTTAGAAACAAGACTTAGACACAAAGTGGCTAAACTCAACAGACATTAATTGAGACAGCTTAAAAGGATTGCTTTGCACTTCCTAAGCTCATAAAATACAGTGCTGTGAAAAAAGTTTGCCCCCTTCCTGATTTCTTTTTCTTTTTTTTTGCATCGTTGAACAAATTTAAATTGTACACAAAAATAAGTCAAACACAAAATGCAGTTTTTAAGTGATTTATAAAGGGAAAAGGCTATCTGAACCTACATGGCTCTTTGTAAAAAATAAAATAAAAGTAATTGCCCCCCCTTGTTAAATAATGAATTAACAGTGGTTAATCACATTTTTTTGAAAGCTGAGATCAATCTCACCAGCCACACCCATGCCAGATTACTGCCAGCAAACCACAGTAAGAGCCATTATCCACAAATGGAGAAAAAGAAAATATGGGAAAGTGGTGAACCCTCCCAGGAGTGGCCGGCCTATCAAAATGACCTTATGAGCGCAGCGATGACTGATTTCACAAGAGTTCACAAAAGAACCCACAACAACATCTAAAGAACTGCAGGCCTCACTTGCCTCAGTTAAGGTTCATGACTCAACCAAAAGAGAGACTGGGCAAAAATGTCATCAGTGAGTTCTTAGGAAAAAATCACTACTGACCAAAAAGAACATGAAGGCTCTTTGGAGGACTTGGCTGTTGATGGAACTGTGAATTCTGCTCTCAACAAAAAATCCTAAGGGAGAATGTCAGGAGTTTGTGACCTCAAGCTGAAGCACATTTGTGTTCTGCAGCAGGACAAAGGAGTGAGCCAAAACACACCAGCAAGTCCACCTCTGAATGGCTCAAAAAATAAAAAATAAAATAAGGTTTTGGAGTGGCCTAGTCAAAGTCCAGACTTGAATCAGATTGATTTAAAACAATTCCACAAAGACGAGTGGGCCAAAAATTCCTTCACAGCAATGTGAAAGACTCATTGCCAGTTGTCTTAAACAGTTGGTAACAGTTATTGCTGCTAAGGTTGGCACAAATTATTAGGTTTGGGGGACAATTACTTTATCACATAGGGCCATGTAGGTTCAGATAGCTTTAAAAACTGCATTTTGTGTTTAGTTGTGTTATCTTTGTCTAATATTTAAATTCAATGATCTGAATCAGTGTGCAAAAAAATAAGAAATTAGGAAATACTTTTTCACAGCACTGTAATTTTAACAAGTAAACATGTCAGGTATAAAAGCACCCTGAGATTTACATTGAGGCACAACAGTTTCACATGTGTGTGTTTTTGTTTTTTTTACCAAGTCGGCTCTTATTAAGTGTTAAGTGTAAGTGAAAAAGTAACATAATGTAACTTTTTACCTCAAAATCTGGGGCCTGAAAATAATTGCAATAATTTACATTTACAACGACATGAATTTGGGAGGATAACCCCTGTGTATATGGTTTGACAGATATTCAATACGATGAGTGGCAGGGCCCACTACCATTTAAAGAGTACTTGTATTTTGCCAGAAAATATATCAACCAAAAATGACATCACAACTTAACTATCTTATATATCTATTGTAAAGTAATTCACATGTGAGTTTGCAGCAGCATTTGTCACCTCTTGGTGTAGTAGGTATATATCCTACAAATTTACAGTGAACCACTCAGTCTTTATTATATCTATTTGTTTTGCTGTTTTTACCAATCAAGTTAAACGTACACTCTTGGCTGTTTTCCAGATTGAGGACCTCAAGGCCCAGTTGGAGAGCTGTCACCAGCAGCTTGTTGAATCCAACAGACACAAAGAGGAGCTGGAGCAGCAGCTGAGGACAGCACTGGAGAGAGAACATGACATCCGCACAGGTTATATCTCTCCGGTGAGTTCCCCATAACTCTATAAGCTATTGTACAATCATGTAAGTCAGTGAGTTCCATGTCCATTCCTTTGCCATACTCTCTTTATTTCATAACATCTTTTGCATGTCATATTAAATAGTAAAAAAAACATAAAATAAACTGACATCAAAGCAATAAACTGGCTCCAGATGGGAGTCTTTGCATGAGTTCAGTGCATGTTTAAAACATTAAAAACTTACATTGGCTTTTACTAGTTAATCTCGCTCTGATTGTAGGTCTGAACTCATGTTAGAAGATACTTTGCATTCTAGAGTTTAGTTTTCAGCCGTCTTCTCTTATTATTACACTATACTTAACTTTCAATTCAAAATATCTGCAATCAATGTAAAAATTTTTTTTTTTAAATAAATTGTGTTGTTATTGTAGGAATTTGTTTTATTTATTTATTTATTTTTTTTATTTAGGTATAATTAGGGATGCACCAACCTGATACTAGTATCTGATACCAGTCCCAATATAGAAACAGCAGCTAGATAAGGTGTCCGTTATGTATGGGGTCAATACATGGTGCAGATCTTCATCAAAATTCATTACAACTCAGTCATGTTAACATAAAGCACTGCCCGCACAAAGTTTATCAAAATCACATGTGCCTAATTTTGCATAAGAACCTGTATGCCTATATCCATCTTGTTATTTGATTAATATGATTTTACAAGTTAACAAAGTTGTTAATAATTACATCAAACAAGATATTTTTCTTCTTAGCAATGTACACTGGCTATTGCTCCACCATGGTGCCATGACTCCCCAGCAAACGAGATTTGAGATCTTAGTGCGACTTTCGTGGCTAATTAAAGGTTAAAAAAAAAAAAAAAATCATGCACAATTACATTGGCATATATGTAAATCCCCCAGATCTAAAAAAGTTGGATTGGTATTTATTTAGAATGTTAGTATTTAATTTTATATCTCAAAATTTTACTTTTTACATTACAATTTTACAGTACAAGAGTACTCAAACAAACAATCCATTATTAATAGTGAAAACCCATATTTTTAGACATACTGTTTGGTTTTTTTTTCCCTAGCTTTGTTGGTTTAGTATGACAGAGACCGTTGCTACTCAGGAAATTGGTAACGACCAGTAGGAAACAGACCAGAGCCGGGGTTTGAACCCTAGTCCCTCTGTTTATGTGGTATGTGCTGTACCAGATTAATCACTGAGGTGCCCCAAGTAGTTTGTATTTTGACAGTTATTTTCACAAATTATTATTACTGTATATTCCACCTTTCACATTTGAATTTTTCACATTCATTTTTTTTGTAGTTGCTAAGTCTCATCTTCTAAATATGTATGAATAATAACTAAGCCTGTTTTATAATTATGTGCATGAACATCAGACTCATGTCTCCTATTAACTTCTTGACAGACCATCCACTTTATGCTCTTTTAACTCATTTTGTCAGCTGTGCCATTGCAGAAATGTTTTCATCATTTGCTGAACCTGTGTGTAATTGTTTGAGGTTAGTCTTAGTGAAAACATATATATATCATGTATACTTGAAATGAATGGAAAGAAATTAGGACGTTGAAATGGATCAACCATCTCAGTTCTGAGTTCAGGAGATGGTTTGGTTCAAGACCTGAAGCTGGCAGCAGAAAACAGCAGAAGTGTTTGTAGGATGTTTTTTTTTTCATCCTTAAGAAAACTATGCCGCTGCAACTAATAATGCTTTACATCCTTCAACTTCTAACCATCTAATGTGCATGTTGTGTTGTGATTTACTAACAACTAGCCATTTAACTCTTCGTTGCTATTATTGCACATCATTAAAAGCATAGGTCAGTATTTTGTAAATGTGGTTTTATTAGATGACATTTTTCTCTGCAGTAGAGAGTTGTCAGCACAGTCCCAGTTTGGAGAATCGGCCATGCGCAACGGCACAGTGTTTTCCACAGCAATGCATTTTACTGAAACAAATAAACAAACAAATAAAACCCACAAATGTTTTTAGTAGTGTTTCCCACATATTGATGAGTCCTTGTCCTACCATATACTAATTGGCCCCACCATAGACTCCAAATGAACCAAAAATAGATTATACCATTCAGATGTTGGATTTTGCAATGGTAAATTACATTTATGTTCATAGTCTCTTGCATTGACATGGACCTGTCTCTGTTACATTTTTCCTAACTGCTTTGAGAAGACAGCAGTACACAGACTCCATAGGAGCTGTTGCTGAGTGAGCGCCGCTGCGGGGAGTTTTGAGTGTGAGAAGGTTTTCTTTTGACGTCAACCTTGTGACACTTTTGTAGTCAAGTTTTAAAGTAAGGCTAGACAAGTTGGCAAGATGTAGTTAGTACTACAACTCCCCAGATCACCCGCAACTTTTACTTGGTACAGCTCCAGATGAACTTGCTATTTAATGATACTACTATTTATGCAGGGACAATATCTGTCTCATCTATGTGTAAATAATACAAACACTGTGGGTCACCCCTCTGCATCATCAACACCATGCCATAGACCTACTGCCAGTCTCTGGCAAACATAGGGTGAATTTATGCCGTTAGTTTACTCACAGTTTTAAATATTGCATAGTTTTTATTTCAGAATGCCACTTGCTGCATTGTAGTGCAAACGGTAAAGATGTTGTCCTCAGTGAAAATAGTGATGTCCCAGCCACTCTCAGACAGATATTGGCAACTGGAGACACTAAGCAAGTAAAACATAAACAACTCATTTGGATTCTTGCCATAAATAGAACAAAGCCTGTGATGCTGTGCCTGTCTGCTTCTTCAAACTGTCCTGACAATTGCCTACTGCAGGGATCAAGCTACTTATCTGTTAAGTATCTCATAGACTCCCTTTTACACATTCAGGGTATCACTTATAAAAAAAAGTGTTGTTAATCACTGTTTATCTGCAGATTGTAATTTTGAGATGATAATAATGGGATGCTAACGGTAATGTCACCTTTAATTAGCAAGTAGAAGTAAATGATTGTTAGATAATACACATAATTATTAGCAAGCTTGTGTCTCCCCTGCTGTGTGTTAACCAACTGTCTGGTCCCCTTTTCCAAGCTGGAGCACCCTTTGGGTCTGGAGGCTGATGTGACGCCCCAGACGAAGAGGCCAGAACTGGTTAGTTCTCAAGCGCAGAGCTTAACAAAGAAGTACCAGGAGACCAAAGAACTCCTGAAGCTGCAAGAGCTGAAAAAGCGCAATATGCAGGCACAGCTTGGCCTCACGCTTTCTCACCTGCCCATTAAGGACTCTTACCTTTCTGACACATCTCACTTTGAAAGCCCTCCTCCTGAACCTGTTCTAAAAACCGTTAGCTTCTTGCTTAATGACAGCACAGAGGCCATTCAGGAACTAGAAGACTTGTTAACTGACAAAACGCTGACTATGATGGAGCTGGCAACATTGCTAAAATCACACAGTTGCAATCGAGAATTATCTAAAGGACTACAACTTCAGAAAATCTTGGAAAGCTGGAAATGCCAACAAGAGATGGCAAATGAAACTATCAAGAAGACTTTAGCTAAGGCAGGAGAAAACATTCGTGAGTATGAAGCACGACTTTTAACCATGGAGGATACAGTAGAAAAGGTTCAAAGGCCGAACTTTGATGGACTAAAGCTCCCTTATAGTCCTTGTCCCAAAATTGAAAACCATTCTGAGACAAACGAGATGACAATAGGAATGCTGTCTCAAAAGGTGGAACTTTTGACAAGTGAGAATGGGGCACTGAAACAGCGATGTCAGGAGATTGTGAACCAGCTGACGGAGGCTGACAGAGAAATAGACCGCCTGAAAGCAGAGCTAATCAGCCAGCAGGGCGGCAAACAACATCATCTTGTTCTGGAGGAGCTCAAATTATTAAAAGCAGAGCTAGCTGAAAACCAGGCTAACGCCATTGACAGAGAGTATTACGAAAGGGAGCTCAATGAAAAATCTCTGAGGCTCCATGAAGCTCTGGTTACTCTAGAGGAGCTTGGCAGTACTCTCAAAGACACAGAAAAGAAACTGCAGTTAAAGGAGGCTACTTTAAAAGGGCTAGGGTTCAATGCAGACTTGGAAGATGAGAACTTACACCCTGAGAAAGAACAACTCCACGAGTTACTCGAAACATCTCAAACCAAGTTTCAAGAGACAGAAGCAAAACTTGAGTCGACACAACAGCGCTGCAAAGAACTAGAAGCCAGGAACGGTGAACTAATTTACCTTGGCCAAGAATCGGAGAGAATTTATAGTGAAAGGCTAGCAGAAGTGCAAGAAGAAATACGCACTTTGCGAGACAAGTTAGAAATTCAGACGAGTAGATTTGAAAAGACAGAGCATGTTAGTGATTGTCTTCAGACCGGGGATGAGCAGGTTGCTGAAAAAGGACTTATGGAGCAAGTAGTAGAAGAGTTTGAAAGCATGTCAGAGGCCCTTAGGCAAGTTTTAGAAATGGTAGATCAAGTAGATGTTGATGTACAGAAAATGCTGTGTAACCTTAAAAGCACTTTATTTGATGCATCAAAAAAAGGAGCCGTTTTTGTCAGTCAAAAAGACATAATGTTGGCAGTAGAAGGAGAATTCTGGAACCAAATGCTAGATACCTTTAAAATAGGACCGGAGGAAGATAGACCTACCTTACAAAGAACTTTGGCAGAACAAATTATTGCACAAGAACAAGTGATAGTCTTAACTAGAAGAATTTGTCAGCAGGTAAAAGGTGAGGTTGAGGTAGTAGATTTTACATCCATGTCCAGTTGGCTTGACAATGAAGCTCATGTTCTTATTCTTCAGGAGTTAAGAAAGACTTTAGAAGGAAAGTTGGAGTCATTGATGCAGATTGTATCCAGATTAAAGTTGGAAAAAGATGAAAAGCTTCTGTCCTTGGTTCAAGTTAGTTTTGAGTTTGGGAGGCAACAGAAACATACATCTGAATATCTGCGCGATGCCCTTAAACAGGCTTGCTTGTCTTATGTGACAATCATGTTGAATGTTGAACATGACAAAAAGCAAAAGCTGTTGGAGATGCAGCTAGGCAATCGAGAATGTACAGAGTGTCCGAGGCTAAGAGAGGTGGCTAATGATCTCCAATCCAAACTGGAAGATCTACGTAGTCAGATGTCTGAGGCAGCTTTGAAAATTCAGATCGAGGGACAGGCCATAGATTCGGTGGATAAAACAATAGAGCTTCAGGACATGGTAGCAAAGCACAAAAAGGAGCTGCGAGAAGTTAAAGAAGCATGTGAACAAGAAAACAAAAGGTTAAGGCAGGAATTGGCTAAGGCCAATGAGATGTTACACCTACGTTCCGAAGAAAATGTGAAAGAAATCGACTCTCTGACAAACTGCATGGAGAACCTCAAGAAGAAGCATGAAACGGAACGGAGCGACCTCATGGAGAACTTCAAGCGGGAAATGGAGGCACTCCAGAGTATAATGAACCCAGCAAATGCAGATGGCACCAACAACAACATGGCTTCCCAAGCATTCTCCGCCCATACGCTCAGCCTGAAGGAGCGCATTCACGAGTTGGTCCATCAAGTGTCGTTCATGACTGAAGAGATGAGGCGGCGCGAAGAGCAGGGCGACATAACGATGCTCCGGCTGAAATACGAGAAAGACCTGGAGAACCTGAAGGTGGAAGCGCTACTTGTCCTTGCCGTTCCTCGTCTGTGATGCCTTGTGTTCCTTTGTGGCATTCCCAGATCCCCTTCTTTTCCCCGTAATCTGTCTGCACTTGTAACCTCACTCACACTTCTGTTGCTAGACTCTTCTGTGTTGCATGAAAACTAACTCCCCTAGATTACGTTAACAACACCATTGCTGTAGTTGTTTTAAGAGGAACCCATTTTATTATTGGGTTAAGCATCTAGAAATTGTAATGCATTCAGTTTGCTAGCTGTACAACAATAGTTATAATAGACATAACATTCCACTTTATTCTCTTCTAAAATGAGTTCTCCATTGTTCATTTAATGTGCCTCCATATCTAACCCTTTCGACTACTACGGCTCTAGAACATCATTTTGTGATGTTTTTTTTTTTTTTTTTAAGTTGTATTATCCAGTCAGTATCAAGATTAGTATAGGCTAGGAGCTGTGTCAAGTGTCTTGTTCGGCTTTTTTCTTTGTCCTCTCCACTATCTCATATGTTTCTAAACTAAATCATTAATTACATTTATGACAATATAATTAAATTAAATTTCATTTGATTTGTATAGCCCAGCATCACAACAATTGTTGCCTCACAGGGCTTCACAAAAATATTTTGAAAATATATGATTTGCACTTCTTACAGTTGCATTCAGAGGAAGCAGCAAAATGACCAACCCCATAATTTATTCCTATAAGTGAAGGTGTTATGTATTCTTGCAAGTTATATTCTGTATTTTTAAGTAGTGCTATTGTAATAGTCATAGAGAGATTTGGTGACTTACCTTTTTGTTAGTACATTTAAAGCCCCTTTTACACAAGATTGTGGTTCGCCACTAAGCAATTATTGAGTTGTGCCAGCCACGCTGTGGCTTTAAATTTAAATTTAAAGGTTATAAGTCACCCCAAGTTCTTCCAGAAGGCCAGTCTTTTTTTCAAACTCTGTTGCTGTGTTGAAGACCACTCAAGGTGACACTGGCTGACGCAGTCTGTTAGTGGCCAAAGTGAATGCATAGTGCGACATGCATCATGGTGCAGGCTGTAGCTGTCTCGTAGCAACCGGTGTGACACATAGTAATATTATTACAAATGCTTAACATTGCACAGTGTGATATAGGCTTGGGAGAAAAAAGTGTAACCTCTAAAAAACCTTTCAAAAGTTCATTATCACGGGGCTTTTTAAATAATGATGAACATTATTTTACACAACACACAACAATTCACAAGGACCACATACAGACCAGCTTCAGCTTGTCATAAACTTACAATTCAAGCTGAAAGTCTCTCAGTGTTAAGATACTACAAATTCTATCCTGTGCAGTATTTTTAATTCATCAAAATTTTTAATTTCCAGCTTTGTGTGTGAGAAAAATAAAGCTGACCTGCTGACATACAAAACACATTTAGTTAATGCTGCATTTTTCATTGCTGTTAGCAATTTGTAACTGTGACAAGTGTCATCTTGCACAATATTGGGCTTATTCTTTTTTGTTGACCTGACAAAGTATTCACAACATTACCATGAGGTCATTGTCACAGTCCTCATTCTTGTTCTGGTTGCACTTCCTTAGACTGTACTACATCCACGCAGCAGCTGTAGAGCCTGACAAGCTTCAGAATAGTGCTTTGCTGGCTGTGATGTCAGTCCAGGAAGTTTACATTAGCTCAGTGGGGCCGTGCTGTGCGCTCAGGGGTTTGATCCCTTTTAAAACAGGCCTGTATCCATTTCCTCTGTTTGGCTGTAGTGAGACCGCTGCAAAGAGAGGACTGAGGCCCGGCCACAGCCTCAGATTAGTGCCACTGAATAGTCTACGGAAGCAGCAGGACAATTCAAATGCTTTCTTGTGGAAACGTACAATGTTATTATTACAAAAGCACTGTAATGGCTCCTTCCATGTCCTGTGTTCTACATACAAGGTTCAAACTACACTTCTTTTCCTCCACACACCCTCTGCTAAGTCAAAACACCAGCCAACTGTTTATCAGTGTATTAGCGCAGTACAACAGTACATTCTATCAAACATTTAGTCCATAATCCGATTAGGATTGGCACACAATTGTACATAGTATTTAGCAACACATTAAATCAGTTTAGTAAGAGCTCCTAAGCGTCTGAAGTGAAAAGGTGTAACTCCGGTCATGAATCTGTGACATATTCTCTCTTACCTCTGCCTGTCATTGTCTGTTCTTTCCTTCAGTGTACTGCGTGTCCTGTCCCTTTTTAACCCTTTTTATACTCACACAGGCTCAACTTGCTCATGGCTAACAGGCTGTAGCTTGCTGTAAATGCAACTGTTGTAGCTTGTATTGTGCGGATATTTTAGGGCCAAAGGATTCCCCTGCTCCTCTTCTATACTCAGGAGATCCTTTCGGCCCTGGTCCTCATGACTCGTAGACTCATGAGTGTCCCATGCTGTTTGATGTTGTAGGCCACGTGTGAGCGGGGCTTCGCTGCCATGGAGGAGTCCCATCAGAAGGTGATAGATGAGCTGCAGAAGAAACACCAGAGGGAACTGGAGAACCTCCAGGAGGAGAAGGAGAGGCTGTTGGCCGAGGAGACCGCAGCTACCATCGCGGGTATGCACCATAACCACATATATATCTAGTTATTTCTCACTATGTTTACATGTGCAGCTTACCTGATCTAGCTGGAGTTTATATTAGCAGAAGGGAATCGAACTATTGAGTGTCCACTGCGCTCACTTTAGGCTTATGCTGTATTTGTGTGGTCTCTGTAATAAATATATAATTAAAAAATTCAGCCCTGCCTTTTGCTAACAAAGATGCTAATGTGAAATGACTTATACTGATAAATTAGGCCATTTTAATACATTGTTTTTTAGTCACTTGGGAATAGCATTGTTCACATCCTCACAGACTTTCTATGTTGAAAGCATAAACGGCACGACAAAACTGGAGAAACAACTTATTAACTTGGAAACTGCCCCTCCCAAGGAGCACATGAATGCATTGCAAGATACAGTAGACAGACCTTTTTCCTTTTATAATCTTTTACTAATGTTTCTTCCTGTCTCTGTAGCAATCGAAGCTATGAAAAACGCCCACCGGACAGAGTTGGAAAAGGAGCTGGATAGGGCCCGCAAATCCCAGAGCAACGCCGAGAACGCAGACATGGAGGAGATCCGCAGACAGCACGAGTATGTCTCCACTCTCATGAAACCATTTCAAATAATATTCCAAATCTGACATCCATTTACTGATCAGCAAGTGATTGAGCACTGCAGCTACAACTGACATCAACAACTATTACAAGACCAGTGCTGCCACAGACACAAAAAAACTAAAACACAAGCAATAACACATGGCATATGGCTTGACAAAAAATTGTGGACATCTTACAGTACAAATTCTACCTTATCCTGTAAATAACTGGATAAGTTAGATTTTTTTTAACTGTAAGATGCTAAGACAGTAATTAGTTTCTGGGGTTTGCTATGCTGGGCGTATGAAAGATTCTATAAGCGCCAGACGTGCTTCAACATGTGAAGTTACCTCTCACCTGTTGTTTTTAACAGACTCTGACATGTTCCATGCACACTGCAGAGGTGCAGGTGTTCACATATAATTAAAACTCACCTGGACCCTGTAGGCTTTCAACACTTTTGGGGTTGTTAGAATATTCAATCAGCCACAGCTCAGAGCAGTTTTATTAAAAGTCTACAAATAAAAAAAGTCTAAAAAATATTGGAACTTAATATAAAAACTGAGGTATACAAATCACATGAAATTAGTTTAGAACTTTTAAGATCCCACTATGCTATGAATTTAAATTGTATTATGTTTTGTTATTTTATATATCATTGGATAAAAAAACATGACTGAAAGTTTGAAATTAGCTAAACCTAACATTCTGGGTCCTGGCCAGAAAAAGTTGTGTGCAATGACTCATTTATTGTTTTTTCCGTTTCAGAGAGGAGCTGTGTTCGTTCCAGAGGGAGATCGAGGTGCTCTCGGAGCAGTATTCCCAGAAGTGCCTGGAAAATGCCCACCTGGCCCAGGCGCTGGAGGCCGAGAGGCAGGCGCTCCGGCAGTGTCAGCGGGAGAACCAGGAGCTCAACGCACACAACCAGGTAATCAGTGTCAAACCCCAAAAACACCAACACCTCATCGCTGTCGAGTGTCCCTCTGTAACCTCTGCTGTCTGTAGGAGCTCAACAACCGGCTGGCAGCAGAGATCACCAAGATGCGCTCTATGACGTCCGAGGAGGGAATGGGGGACATAAACACCACTATACAGGGCAAAGAGCTGTACGAGTTAGAGGTGAGAGTGTAAACTAAAAAAAAAAAAGAAATTACTTGTTAGTTGCATGTTGTACAAAAAATGGAATTATATGTTAGATTGAAATATTGCAGGTCATGCAAAAGCATATACATATTCAGTCGAGTTATATTTGCATCTAAACATCTTAGGCAAATTCTTGTTGGACTACAACTTTGCTGTGAAGTAAGCTTATAAGGAAACAAGTTGAAAGTGAACAGTTTAGGGCTTATATAACTCATTTTCAATTGAAGCAAATGATTTATACTTATTTGTAAGGGCTTTAGTCCAAAGAAATCCATAATGGACTAAAGTTTGCCCCTTGCATCAACTAACTAATTTTCAACTGATGGACATCACGTATTATCACATAACCACTCTCTGTCCTTTAAAAGGCTCTTCATTTGGACTTTTTGTCTCTCTTGCTAATAGTTTACTGATATACCCCACTTCTGCTCCTCCATATGAATAAATGCATCCTAAAACATATCAATAAGTGCTAGTGATTCATTTAAGAGTGACCACTACAATACGTCCCTGCCTCTCTTACAGGCAACAGTCTGATAGCAGCGCACACTGCATACTTGGATTGAAATCTTTTATGCACCGTTCATTACAGATTATTGACCGTAATCTGGCAACATTTAATAAACAAACATTCATTGCAGTGACGCATGGCTCACTTTGAAGTGGACTTGACCTCAGATGCAGCATGTTTACCGACCACCCATTTTCTCTTGTGCCTCTTTCTGTTCAACTTTTGTTATCATTGAAGAGAATATAAGCAAACATCCAGCATGAGGTCTGTTTATTAGAGATAAAGCGTTCAGCCCGGCCCTGTCTTTTTGATCCATTTGATACACGACATGCATTTCTCCCCAGCCTGTTTTTCATTTGAACTGTTTAACATCTATCAGTGAACAGTAAACACTGAAGAAATGCAGTCAGTGAGGGACAGATATATCGACCTGTTCAGAGCTGGAGCTGTGGTGCATACACTGGCAGAAGAGTCAATTGCAATAACTACAAAATTTAACTGATGAAATTTTAGTCAAATGTGGTCAAAGTTTTGTGTGCTGTTTTAGGTGATGCTGAGGGTGAAGGAGTCTGAAGTCCAGTATCTTAAACAGGAAATCAACTCTCTGAAAGATGAACTCCAGGCAGCCCAAAGAGTAACAATGTTTTTTTTTATTACCTTATCTAAACCTCCCATGTTAAAGTCCTTCTCTTTCTACCGTGACTGCTCTCTGAATGGCCAAAAATGTGTTTGCAGGACAAAAAATATGCAACAGATAAGTACAAGGACATCTACACGGAGCTGAGCATTGTGAAGGCCAAAGCCGAGCGGGACCTGGGCCGGCTCCGAGAGCAGTTACAGCTGGCCCACGAGGCGCTGGGAGAGCCGGCACTGGAGGACGTGGAGAGAGGTGGCTATGGTACTGCTCCACACCTCTGTTAACCTTAATATATGTGTTTTTTTATTCCAGCATTTTTATTTAACTCGGGTGTCCTTACTCTGTAGATATCATGAAGTCCAAAAGCAACCCTGACATTCTCAAGATGGCCGCCGCTGCAGCCAAACGCTCAGAGCGCACTATGAGGTCAAAGGTGGGTCTTCTGTACTTCAGGCTTTCTTCCATCTAGCTTTTCCATACATTGTCACATGTCCCTGAAAACAAAGTTAGAAAATAATCTGCTCTGAGTATAAATTGTTTGAATATACTATAATTATAACTCACAGCGGGTTTCCACTTAGCAACATGGGTCGGTACAGCAAGGCTCCCCTACAGAGGCCTAGTGTATTTTGGGTTTTAGAGAGCCGCACCACTTTCTACATTTTTAAACAGTTTTACCAATGTAAACGGCAAACGCAATGCTTTTAGTTGACAAAGTAAAAGCCATAAAATCCGACTAAAACTAAATGGAGCTGACAGCAACTGTCTCCTGCCGTTCATTCATTAGCACTGATTTTAAAATTTTCATAAATCATATTATGTTAAATGTCTCTGTATTATTTATCCTGTGTGTTCCTTGTATTGTTTTAACTAAGCACTTTTTTCTATAAATTTGAATAAATAGAGCACTTTGTAATCACTTTTCATAATGTTTTTTACGTCAAATGGAAAACAAAAATTGAAAATGATCCCAATGTCATCTGAAAATAATCGTACTCATAGGCTGCGCAATATCTCACAATTTTCTCACAATCTCTATATCACAAAAAAGGCTTGTATCACAATAACGTTACGGTTCTCCATGTAATGAAAATTCACTTTTTGCCTCAAAATAATCATCCAAACAGAGCATCAAATCAAACAGTGGTGCATCTAAATAAAAAAAGTCCTGTTTTAGGTATGTTTAGTCCTGGTTAAACCAGGTTTAGTCTTAAATATAGATTTGGCTCTTCCTTTGATGAATGGAAGTTAGTCGAGAGCCTTGTATTTCTTTATATTTTTTTAATCAAATGTAATTAATTAAACATTTTTACTCCAATTTAAAGGGCAATTAAATATCACTGCTCATATCGTATCGCAATTTTCAGAATATTTTCTACCCTTTTAGACTCTAAAAGTGCACTGTACCGACCCAGTGGAAGCAAATTTAATCCTTTTCCTTAATTCTGCATCATTCTGTTTCTTGCCAGTGTTACTTTGTCATAGCACTTTGATCATTGTTAATATACATCAAATTTATGGGAGCCTCAACCCTATCTCTCACCAAGCTCCGTTCCAAGTGACTCTACTGCCATCTTCAGGTCACTTGATGCAGCGTCATGTTGTGCAGTGTGTGTTTGTGTGGCTCCCGTCTGCCTCCCCTCTGACGGGACAGCTGTAGTCTAACACACAGGTGCTTGTGTGTTTTCCTCAGTCTGTGAGTCGAGACATGCCATGGGACAGTTAGGGCAGCTGAGGACGGATAGGCCCCCCACCCCTCTCTCTCCTGTAGGTAAACCAAAGCAGACGCACCCACAGGGGTTTTTAAAGCACATTCTCTACTGCTGCACTATGGGACGCATGGTGGTGACGCACACATCTATCAATTTTAGAGGATATTAATCATGGACAGTGGAAAGGAGAGGACTGAATATTGGAAAGAAAAACATCACAAAATATCTTTTTTTTTTTACATTACATTTGATTACAGCAACAATCCTTGCATCATTGTGTTTATTTGAATACATTTTTTTTACTGTTTCTTTTTTACAGATGCATACAGTATTGTTGAAAATTTTCAGACATATATTTTAATTGGCAATTATGGCACTTATCTGTCGCTAGTTTCAGATGTAATTTTAAAGCTGGAATTCAAAGTTACATTATGACATCCACAGAAGACCTCTCTTTAAAGGTAGCCTGCCCAGCCATGCCTATTCGTTTTAAAGGTGTAGTGGGTCTGGTATCTCTTCCATTCACAGCTATTTTCACTTGGTAGAAATCCAGTTGAAACAATTGTAACTGTAACTATTTAAAATTGGGGTAAGCTTCTTTTAATGCAATGCTTTTCTAAATGGTTGAATGTTGTTTTAATTGTAGAAAGAAACAGAGACATGTGTCTGTTAGTTATTTAGCTCATTTTTAAATAGTGCCATATATATTGATTCCTTATTTGAGTAAAGCGGTGCCGGAATATATTTGACTTAAATGTAGTGCACCAATCGTTCACCAATCGACACATCCTATAATCAGATCATGTTCCATTTACCAAGTCTCTATTTCTTCAGGGTCATATTCAATAATAGGTTTATTTGGGTGACATCAGTGCCAATCAGTCCATTCTTTTCTACTGTCTATGAGCTTTGGAATGACAGATACAGGGTGTACAAGGCTCATCGTGGGCTCTGGTGATTATTAACTGAAGAAAAACATTGTAATTTACTAAATGAAAGCACACAGAATTGATTGATACACGTTTTTCTTCTTTTTCCCTCAGAGTCTGAAGGAGGGACTGACGGCCGAGCAGAGACTCCACCTGTTCGACAACAAGGACACTAAGGAGTTCTGACAGTCACCTTCCTCGCTGCATGTTTAGAAGCCCACTATATTTTAGCTCTATTTAGTAACACTACACACTGGTCACAAAACACAGATCATATATTATTAAAAGAAATATGGTATGAAGTTTGAATTTCATGTCTAGAGTTTGCATTCCAGGCACTTCAGTTAACTGTGACATTTTGTATTGTATTTTTTTGCTGCCATGTCTTATTGTAAATAGTGTTTTTAATTTGAAAATCACACACTAAAACTCTGACCGTGTAAGCTACTGTTTTAACTCCCCAGACTGTCGCCAGCTGAAGGCACAAATGTGATGTTGAACGGCGAAACACAGCTTCACTTTAATGAATTTCATGACTTACGTTTAGGAATGATTCTGGCATGTTGTTTTACATCGTACATTATCGTTCCTGCGCTGCTCGGTAAAAGCACAACACAAAGCTCATTAGTATTACAGAACAAAGACCTACCATAGTGCCGCGCTGCTCCAGTCTTAAACTAGCATTAACATCACACAAACGTATCGAAAGGCGACAGCCAAATGCATATGGATGGGATTTACTGACTATAATTTAAATATATATAAGAAAATTTTATATAGAGTTTTTTTTTTTCCTTCTCTGCAGTCATCTTCCAGTTGTACCCGCGTTGTCGGAGTGGGTTTTTGTTTGTAGTCGTGTTCAGTGGCAGTCCCTTTGTATTTATTTAAACGGTTGGGATATTTCTTTCACATTCCCACTCCTCTGTACTCTACTCTTGTAAATATAAAGCAAATATACACCAACTGACGACAGGTTTATTAGCAATAAATATTTTTGCACCCTTTGCCTTGTCCATTCTTCGCTGTTCTTTGAAAATTGGGCTTTTGGCGTCGTATTTTGGCACATCTAAAAAAAAAAAAAGACATGCTTGAGTAATGTAATTGTATAGTACAAGACATAATTGAAATGATAGTCAAAGCCTGAAGCAGAATTTGATAACTTCACAAACAAAAAAGAGTGTTTTTGACTGAAGTTTAAATAAAATGTCATGAATAATCTGGAGGAAATAGACTGACAAATTGACAGAGTAGCACAATAAATCTACTATTTAAATATCCCATGTAAATGTAGTGTCCACTAAGCTTTTATTTTGACAACAACTCGAAATATTGACTTTAGTAAAAAAGTACAAAGGTCTGAACTTGAGTGACCTCAGTGGAGCACACAGCCAGGGAATTAGCTACTTTTCAACATGATGGTCTTTCTTTAGTTTGATTTGCAGATGGTGCATACATTATGATTTAATCAATAGGACAAAATAAAATATATCTGAGGTGCAGAAGGTATCAAATGAAAATCCACTTAAAGGCATTGTGTTTCTAACACAGTGCAGCTAATATGAAGGAAACTACAGAAAGTCAAAAAAGTTGAAGCCAAATTAGGTAAAGGAAAATGGTAGAAAATGCACAATACATTATCAACTAATGAACAATTAATTCATATTGTAAAATTAACAATAACTGGAGCTGCAGCACCAGAGTAAAGCAAAAAGGGGAGACTCTACACATATATTTTTCAGCTTCAAAACTTCTTACTGCTCATTTGATTGGCTGTCCTTTTTTATGTGGAAATGTATGGCTCAAAACAATGGTTACACACAATAAAATTTATGACACTGAGAAATCACATAAATATGTTGTTCATATTATGTTTATCCAGAAAATAATGTATGTATTAAACATCACAAATGATAATGTGATTCAAAGTAATTCAACTTATTTATCATGAGACATACAGCAGTCTTTGGCATTAAACAGGCGTATACGGTATACGTAGAGCCATAAACAACCAACTTTTCCCTTCTTTTTTTTTTTTTTTTTTTTTTTTTTTGAGCCATACAATGTAAAATGGGAATATGTGATATAGCCCTCTTGTTTGGAGGAAGACCTAATTGTTTTGGAACCCCTCAAACCACTGTACACCTATAAAGCCTCTCCATTCCACAGCTGAGTAGAAGTGCTGTCAATGTGCCCAGATTTACCTTGGAATATTAAGTCATTAATGGCAATGTATTGGACCCAAAGCAATTGCCTGGTATTGCTTCCTCGTTGCAACAGCCTTGCTGTAGAACTGATACAGAAAGTGTTCTTTAATTTGACACTTTCACAGGAAATACGATGCAAATTGTAGTAATCATTTTATTTTGAAGGCGTAAGCCGGATGTTTCAGATGAAAATCCAAACAACTTGATGCCACTGCAACTGAATAGTGTGTTCCAGGAAAGTGTGTGGATCTTTATTTAATTGCGGCTTTGTCTCGTAGTACTTTTGTTCGGATTTGACAGAACAGAAGAACTCCTGTAGACGGATATGAAGACGCGGCCGTTTTTTTAATCTGAATCTGAAGCCGCTCCGTCTTCCCCTGTCCCGGTAAGTTTACCTCCGCTCTGTCTTTGTTTCATGCACCGGGCCTGGCCTCAGCGCTGGCCGTTTACTGTAACCGAGAACGTGTTGCCGTACTTCATTAGCGGAAAGTTTAATTAAACACTATGGGTATTTCTGTCCTTTAATTAAAAATGATCTCATATAAATTACCCTTTTCTGAATAGGTTGTCCCCGATCTTCAATTCGGGAATTCTTTTAAAACTAGTGTATACTTTATTTAACCTAAACATTTATATTTGGACGTCAGATCTAGCCGTTTTTCTTGTTACAAAGTTACTCAGGATAGTTAGCAGCAATAACGAAAAAGAGCTAATAAAATGTATATTTTATTATATTACAACTTTTTGTTGTTATTTATCCACGCCGGATTCCATAATATTAATTATTAATCTAAATAAATAGTGGCTATAGTGTTATTCGCCCATGGTTTATTATCAGTAATTAAAACGCTTGAAGCTGACAGAAAGTAGATGAAGTTTGACGTACAACAGCCTTCACCGGAGCTAGCCGAGGCCTAGCAGCTAACCTTAGCCGCTGCTAAGCTAGCTGTTAGCTTTGTCACTACACCATGTCTATATTCTATCGGTTTTGTAAATCTTCTTTTATTATTAATCACTGAAGGGTGTTTAGTGACGTTAAGTATTTTTAGCATTTTCTGGAACCCTGCCAAACACACAATATAATATAGCTGCCATGTCTCCTTAATTACAATCAACAAGACGTCAGATTGTTAATGTCACCTTTATCAGTCTTTCCAGTACGGAAGAGGATTGGGGCCACAGTTAACAATGGGTTTGCCAGAAATCTGACATTCAAATTTGAAGTTTAACTAAAAAGGAAGAATTCTAAGATTTGAGTAAGACTTACGAGAAAAAGTCAGAAATCTGAAAAAAATCCAGGATAAAAAAATCAAACTATGAGATTAAGGGGGGAAAAACAATATCCGAAATCCCGACTGTCAGAAAGTGTACTCAAGACGCGTCTCTTTAATAAAGAGATTGGCAATGTAACCACCCAGACTGTGTAAATGGTAACAGATGGTCTTAGCTTACAGTAAATGATGCAGTTTGTTTTTGTCTGTTAATGCTGCGATCTCAAATCACTAGTACCCGGCCTACTGGACAACACAGAACCAATAAAATATATAATTTCACATAGCATTAAAAACCCTTTCTTGACATTAGTAAATTTAGCTGGAGAACTTTGTTCTTGTGAGAATGGCTTTGGATATGGGATACGTGAATGCAACACTGCACCAGGTCAAATCAGGGATGTTGAAAAAAACTGAAAACTGGGCTTCCTACACAGCTGAAATAAATTCTGTCTAATTATTAACGATATATCTCAATATGTTCTTTCTTCATAACTCTTATAGTGAAGTTGTTTCCACAATTTTGACTTGTCTTTCTCAGAATTTAGATTTTTTCCCTGTGCATGAATAAGTAAATCAATAAATCATGGACATTTTATTGTTTTGTTTCTTTGTTTGTTTTGTTTTTAATTTAATTTAATTTATATTTTTATAGTCGATAGTAGACAGACAGGAAACGGGTAGAGAGAGAGGGGCGTGACATTAGGTGGAATTGAACACATGTCTCCCAACATGCTCCACCAAATGACCCTCTGAAACTTCCCTTAAACTTAGAAGTTTGATAATATAACAATTCTTACATTTTTCTTTTGGTACAATACAAAACACACACATACACAATTATACAAACACTTTTAATATATACTGTTGCAGTGTAAATAATGGGATATAGTAATAATAATAATTGATAAGATTTATATAGTTTTTTTTGTCAAGTCACTCACTTCACAATTAAGTCCATTATTCATTCACGCCACAGTCACACACTGGTGGTGGTAAACTACCTTTGTAGCCACAGCTGCCCTGGGGCAGACTGACAGAGACATGGCAGCCATTCTGCACCTATGACCTCTCTGACCACCACCAAACATACTCACACATTCATGCACCAGTGCCACAGACACTGGAGGCAAAGTTGGTGAAGTGTCTTGCCCATTCGAACCGCCCTGCTCTACCTACTGAGCCACTGCGCCCCATAGTAACAGACAGACTTTGTGTTTGTTGTTTAAGTATTCTGTGAAATGCAAGTTGAATTAATCTTATGTTTTATGGCTTACTGCAGTTGTTATGGAGCAGCCTCCTGGGAGTTTAGACGATCTACAACCTCAAGATCTCACCACACCTAGCCTCCCACCTGTCATCGACTTGACCAGGAAAGGTGAAGAATGTGTTCTCGATGCTTCCTCACTCGACGCCATAACAATGGTCAGCAACCCTGGCTGGTACCAAAATTCTGGCACCAGCAACACCGGAGGACCCTTCCCAGAGACCAGCCCTTCCAATGTTCAGCCAGGAGATGATATTCAGCCGGATAATGCCTTCTCCCACACTACAGTCACCCTTTCCTACGTGAGCCGGTCTCACGTCTTCTCCACTCACGACTCCCTTTCTGCCAATTCATCTTTATACGGTGTTCCTTCTGTTAGCAAATACTCTCTCCAGCCTTCATGTGACTCTGAAAAAGGGCTTGGGGATACTGGCATTACTTTGAACCAGCATTATTTAGATGGGTCTATTGACCTTGCTGCTCAGACTGAACTCCTTCAATCATTGTCCCAGGCTCAGTTGGGCCTTGGGGACAATACACAACAGACTTGTGAGTTAAATGGAGACGTCATTTCAAATGCAGAAACACATTTGGATGCTAAAAAGGAACACAATTCAGAAAATAGTGAAATTTTGCAAAATGGCAGTTCAGGAGAGTGTCCTGAACCCTTACAAGTGTGTCCTGCACTCTTACCTGAGTACTCTGAGCCTTTACGAGAGTGTCCAGATTCTCCAGGAGAGTTTTCTGAGTCCTTACCAGAGTGTACTGACCCCTTGCAAGAGTGCAGTGAACCCTTGCGAGAGTGTCCGGAGCCTTTGCAAGAATGCCCTCAAACCACACCTGCGCCCTTACAAAACCCCATACCTTTACAAAGTGGTCCTGATTCTTTACAAGAGTGTCATGGTTTATTACAACACTCTCCCGGACTCTTACAAAAGGGTTCCGAAACCTTACAAAAGTGTCCTACAACCTTACCTGAGTGCCCTGAATCCTCGCAAGAGTGTCCTGATCCCTCGCAAAAGGCCCCCACACCCTTACCAGAGTGTTCCGATTCTTTACAGAAGTGCTCCGAAACCTTACCAGAGTGTTCCAAACCCTTACAAAAGGCCCCCACACCTGACACTAAAGAACTTGTGGACGTGGACAGTCCGGAGGTGATCTTTGTGTGTAGTACACAAAATTCTGCGGTGTTACCTGGTAAAGATGCTGCTAGAGAGATTGGTTTTTTAAACAGGGGCTTTATGAGTCCTCTTGAGGACCCCGTGTCCCCTTCTGCTACCTCACTGGACGATGTGGACGATGTCTTCATTCTACCAGAGGCCTCAAGCTCTCCCAGTGGGGACAACTCTCTTCTAGAGACTGATGAGGGTGCGTTTGATAGCTCGAGCGCACAAGACACCCTTCAGCCGGGCTCTACAACTGAGGATAGTACACCGAGCTTGCATTCAAATGATATCAGTGAGCGCGTTAGCAGAAGGAAGGCAGTGTTGGCGCCTCTTATCGACTTAACAGAAGATGTTTGTATGACTGATGTTTTGGAAGATGATCTAAAGGGCACCACTGTCATTCCTCATATGAATGGCAATGCTAAGGCACTACCGAGGACTTTAACAGAAAGGAAGCTACCAGTGCGTTCTAGTAGAGGGATGCGCTTGGAGGCTATTGTTATGAATATAAATTCTAGTAGGTATAAAGTATCCGGATGCATACGAACTGGTAAAAAATGTAACACTTCCCAAATGTCAGATAAGGATAGTAAGACAAGAGTGCGTCAGAGTGATAGACTTTCACAAGGTAAAAAGAAAAGCAAAGAGAAAACAGTCAAACCAAAAGCCTCACTTAAAAGGGTTCAAACTAATCTCAGCCCTGAAAACTGTAAAAATTCTACCTCGGATTCTGATGTACTTTCTCTAAAGTCCCACAGCAGCACCGTGCAACTTGACCAACCAGATGATGCCTCACATTCACTACAGTCCAGTCCAGTTAGATCAAAAAGAAAGTCCTCCTCAGAGAAAACTCCACAGTCTGCCCCTGAAAACTCAGTAGATACAGAACCCCTTTCTCAAACTGATTACACACTAGAAGTTAACACGGCTAGAATTCCCTCATCACCGCAACCGCCAAAGTCTCCAAAGAAAAGCCCGGCCAAAACCAAACAGAAGGTGTCTTCTAAAAAAGCCCGCCCCAAAGCCAAGACGAAGTCACCGCAACCTCCCAAAAAGAGACAAAAAAAGCATATGAGTGGACAGGCCTTGAATATGTTTTCCCCCAAAGAGCCTGAGATCAAGTTGAAGTACATCAGCTACAAAGAGGAAAAACGAGACTCGAGGTTAGACTTTTTTTCTCCTTTTATCCGCGTGGAGCGCAAAGAATCGGCGCCATCACTGTGCACTGTAGTGAACTATCCCGAAGAGGTCCGGATGCAACCCAAGAAAAGCCAACAGCAAGGTGCTTCTGGAGAGTTTATATCTGCCATTGTACCGAGCACTTCTTGTCTGCATTTGGGTCGGGTGTCGACTCGAGGCGAACACCAGCGCTCTCTTGTCTGCAGCCTGTGTGGTCAGTCCGCCAACGCCATGGATCTGGGAGATCTTCACGGTCCCTATTACTCCGAGGGGCACCAAACGAGCACGAAAACCCCAACCGGAGCGCCCGGAGTCAAAGAGGACGACTCCAGCGATTCAGACTCTTCTTCCTGCAGCAGAAGAGGTAGGGGCAGGAAGTGTGCCGTTCCGCCTTCTAAGTGGACACATCAGAAGAGCCAGCAGTGGACGGGGGATGACAGTCGTAGTCCTGCGGCGAAGCGGGCTCGAACAGACCCTCGCGGGGCAGACGTGGAGGATTGGTACAGCCCCCCGGTACTGCCTCTGGAGCCCTGCGAGTACTGGCTCCACGAAGACTGTGGCATCTGGTCGGCTGGAGTTTACCTCGTCAAGGGCAAGGTGTATGGACTGGAGGAGGCTGTAAAAGTGGCTCAAAACACGGTAAAGCAGCAACATTAAAATGCAATTTATCTAATTCCTGAACCACTTTTAAATGACTGATATTTAAAATGTGTTGTTGGGGTCTTTATAAAACATTTATGAATGGATTATTAAAGACATAGTCCAGTATTTGTGAATTGAAAGTAAATTTTGTCAGCACACTTGTAGTCTGGAGAAGCAGACAGGAGCAGTGACTCAGGCTTTGTGTTACATATGGCTGTTAATAGGGCCAGTGGAAACACTTTTACAACTACAAGTCTTCTCAACTAAAAAAGGGGTTTACACTCATTTTTTGAAATTATTCACTCACTTTATTCACAACCCTAAAACTTTGCACTCCCCAGTGGTCATCTGAACCAAAAAAAGGGTCATTTCTCAGCAGCATAATGTGTATACTACAAAGTAGTTGAGTCTTTTAAATGTAAAATGTATAGAATAAAACTTTTAATGGCCCTTTTTACAGCAGTACATTAGTCTCTGTGTCCATGCTCCTGCCTGCTTCTCCAAATGGGATCGAGGAAGTGAGGAATAAATAATCTCCAAAATGATCTATAGAATTACATTAACAAAATATAACTAACTATTTGGCAAGCAGTTGGTCAATTTCTCTTTTTTTTCCAAAATTAACAGTTTATTAATATTTTATGACTCTTTAATAACACATCTATAAGCAACGTTAAAGGGCCTATCTAATGTATATGAAAATACATGTTGCCACTTTCACAGCTACCTGTTGCCTGTTTGATGCATTTGGTGTCAGTGTCAAAGCCCCCCCATCTTCAATGCCATTTTCTCAATAGACCCCTGGTTTCAAATGTAGCCCGCTATAAATCTTATTGACGATTAAAAGTATTCATTTATAAATATTTTAATTTGACACAAAGTTTACCTCTGTTCTTCCTTTAAATAGTGTTCACAATTTAAATGTTGAAGTACTAGTTTTGAAGAAATGACAGCGTTAGAAACCAGCCTACATGTAAAGCTAGGAGGATTACATTGCTTTGTATGTAACCTCTTAAATTCAAAGACAATCTGTGGCAACTGTGCAGATAGGTCCAGTGGGAACCAGATTCAGTGGAGGATTCTTCTAATTGATTCTTCTGCTCAATATTTTCTTAATTAACTGTCAGGGCCGAGCTGTCAGGGGGACGTCAGTCACTGTCGGGGACTAAAAATAACTCAGCAGCTAGACGGTTTCTTCTTACCCACTCAGCAATAGCTGTTTCTGTTATATTGCTGCAGAGAAATGGCCCAAATTCTGCTTTAGACGATAACATTTATGTGCTTTTACAAATAAACCTTACATTCTAGGGGTTGTATAAGTGAAGATCCGAACAAAAAGCAGTCATGTCTGGCCTTTTACCTCAGATTTACCTATTGTCTTGTTAGCAGGTCTCAGAAAACACGGGCATGGAAACATTTATAAGTATATGTGCAGTGAGCCTTGTGGGTGACTTTGTACCCGCTGTGTTACAGATGTGCTCGGCCTGCTGTGAACGAGGTGCCACGCTGGGCTGCTTCTTTAAAGGCTGTCCCAACAAGTACCACTACAGGTGTGCTCTACAGTCAGGTGAGTCAGAGTCAGTGATTATAAATCTCTAGAAACCCCCCAGAAATCCCTCTAAAAACCCCAACACTGATTGTAAAATTGTCTACAATTTTTATTTCACTGTAGCCATGTTTCCATAAACATGTAAGTTACATTTTGAAATATCACATTATATATAATGTATGAAAAAAAAAGTGACAAAACTCCATTATTGTTTTGCCATTTCTCGATGGCATTAGAAAAAGGAAAGAGAAACAATCCTTTTAGTTACATACAAAAAGTCCTTAAAAGTTGTTACTAATTCTTCTCAGGCTACAGAAAATCTGTTTAAATTCTCTTAATAAAGACAACATGTGAATAGAGAAAATAGATAATTATGTTTGGTGGCAAAGATCATGAGGTGTTCTGTCTGTGGACTTCTGTGCCAGTCACAGTTTGTCCATAACAAACATCATGTTCAGGCACAAAGGTGTCCAGCAGTGCACATGGCACCAGAACACCTTAGGCCAGAGACCAGAGCAGAATTTTCTCTCAGAGAGGTCTTTAACTCCAGCACCCACTTGGAGCTGTGGCTTTAAGGTCTCTGTCGCCTGTCGTGGTGGCAATCCCCAAATCTGGTGGTGTAGACTGGAGAAAAGGGGTGCCATCAGGCTGAAGGAGAGCTACTGTGGCTGGCACCTGTGAGGCAGCTGACAGATAACTGCAGTTGGACTGCGGCCCAGAGGTTGTGGGGGCAAGAACTCGGGCCTGGTAGGAGTTCAAGTGAGGGCATGAAGGAGGACTGTTGTCAGCTGCAAAGAAATTCTAGCAAATTGTTTAGCGCCTTGGGGGGGAGGGCTTCACTAACACTGTACAGTGGAGGAGTGGAGCTGTTAAGCTCAATTGGGGCTGAATTGGTGATCACACAATCTGAGGTCACTGACGTGGTCAAACAGCCCCTCGATGGCAAGGCAACAGGGGTGGAAAAGATTCGTCCAGTGCTCCTCAAGTGGGGCTGTCTTGGCTGACACACCTCTGCACTATTACATGGAGGTGGAGGCAGTACCTCTGGACTGGACAGGGTCGATGGTTCCTCTTTTTAAAAGAGGACCAGAGGGTGTGTTCAGTGGGATCACACTCCTCAGTCATCCAAGGAATGTCCATGAGAACTCAGAGTTTGGCTGATAGTCTTAGACACACCCAAAGTCAAACTCAAGGCCTGGGGCCCTTTGCAATCTTTTTTTTTAATTTTTTTATTTGGCCCTCCAATACATTTATTAGGTGATTTTTTTGGTACTTTGCACATTAATCTGCACCAAAAGGCACTAAATTACTATTCTAAAGATATGAAATAGGGAAGAATACCACCACAAAATGACACTAAACAGGAGTAACCATTTGAAAGGGACTGAAATGGGACTTAAAATGTGGCAAAGTGGCACAAATTGAAGTGAATTCACAAAAAGACGTGTGGAAATGAGGCATAAAAGGAGAAAATTAATGTTAAAAACAAACGGTTTCATTTTCATTTCAGTCTTAATCATATAAAATACTTTAAAATGTAATAAAACATACCTAAGACTCGCAATCTTCGGCCCCTACAAGGATTCCTGATTACTATGGTGGCCCCTCACCACTTAACAGTGTCACTTCAGAAAGGGCTTTAGGAGTGTGCAGCACTTTGTTACAAAAACAAAGTGCTGCACTTTTAGGTTACAGAAAGGACTAGTCTATCACCCAACATTTGGGACTGTCGGTCTTCACAGTACCTCAGAGAGTTCAATCGGAAGTTAAAAGGACCACCTGCTTTTACTGTTGAGTCTGTAAATAGCTCTTTCGAGAAGCACTGTTATTGCTTCTTCCGAGTCTAAACTTGGACGTGTGGGTGGTTGAACCTTTTGGATGAGTCAGTGCCTCTCTAACTCCTGTTCTTTTCTTGTTTGAGCAGACTGTGTTCTTATCGAAGAGAACTTCTCCATGAAGTGTAAAAAGCACAAGGTGAGCAGGAAGTACTGTATGAAAAGAGTTTGATTTTGCCAGGGTTTTGTTCATCTCTTAAAGCGTGTAACATTTCGTTTTTATCTTTCTTTTCCACAGAACAAATCGATCAAAGCTCCTCAGAACAGCAGCTGGGATGACAGGTGACGACATTAGCAGGAAACTGATGTGGTTAGTTGACACATGCATTTTTATATTCACTGTATTTACACGCACAGTTTGGTCAGTCCACATTCACAACCTACGCTCAATTCAATCCATTTAACTTGACTGTTGTCCCAGTTTACATGCCTGAGAGAGAGAAGGCTTTTTCCTGTGCAAGGAACAATGGAGCACGGTTAGTGTTTAGTCCTACTCTGGCTTCCACCTTCTTTCTTTGTGTTAGATCACATTACTGAGTTGTCTCTGATGTTTGCCTGCATTTGCAATCATTTAAATGTATCTAGTGTCACGTAAACCGATTGTAGCTTTTTTTTTTTTTTTTGGTAACGTGCCCCAAAAGCAAGAGGGGATATAAGCCAAGAAACACTGATAGGGTGTATATATACTGATCATGCACATGTGCCTCTTGGTACAGCTGCCTCAGAGACAGAGTAATCAATAAACAACATCCCACATCAAATGAAGGACTAATTCTATCAGGATACAATTAGTCTGTGCCATGCAGATAAACTCGTCACAGCAAGCAGTGCTCATCAGATAAATGGCAATCCTGGTGTATTCAATATTACACTAGTATACTACTGTGGCATGTGCTTCACTGCTCAATGTTTATATCTGTCACAGAAAGTAGAAAATAGTCATTTAAAAAAAACACTCATTCAGTAAAGACAATTATAAATGTACTTAATAGAAAACATGTCTCTCAAAAGTCTGTCTTATATTTTTCTCTTCCAGACTCCCTCCATCAGCGCTCTGCAGGAGCTCTCTTCTTCCCCCGTCCTGTGGTAACCATGGTGACCGTGGACCAAGATCCTTCTGACTGACAGCTAGCACCCATTAACCTTAAGTTCCCCCAGTTCTGAACCGCTGCAGCGCCGCAGGGAGCCCTTCACCTCCGCTCTGTTTGTCTTCTCACTTTGGAGTTATTTATGCGCAATTAGATTTTTTTGTGGACAAAATAAGAATAACAATCAAAGATATTTAATTTTTATAAAGATTTTTGTATGATTCTATTTGGTTTATTTATTCTATACTGGATTTTCTTATCGGTCATCAGTGTGTTTTTAAGTTATTGAGCAGAGCGGGTTTTACTTGGAATGGGACAGAAAATGGTACTGGATTGAAATTCTGTGAGCATTTGGACCTTCATAGTTTGAATTTTAGCGAATGGTCCAGCTTTGTTATTGTTATGGAGGGAACTGCTGAGTGTGCTTGAATGTATTCCCTTCATTTTAGGGTTTTATTTTGGCTGGAAGCACTTTGGAGCGGGCACACTGTCCTGACCCGAGTTAAGTTCTAGTCCGCTTTTTTGGTTTGAGGATTTGTTTTGGACGTAAGCACTTTGTCCGCCATCTTGGGCCCACGAGCGTTTACTTTCACAGGATGTTCTCTTCTCCTTCAAAGCTACAGTGGGCAGTAATTTTGGGAACTGGAAATCGACTTTTAATATCTTATTGATTTCAGAAAGCTCATTTTGATCTGATGATCTAAAGCCTCATTTTCACCAAGAGGAAGCTTTCATCTCTATAATACAAGGCATGTCCTAATACCATACCAAAATGTGACCCAGACACAGATTCTTTTTGCAGCTCATGAGACTTTTCTCTTTTTTGTCATCTTTACAGTCAAATACATCTGAACAGTGCTGTATTGTAATTTAGTCAACCTTAGACAGGACAGTTTTTTCCACTGGTTTGGCTCATAGACAACAACATGTCCCTGCAGGGCTACCGTAGATGGTCACATGCTCCAAAAAGGAGTTACGTGAAATGCGGAAACTGCACTTTTACCACCGGACGTCACTAAAAAAGTCCAAAGACTTAAACAACTGACACAACAACAGTTTAATAGTGTCATTTTACAAAATAAAATAAGGCACTTGATAAAATCTGGAAACATGAACATGGCTCTGAGTCTGTGTATGGTTCATAAATATTCAGTTACTCACATCTAGGGGATTTTTATTGTTTTAGATTGTTATTGGGGCATTCTGAACATGCATTTTCAACCTCCACATTTTGTTTAGAGAAGGTAGACTTTATCTTCATTGGGTGTCAATAAGAAGGCTCAATTTCCAGAGTTTCCAGACCCCTAGACTGAGGGGGGCCAAATATTACAGCAGTATGGAACGCTTAGTTTTGTAAAAAATAAAAATAAAAAATGAGCCAAACTGAACTGGCTGTATCTTTTGGTGGAATCAGTCTTAAGTTATATGCAAAGGCTTATTTATAAATAGAATTTAGTCTTTTTACTTTCCTAAACTCTGCCTACTGTAGCTTTAAGTCACCCCAATACGTTCTTGTACTTTACCGTTTTTTTTGTCAATAAGCCGATCTTTGCCTTGACCAAACCAGCCCATATCGAACCACATTATTTTCTTTCTTGTCTTCAGCAGTGTTAAGGATTTTAGATGTAACAATCACCTGAGTTTACATTAGCGAAGGCCGTGTGAGTATTACGATTTTTAGTCTGATTTGCTGCAGCTTCAGTTTTACGGGCCTCTGAAGTGGTGCAAGAACACTTTGAAAAAACGCCTTATCTGATGTGTGAGCTCGCGGTGCAAAGACAAATCATTGGATGTACGTCCCGATTGTGAAGGCAGCTCACATGCACTTTCTCTGGTGCACACTTACTCAATCCTCCTTCCAAACAGGTGGCTAGAGACCCTTTAAGCACCTGTTGAATCAGTTTGGAGGTTGTTATAAGGCATAAATCGTGTGTACTTTTGCTCATAGCCTGTAGGGGGAGCGTTGTGCCAGGGATTCTTTCTTTTACTCAAAAGGCAGCTCGAGGTAATATCTGCGTAGCGTCACCAGCAACAACAGTTCACAACCCGCACCTCGTCAGCCTTCGACTCTCAACTGTGCCATCTTTGTTTTGCAATCAAACCCGTCGTCAGGCGTTCGAACAAGACTTGACATTTTTAAAATTGTGTTTGCGTCGTACCAAATACAGCTTATAGATTTTTTAACTTATAAGTGTTTTGGAATTTTCTAATATTTTTCTCAGGGCTGAATCTCAGATGTTGTTATGATTTGAATTTTTTATGTTGATTAAATTTGTACTTAAAAAAAAAAAAAAAATCCAACAAAAACTGGATACATGTAGCAGCATTGTTTATATCAGATGCAAAAGTGTTCAATGGTGTACACACTGCCTGACACATTCCCAAGTTTCCATATGTATGTCTGTGCTGTTTTGGTGTAATGGGAAAAGGACTGCCAACTCTTTATTCGTTTTATTTGATGGCAACTTTTTGTACCGCCTCGCTCCGCTCTTGGAGCAACAGACGTGATGTAATTGTCCAAAATAAATACTTTGTTCAATGCCATGGTTTTCTCTAAGGTGTCTCACCTACAAAAGTGGAAATTGAACACATCAGTCAGAGCTATGTTTTTGATCATGTTTAATCACTTTAAACTATCTTGGGAAAATAGACATTTAAAGCCCACTCCCTGGTTTGGGCCCACCTGGACAAACATTTAAATCAGCTCGACCTATTTTACACTTACAATATTTAAATAAAAATACCAGACTTGATATCAATACTTATGGTCTTTTACATAGCTCCCTTTCAGGATAATGTTTGTGAAACAGTGCTGCGTTTCCATTGTTTGATTTTTATTGGTAGCTGCTAGCAAGCTGCTTGCTAACAGAACAGCAAAAAGAATTACTTCCTGTAGCAACAATCTGATGCCTGAAAGAAAATTAGCCCCCGCAGTGGTAAAAACAAGACAAAACACACAAACAGCTCAAGCCCAAACAAATGACAACAGTTAGGTTAGCAGATGAATCCAATCAAACCAAAGATACATTTGAGCCAAACACTGAGCCGCTCACAACCAAGAAAGCACATGGCTCTGTTTGATTTTTGATTAAGTTTGCTGCCCCTCTGTGTGTTTTTAGGTTACAATGACTTTGAAAACATTTATAACTGGGGAAAACTGTTGCCATATTACTACATGAGCACTTGTGGAACATTCATGTGGTCCTCGGGAACTCGGAGTATCTGAGTTAGGAAGTCGTTCTTCTGTTCCAAATTTTGTTCTAAGCTTTGATTAGGCCACTTCAAATCATTCAAGGTTAATGTTGTCATGCCAACAGACTAGCACTGACTGAGTAACAAGATCCATAGAACCCAGTAAAAGGAGCCATTTTGGTTCCATTACTTTCCTGTTTCTCTTCCTATGGCTGCCCAGAGAGAACAAACTGAGCCCTGCAGGAGGAGAAACACATGTTTCACAGTTATGAAATTGAAATTACTATTAGATCTTTTTCTGGGTTTGCTCGTAATCATCTGCATGTCCTTGCAGGGCTACCATTGCTGTTCACATGCATGTTCATAAGAGGAAGTGCAATCTGCTCTTTCAAAATGTGGTTTAAAAAAACCCAAAAAACTACACCACACATTTTAATACAATTTAAGCCTTACAACATTTTCTTATGGGATTTAGCCATGCAAGTCCTATTAATAATTGACTAATTTAACTAAATCATGTATGTGTATATACATTTTTCATGTTTAGAACCTTTTAAGTTTAACATATCCTACTGACATCACCCTTTTTGTTTCAACATTTGTTTCCTTTTTTGAGCATATTTTTAACAAGTGATATTTGGTCTTCTCCGGATATATTTTCTAGGTTTTTATACAAAAATGGCTAAATAAGATACACATAGTGAGTAAATAAACACCAAAAGTCAGTCCAACAAGAACGTTCATTTTATTGACTAAACCGCAGCTTATACAGGAAGACAGAACTTTGTATTGCAGAGACTGAACAGGTTCTAGTGTTGTGGCCATCCATCTACTCACTCAAACTGTACTGATGCTTGGAATGGATGTTTCTGGACACAAAGACACTGGGAGTCCCTGTCCACATGTTACAGACTGGGTCAGGGCAAGGAGAGAGGGAGGCAGGTGGGTGGTCTGTGACAAAAGTGCATATCTTCTTGAATTTAAGCTAACGATGACGCATTCTTCGCCCTGTCTCTTACTGTAGCTGCTGTAAACAGAAGGTCACATCTGGTAATTGCATTTCTACTTCATCAGTTTGTTCCAGAGCTGTCTGTTGCACCACATGTCTTTTTGAGCAGTTGAAATGAGCCTTACTTTCACTTTTGTCATAGATCATGTAATCATTGTTAGCTAAAGATAAATATACATAAGTAAGCTAGCAGAGCAAATCTGGTAAAAGGCTTTAAAAGTACAGGTTGTTATCTTTGTACCACTAGATTACGTTTGGAGCTACTTTTAGAATGTTTTGATATTGGTGTGAATGACAGCTATTCCCTGGAAAATATTTTCTTTTTTGAATGTTATAAATATGTATACAGCCATAAGTAAATAAACATTAAAGCAGACATTAAAATACAAAATCAGATGGTTGTCCTGTTTAGTTGCCGAATGGGTAAGTATAGTAAATAAAGCATACTTTGGCACAAGAAACTCAATTTGTTTTACAGTTTGGTTTGTTGCAGTAGCTCTTTACTCCATCTAGTGGTACACAGTAGTCCCTTTAATGCTTAATTTTTGTTGTAGGATTTTCCTGTCATGATTTCCTGTCATCCTAAAAGGTCACGGAGTGGGACCAAGCAGTAGAATCACAGGGGCAGTAAATGCACAAAAGGAAGAGAATGTTTAAAACAAAACATGTGTTTATTTATGCTAAATAAACACATGTTTATTTAGCATAAATAAACACATGTTTATTTATGCTAGCCTGGCCAGCCAGACCGGTCTGGCTGGCCAGGCTACTAATCTGCATAAATAAACCCAAATTTGAATTTTATACACATGCTAGTCTTGTACGTAAACACTTAGACACACACCTAATGCGTCATTAATTTGATTAATGTCTGGCTCTGTCCCATTTATGCTTGAGCTGTCTCAACCTGTCCCGCCTCTGTTACTACCACCTGTTGTGGGATGAAGATGGGACCACTTCACAACCCCACACTGGCACAGCGCGTAAGACGGGAATATCCTGCACTGAAAAGTGAGCACAACAATGATATAATGGGATTTTAAAAATAAAACAAGCTAAAATATTAAACTTTTTAATCATAGCCTTTGCCTACCAGCTTTCAATGGTGTGTGGTGCAAAGGATAGTTCTTTCCAGAATGAGTAGTGCAGTGTTGAGATAATGTGCTCTTCATTTGGTCATGTGAGTATCTGGAGCAGAAGACAGCGCAGCTACATTTGTCTGCGACAGGACTGTCCTTTGTTCTGAGTCATACGGCCGCAGATGAGGTCAGAGATTGTCACAAGATGTAGCGACGAGCAGCCGTCCGAGCCGGGAGCAGCTGCGATGGTCCGACAGACAGAGCGAGCCGGGCTGATCCTGAGTCAGGCACACCCGAGTCGAGGCTAATCTACAGTGTACTACAGCTCGGGACGGGAGGGCTTCACAACAGAGCTTTTACACAAACAAGTTCATGCAGAGTTAGGGTTGGAAAGCAGCACACACAATTCCAAATTCAATATTTGCATTTTCATTTTTTTTTCAAATTGATCAAAGAATGGTTTACTTTCTCTGGTATTAATAAAGAAACATCCATGCCACACTACTCACTAAAGGTGGCAAATTAGAAGCAAAATTCTCCTCTAAAGTCACATGTCTGATATGAATTCAAACTCATTGGTCCATGTCCTCATGCTTGGCTTTTTTGAAGGTGGTGAAAGGATCACAATACAAATACAATACAATGAAGAGGAACTACGATGTCCTGGTTACACCAGCAAGGTTTGAATTTTAAACTGTTCATGGTTTAACATGGTTTAACTTACATTTGCATTGCACCAGGATTTAAACCTTTTAGAATTTTAATGAAACTCTTTTAATTCAAAGTTTCAGTAAACCAAGATAAAAAATGTATAATGCTTCACCAAAATGTGAAACTACATTTTAAGAAGTGATTTAGGTCAAACTGACACTGGAAGAGGTTTACCTTTTAAATTGTTTTTGCAATGAGCAGGTCCAACCGTCACCGTTTCATTTGTAGGACCATATATCCTCTTGGATTTATTACTCACATAGAGATTCTCTGCTGAGTGTGCAGTACCACCAAGGTCTTAGCTAACTAGCTACAAACCAGCTCACTCAGCTGTAAACAATTCTGTATAGCTACTGCTAACTAACTAATTACTAGCGGTGGCAGTTCCTCAATGTTAACAAACACTTCTATTACATACCATGACTGATAAAACTCTTATTTAATGTTATTTAACTTTGCTTTACTCAAACAAGTTTCATTAAACTCTGATTAGCAGTAATCTAAGTTTAAATTAAACCTTGTTGGTGCAACCGGGCCCAAGATATTTTTCTGGTTTTAGCCCTAAATGTCTCAAGGAAGTCTAACAGCAATACTCACTCTGGGACATAATGCAAGAGAGTTATGCTACGGCAAAAGTACACATCACAACATTTTACAGCTGTTTCTCGCCAAATTTGGGCTGTCATATCTGAAATTTAGATCTACATTTCATGCAATTTATAAAAGTGTTCATATTTTAAGTTAATTTTTTGTTAAATTGACAAAGGCAAATTAATTTTCCTTTTAGCTATCACTAAGGCTTGCAACTGAAAATGTACAAACCAAAGTAAAAAGTAGTCGATATGTTTGTCATCAATGGGAGGACATTCACTTTCTCAAATGGAAATAAAAACAGTTGTAATATTTATGTACAGCAGACAAATGAGTTGAAAAAGTGTAGTCTTATAGATTCACAAAAATAAAAAACAACATCTAAACAAGAAGCACAGGGAACAAGCTTCAATGTCACATATTTGTTACACATGAAACATTTAAAACCACTGCCTGCTTGCTTTGATGTCTTTGTGAAAACTGTTCAAAAATCAACGAGGATCAGCTTCTCTCGATCCCTTGGCTTCAACAAAGTCTCATCTTTCATTCATCCCCCTTTTTTTGCTTGAAGTATTGCTTTGAGAAATACATTTTGGTCTTCTCAGATGGTTTGAACTCCAATGGAAGCATGCTTTCGTTTTTTTTCTACTGGGCTTCTACAGTACAGGTCAACAGTTGCGTACATGGGGCTTTTCTGATATGACTCTTCTGCTCGTTCTGAAGTGTGCACATGATCATAGTCTTTCGATTTTCTAGCACATACATCAAAATGGATGAGAGGTATAAAAGGGACACTGAGCGCTCTGATTAACATTGACAGTAAAAAGGAGTGAGTGTCACTGATGAGTTATGACTCTTTGAAGCTCATCTTTTGAAAATGTCTGCCAAAATATATTCAGTATATGGCTGAGTACATCTATTCTGATTGTGTTAATTTTTGTACTTTTTGCTTGCTTTCTACAACACATTTGCACTGAGACTTAAAATTCTTGACTTTATTGCTCAGTTTAACGCCGCATTTGAAAATAAACAGCTACACGTCTGGACCATGGACTAACTGTGGGTGCTAGGTTTAGCTGTTACCCTTCCGCAGTGGTCCTCATGTTTTCAGAGAGCTACAGAGAACAGGAAGTTGTGAGTATGACTGCACAATTTTTAAGTGTAATTTAGCTGATAGCCTATAAGTTATTTAAATTCATATTGCCTTTGTGTTTTTTACAGGGAGTTAGTTTTACATTACATTAGTTTTATTACTATAGATTTTCCCATCTAAAAACAGTTTCCTTTGGTCTAAATTTAAGGAAGGATAGTGTAATGGTCACCAAGTTAGCCTGTGCTAATGCTTTTACAAATTTTAGCAACTCTTTCGGACATTTTGAACAACTTAAATTGGCACACTCTAGTTCTTGTAACGCTGACACTTTTCTTCTCTTTCAGAAAGTGTAATCCTCATCGTTTTCCATAATTTGAATTATCAATTGTTTGCCTTAAACGCAGAAATTTCTCACTCATCTTTCATCCACACGACATAATTCTTACATCCATGTGTTTAGCAGTCTCTCGATGCTAACAGTTTTCAGATCTTATGTTGATGAGTGAGACGAATTTCTAATGGCCAGTAAAGTACCGCGGAAGCATCAGTGTAACACATTACTGACAGATCTGATTAATGACACTCTTTGGAAGTTTGTCTTCAGCATTAGCTGCTATGCTAGCGGCAGTCAGTGAGCAAGGTTGAAGGTTGAAATTTTAAAGAGTGAAATTGTGCCAGCTTTAACCAGACAAAATACCAAAGCAAAACACTAACAGTCCTATGTTTAACTCAGATTGGTCCTTTCATGTGGCAATTGTTTTTTAGGTAACAGCATATAGTCATCACAAAACTACGCAAGTCTGACATTTCTGGATCTGTTTAGAGGTTTGGACACATGATCACTCTTGCTAACCGTTAACTTTGACATGAGCTTCCAAGCTAGCCAGCGCTCAGCCCACTCCTCTTTACTGTCAATGTTTCAGACGCAGATCTCTATCGGTGTCGCCACGAGCATACGTCCACCCGGTGAACTGTTCTCCCGAGGCATCCTGTCGTAGCTGTTGGTGGACGACACAGAGCTATTGGTAGAGACAGACACAAAATGGTGGCCGTTGGACGGTTCTATCACAGCCCCTTTAGCCCCGCCGCTCCCACCGCCACTTCCCCTTTCCACTGCCACCGGAGACATGGGGGACAGCGGGGACATTGGAGATAGAGTCTGCTGTTTCATCCTCTCCACCAGCAGCTCCTCGTCTTCCTCTGCAGACGATGAAGAGGAGATGGCGCCGTCCACCCCTCCCCCTCCATTACTAACCCGTTCTCCGTTGCTATTGCTGTTGCCATTGTTGTTGTTATTCTCTGTGTCCAGCATCCAGGAGTGGCTGAAGTAGCCGAACACCTCTTTGACAGAGCAGCGGCGGTCCTGTTCCACGGAGAGGAGTCGGCGAAACATGCGCAGGGCCTGTTCGGTGAAGCGCCTCCACTGAGACGGGATGGTGTTGGTTCTCCTCCTCTGCCAGCGAACGAACTCTTGGTAGAAGGTGTCAGTGGGTAGTGCCTTCTCCCACGGGAAGTTGCCAGTGAGCATGCAGAACAGCAGTACTCCGAAAGCCCACACATCTGTGCTGTAGTCTACGCAGAAGCCCTCATGCCGCGTGGCGTCGCACAGCTCAGGAGCAGTGTATGGAATTGTGCCGCTCACCTGTAGAAGAAAGAGGGTAAAAAGATGTTGTTTTGATGCTTCTTTAACTAAATGTTGAAAAGAAAGGAAAATGCTACTATGCTAAGGTACATTTCAGTCAATTGTTATGAAGAAATTAGTGTAAGTGTGACTTAAAAATAGGCTTAATTTTTCAGCTCAAAGACATGGAATTGGCTACAACAGTGTTTGTCCTACTCCTTCACTATAATGCAAGCTATACAAGCCATCATGCTTGAATGTAGCATGATAGCAGCTAACTATAGCAAGAAGAGCAGGCAGACGAAACCTTGATTCAGACACTGTGGATTAGGTGAATAACAATAGCAAATGGAGTGAGCAAACAAAATGTTCAAGCGTTCCGTTATGTGCAGCTACCTTGCATCATTGACGTTCAGTATGAATGCGCCATTAGCATATACAGTATCAAACAAGGATTAATCAACACCTCATGCACAATTAGACCCTGACAAATACATTTATATTTTGTGTACACCATTCTTTTAATTTAAGTGGACTGATATTGCACTTACTCTCTTCACAGGTGAGCCGGCTCGACGCGTCATCCCAAAGTCGGACAACTTGACCTTGCGGCACTCTCTGTCAAAAATGAGAATGTTTTCAGGTTTGATGTCCCTGTGGACCAGTTTCTTACAGTGCAAGTAGTCCAGCGCAATGGCCACTTGGTGCACACAGCGCTTTGCGACCGCCTCAGGAAGACCAACCTAAAGAATACAGACAACAAGCGATGAGTCAAAACTCAACAATTTCATCGCAGACTGACACAGAGTGAGATCTGAGGGTCACCTGTGGAGGAATGATATCGAAGAGGTCGCCTGCCAGAGCGTACTCCTGGGCAAACACATAGTAGTCGTCGGTCTCGAAGGCGATGCCGAACATGTTGATGATGAACGGGCAAGGCGACAGGTAGAGCGAGATGCTGTACTCTCGCAAGAATGACTTCAGCTTAGTCGTCTTTTTCTTCAGGAACTTCAATGCCATCTTTGTACCTTTAAAAAAACAGAAGAAAGAAGATTGATAGTAGGGTTTAATATTTTCACTAAAACGTATTTATTACTATACTTATTATTCTACTTTCTCCTCATTCATTCTAAACATATTTTCCTGATTTCCATATATTTCACAGTGAGTACTATGACCCAAGTGCAAGGAGATATTTTTAAGACACAGAATATTTCGATTCTTTCTATTGTACTATTTTATGCTAGAGAAATGCAAACAATGCTATTTTAAGATGGTTGAACACTAGTGAAAGCATAGTTTTGACTTTTTTTTCTTATACTACAACATTTTACACAATGGACCTTTAACATGCAATTTTGTGATATTATGAAATATAAAAAAGGTAAAAATCAGCCCTTTGTGCTCCCAGCTCACAAGATAACTTAAAATTACACTGTAAATCACTACACATTCTGCTCTGATTCTTTGTCTCACCTCTGATCTTGTGGATAACCAGGTCCACTTTGCCGTAGGTGCCCTTGCCCAGCTCTCTGATGACCTCGTAGTACTTGTTGACCTCCAGTCGCTCCAGGTTCTGGGCTGCGATGAGCTGCAGCTCGTCCAGGATGTCCATGTTGGCCCGGGACACCAGCGGAGAGGAACTCATGTTGCGGGACGCTTCAGGGGACGTGAGAGGGGGCTCGAAGTGGGGGACTGTGGCTCCAGACGGGACTAGAGCGGTGATGGCTAAAGGCTGGTGTCACTGCAGAGAAGAGAAAGCAATGTTTTTATTACTGATGCATATTGCACGGTACATGTTCATACGCTTCATAAGCTTTGTCTTGTGTAAAATGTAAACTGGAGTTGTGCAGTTTTCTGGAGGTGAAGGTGTGGACTGCAAACTTGCTCTATAGAGTCCATATTATTATTTCAGGAATACTCAGACTAAAAATGTTGCGAATTTTGTTTTATTGAATTTAACTGTTTTGAAAGTGCCACGACACAAATTCCTCTAGTGGCCACTGATGGTACTGCAGCAAAAAAACTAAAACGCAGATGAGAATAAATCTTTCCCATAGTAGAAAGCAACATCAATATAATCAACAGAGGACCTATGAATAAACTGTTGTCAGATTTTGCTCTGTTTATTCTTAATTTTCATATCATCCATAACACATTAGATCTGATGGTATGATAACCTTGAGAAAAAACGGTGAGACAGTATGATGACATTGTATTATCACAGTATCAACGCTTTTATTTACAGATGAATAGAAGTAGGTCTTTGCGAATACATCCATGGTGTGAAACTGATTGAGTGGGTATCAAATACTGTCTGTCCAAGTCGTGTAGCAATACCCAGGATAATGCACACAGTTTCTTTTGCACATTTACAGAGTGCACAAACAATGGAGTGACATTTCCAACCAGTTTCATCCTTCATCCCGCACAGTATGTACAGAATGCACTTTTCTATAACGTGTTTGTTCTATTTGTGTTGATTTCAAGGTCAGTGATGGCCGACAGGCTGCAGCTGGTGAAATGTGCCGTGCAGATCTGCAATGTGATAGTCACTGAAAATGGTAATTATCTGCGGCGAAGGCTCAAGTTGTTCTAAATACTGTTCGCCGAGGGGGACGCCGAGCCAGAGCTGCGAGTCGAGTCACACAGCCAGAACAGAAACGATGCCTTTGTAGCAAATCCAATCCCTGCCGCAGAGTGATTATTCTCGGTGATTGTGTTCTTTTTCAATTCTTGAGCCAGACCTGCATCAGACTGGAGATCCAATACATGTGGAATTATGGGAACACACATGCTGAGGATCGTTACATAATCTGAAGAGCACGACGGCCCCTCTTTTACTCTGTGGCCAGGCGCTGGTGGATCTGCAAATTGTCACAGCTTACAGTAAAATGCGACACACTCTTACAGACTTAGCTTCCCTCCATGCTGTATCTGACATTTTTAAAAATGCATAATGTCCTCAGAACTGGTGATAAAGACAAGATTAAGTATCAGTAGATATTGGTTTAAAAGGTTGAAGACTGAAGATGGTATGTAATCTTATATTCTGTCATAATTTCTTAAAAAACATGTATGTATTGCATGTCTGCTTGAACAAGATGGTTTTGGACAATGACAACTGAACTGTGTGCTGTCAGTGAGTAAGAACTTTAGCGGGTGGTTACATATTTGGCTGCTCTATTTATACAAGCATTCAGGAGACATCAGCTAAAGGCTACAAGCTACAAATCACTGGATGTTTTACACAGACATAGGCTATGTTTTGCTGGACACAGATGATTTTAGGTCCTGATCACAGACTGTAAAACTGAGATTAGCACACATCGCTAAAGCAGCAAAACCTACTATGAGGTAAAATGCATGTAGACATAAACATTATACATATATGCATATTAAATAAAGGAAAAAAGTGTCTAATTTGGGGATTTTAACTTGCACGGGGAGATACATGAATAGGAAAAACTGCTGCTTTTATTGCTGCAGTAGGTGCATATCTTTTTCATTTCATTGCATAGGAAAGGTTCTATATTAAAATGTAAAGTATGACAGTCTGGCACATGGAATATTAAAAACAACCAATCCAGTTCAAGCTGTGTTACGCAATATGTGTATTGTGCACATAGATCTTGCAGTGACAATAAATGTTTGATATATGGTGCAGCCCTAACATATTTTTCTTCACCCCGCAGTCAAAATGAGGCACACAGGTGATAACTGTCTATGATGATACATATTGCTGTTAGTCCATGAGTAAGCTGCTCCGAGTGCTTTATGACACAGTCAGCCTCTAGCTTTGGCAAAATGTATCCTCAAACACAAAAAAAGCCTCATGTCACAGCAGAGGGGGCTAATGTTTCAGACAGCAGCAGGTGAGGAGCCATGAGTCAGCGGAGGTGATAAATGGCAGCAGAGGGGATGTAGCGCAGCTCTTTATGCTTTAAATGAAAGCACAGTTGGACACATGTGATAAACACACGTACACAGGCCATGGGGAGCTGTGAACGGACAGGCCATTTGTTTCTGTCTGGGATCAGAAGTGCTTACTGGCGCACTGTGGACTGGACATGCTGCTCTGTATCACTGCAGGAGTCTGATTACAGCTCTATCTTATCTGTCCACAGACTTATTTATGACATACAAGTCAACTGGAGGCTGTGTCCATAACATTGTTTGCACCATGGTACATCTCATCCTGTTTACACTGCCTTTTCCTACAATAAATTGCATTCAAGTAGCAAGTTGTAGTTCAGTTGAACCCAGTGTCTTTTCCCTTTGCTTTCTGTTTCTACATTGGCCCAGAAAGGATAAAGTAACACTGCTGGATAAGAAGCATAATATTGTTTTTTTTAATGAATTTAAATGTTTTAAATTGAATTGAATAGCTGTTCTCAGGCTTTAAAGTAAGGAGTAGGTAGTTGAATTGCAATCTGCTCATTAACGACTGGATGTCAGCAAATTGGCCATAAACCTAATAAACATTGGGTGATTGATAACATATCTAAATACATTATTGTTCTCAAACTATTTTGGCTGACTAATGTATCTAATCAGTTCTGACCTACAGTCACATTTAATAACTATGTCTTTAAGTCAATATATTTGTCTGTGTTTGAGCAAAGCTGATAAATGTAAAGAGCTAACGGTGTGTGGTAATCAAAGACACACATGTGGCTTATTGTGAGGGATAAGGACTTATTGTAATCCCACTCTAAGGCTGATAATCTTAACTACATTAGACTCAAGCATTAAAAGATTACCCCACCTACAGGACTTTAATGAGGTGCCTACACTTTTTATATTTGACTGCTTTTGTACAAGAAACATGTATCTAGGTCAGCTTAAGATGATGAATGTGGACAGTTTAAGATAAAAATGATCAGATTAGAATAAGAACAAGGCTATATATACTCTTAATGCGTCATTTAGCTCAAATAGAATGTCTGCTTTTTATCAGCCTGTCTGCTTTTGTTAGACTCAAAACTTAATGTTCGTCACTGGTGGATGCCTCGGTGATGATCTCTGTGTGCTCTCTGCAGAGAAAGCTGCATCTGTATTTAGAGGCAGGCGGCAAAAGGCAATCATAGCCGGATGAGTCATCAGGTCAGGACAAAAGTCTCTGCGTGTGGAACTAAAGACTGGTGACGCAGCGCGTCTCACAGACAGGAGCACAAGCTTTATTTACAGTCTGACAGTATTAGATAAACTAAAAAATAAGACTTTAAGGCACAGACATTATTTTCCACAACTCTTCCAAAATCATTATAAATGTTACTTAATGTGATTTTGTTGATGTTTTTTTTTTTTGTTTTCTTTTGTTGTCATGGTCTGAAAAGTACTAATACTGTGAGATGTGTGCTTATGAGACACAATAGAAAGAAAGTAGTCCCAGAAAACACACCCAGGCGCTGCGAACTATGTGAACTATGAAACCTGGTGTCTCCAATGAAAAAAGATCATCTCTTTTTTACTAACTGCAAACTTTATCTGCTACAACAGACAATGCCAGGCTCTCTTTGGTTGTAATCAGCGGCAAACTTGTACTGTGCCCATCCACATTTCACACTTAATGCCCTGCATGTGTGACCAGTGTGAGTGCTCAGATACAACATGCTTCCTGGTGTTTGGCTTCAGGCATGGCCTAACTGCATGCAGAGCAGATAATGTGATGTGGCTGCTTAAGTAATTACTTCTCAATACTTTATTAGATCCCACAAATCACAATATGCCAGACAGAAACTAGCTAACTTGTTTTGATAGTCTCTGGGCTGGTTCTCTCAACAAAAGCAGCAGCAAGAGTTTGCTTTGCTTGTTTTCTTTTAGGCAAAGGCCAGTATTCAATGTAAAAAAGCCTCATAGACAGTAGGGTGTAGTTCTGTGTGTTATAGTGTTGCACAAATGAACACCATGTGACTAATACACACAAAAAATGCTGTACATCGGCAGTGGGAGTGCACCCTTGGTGACAGCGATGTTTATAGTGCCTCAACATCCTGCTCTATTACAGCACCGGTCTGAGACACAAACAGCTTCTGCTTCAGTGGATTCAAAAAGAAACACTATGGAACTATGGAACTAGTCCATAGTGTCCCAGAAACAAACTTAAACCAACTGTAAAGGTTTTGTTTAAAACAAACCTTAAACAGCGGTGTCAGTAGGACTCGGCCTGGGGCGTGATTTCTAAACACAAGTGTAAATAGAACTCAAAGTTACATCTGCTGCTTTAAACTAATAAAGCCCACAATAAAGTAAGCAAATAAATGTCAACAAAATGTATATGATTTATGCTAGTGCAATATTGTTATCGCAATTTCCTTGATAATCTGTCATTTCATTTTGAGGCAATATCTCCCAGCCCTAATTGAGATAAGGGCAAAATACTACTCTACATCTTTAAATTTGGTTGTTTACTATGTCTCATGCTAAAGTAGAGCAGACAGAATTCACTACTGGAATCGCACTCCTCTGGGTTTTCGACTAAACAAAACAAAATACAGGCTGTTCCCTCCAAATGCCCACAGATAACTCCTCCCTTTGCTCTGTGCGTATTGCTGTGCAGTCGCAGAGCAGCACCGGGGGCCACAGCTGACTAAATCCCAGTCTAGTTATGCAACAGGAGGCAGAGCTGACCGGCTGACCACATTCAGTGAGATGAGGCGCTGATGGCTGCCGCGTCACCTCCCCCGGCAAAGCTCATCTCCAACAATTAGAGCAATGGCATCTTCAGCCGGAGCCTCCCCAAGCCTTTTTCCATTTCACTGACCTTTCCCCAAACACAAGCCGCCAGTGAGTGCACACATTCCTGATGCCCACATGAAAAAGCCGCTAAATCTTCACACTGCCAGGGAGTGGTGTATGGGAGATAAATAAGAGAGGGAGGATAGTACAATGACAAGGGCCGTTAAGTATTAGAACACGAGCCAATGTGTGCTTGTGCCAGTACAAACACAAAATAAAACCCCCCAGATAGATAAATAGGTAAATAAAAAAGCTCCACAAGACTCATGTATTGAAGTTAGATACACTAGCATGTGCAATTCCTTATTTATATATGTATATGTATTAAAAAAAAAAAAGTCGAGAGACAAAAATTCTGTTTGCTTGTGCAATAATTTTTAACCAAAACATGCACCACTTTTAGATTTTGACTGACAAAACAAGGAAAATGTATGTCCCTAGCTGACAACCTTAGGCTGATATACGGACTAATTATCATTGAGATCATGTAAGACTAAAATCTCAAATCTAGTAGCACACCTTACTGTGAAATTCTGTTCTGTTCTATTCTATTCTATTCAATTCTATTCATTGTTAGTGAATGCACCACAGCTTCAGCTCTGAATGGACTCTGTGTACCTCACTGACAGCACTGCTTTACTGGTTGCTGTGACTGAAGTGTGACAGACAGGTAACAGCAGGCCGTGGATATATACAAGTCATGGGCTCCAAAGATTCCTGTTGAAGTCATTACTTTCTTAACCTTAGGCTTAAATTGCTAAAACACAACTCTCTAAATTGCTGTGAAATGTTACTTAAGGTGACAGCTGTGTTTGGTGGAGGACTTGCAGTGCATAAAACAAACTTTTTTTGTGTGTTTCCTGACTTTGTAACTGCATGCTTATTTAGTTTGAAGTGCTATGTGCTGCCTGACACAACAGTCGTTGCAGTGGCCTCTACTATGAAGTCGTTTTCTATGAACTGCGTAAGAAAAATGCAGAAAGAATTGCTGAAAAGTCCAGTGTAAAATAGGTTAGCACTGGTTATGAGTCAAATGAGAGGCGCTATTGCCACATTGCCAATTGGCATGTCTATAAGTAAGAGTTCTGCAGTGATTGGAATAATTAGAATGATAACTGTCCCTTCGTCAACTAAACTAAATGATATTCACTAGGGCCGCTCAATTTATTGCAAATTTATTGTTAATGCAATCGCTATATCCGCATCGCAAGAATGACTTGCATCGCAGTAATGTTTTATATTCCATTTCATAGACTTTAACTTTTTCGCTCAAAATCATCCTCCAAACAAGACCTTAAAACAGACTCTCTCAAACGTCCTCTGGTTTAGACCTGGTTCATTACTACATTTTGTCTGTTTAGTTCTTCTGATTTAGACCTAGTTTAGACTTTAATATTGATTTAGCTCCTGCTTTGACAAGTGGAAGTTAGTCCAGAGCCTTGTATTTCTTTATTCTTATTAAATTTTTAGTTCGGTAGAAATACTACTATTGCCAAAAGGTACCAAATTACCTGAAGAAAATTGTCTTTTTGAAAATAGCGTTGTAATAGAAGGAAAAAAATAGCAAACTTACATAACATGAAATAAATGTAGATACCGTTAACAGTATTTGGTTGTCATACTCTGAAAAACAGGCTTAGCATCTCTCAGCGTTTCATCTTGATAATGTAATATGCAAAACGTTTCAATTCATAGAAGCTGCAATGACAAGCCCTGCCCAACAACCGAGACTCTCCTCAGACATTCTCATGAGCGAGGCTGCACTGGGAACACAATGTTTATTCTCAGGTAAACATGCATCATTTCACACTATATCCACACAGTGAAGACAAAACCAAATACAGCGAGCTCTTCTGCCAGAGACGCTTTGGGAGAGGATTTGTCAAGTCCCGGGCCGTTTGTGTGACCTACATTGTGATGTGACTCATCACGCTGGAGTGGAACTTTGATGTTTGATGTCTTTGGAGCTTATAAACCCACTTTGATCAGCTATACGTCAGAGATTATGAGTTTAACACCCCTATATATATATTGCCTCAAGGTACATACGACCATAATTTAATTTAAAAGTTGTCATCCCATGATCAAATAGGTGCTAATGGGATCAAGCATTTTTTAAGGGGGCACAAAAATGGCTGGATATGAGTCCAGCAGGTGTAGAAACCTGTCCATGGGATGTAAACACACCACTCTACGTCACCTTACCTGCATTGTGTCCTTAGACTGCACTGACAGACCTACAGTAGAGCTGAGTGACAGTGGAACATGCACACCACTGCAGAGAGCTGCCACTGCACAAATATTTCAGAAAGCAAACGAAAGAACGCTGGAAATGCAATGGTGAAGAATTAGCAATTAGAATATAGAAACGGACTAGCGGACTTGTATCATTGGCTAAAGGTGCAAATGAAGACTATGTTATAGGTGCACTCACACCAACATTATTGCTGCAAACATCAGGCCCAGGCGAGCACAAATGAATAGCAGGGTAAAAACAATATTTTTGATGAAAATGACTCGTGTAAAATGCAGGATAGCAGGTGAGGAGATGAAAAGCACTAGCTAACCCGGGACTCACCATTCACTTGGCTCCCATTTGCTGGCTATGTAGTCCGCCCCGCGAGCCCAGGCAGCTTGTAAACACACCGTACTGCACCAGCGCATACTAAAGCCAGGAGAAACACATGAGGAAGTGGCTGTCCCCCGGTGAGAAGAGTCCGAGCGGCCGCGGAGAGGCGGTGGATGTGGAGCCGAGCATCCCAGCAGCCTCCTATTGTGTCCGCATCGCTGTGTCCTCGAGGAGGGGAGGAGAGCGCCGCGCGAGCTCGAGCGGCTGGCAGCGCAAGGGGGTGGGGACAGCCCCGCCCCTTCAACCCCGCTTTGGCCAATCACAGAACAGAACCGCCAGGAGCCGCTGCTCGCTGTCTCCATACAGACTCTAGTGTCTACGAGAGGCCCGGAAAATTAAGAATATTAGGTTAAAATTTTGTATAATTTCATTCAAAGGCTTTGCAATGAGGTATTTCAGGTATTTAATTCACTGCATTCAGACATTTGACTGCTGTTATCTGACACCGTTAGATAGCCAACTTTTCAAATTCATTCAGTTCATTCAAACTAAAAAACAAATAAATAAATAAAAATAAACACATATATACTTTAAAAATAATATTTAAAAAAATCAGAGCTCCCCTGTGAGAATAATGAAGCCCTATATAAGGTAGCATATAATAGAAATAAAGTTTGCATGATCAGAAAACCATTGGATGAGGCTCCATAAGCAGAATGGGCCCCAAAATACAGCCGATTTTTTAGACAATTACTTTTGAAAATAGAACATTAGTTTGTATATTGATGAGTGTATTTTTATATTAATGTATTGGTGACAACTGTAATAAAAAAGTTTAAAAGTGTTGGCAGATAGGAGACAATTAGAGCCTTTATTAGTTTAGTCCCATCTGTCTACAGACATGATCTTTGTATTGTTAGATAATAGATAATATAAATCTATATAGAAATAGAGAATCTATAAAAAACATTTGTGAAAGAAAATGTTAAAATTCCAACCTTTAAGTCTGAAAAGTTGAACATGACTGTCATGATCATTTAGTTTAAAAAAATAGAAATTAATTACTACTTGAAAATGCATGCCATATGTGTACATTGTAATTATGTGCCCGAAGATGACTGTGGAGGGGGCCTGCGGATGCCTCTTGCCCTGGGCCCATAACGTCCTTAGAAACACCCCTGGAATGTGACAAATATTGGCGCTGGGGACATTTAAGTTAATTATCTGTACATTAACCAACATTTATTAAAAGTTATTAAAGTTATTAAAATAGGCTAAAGTCCAACAATTAGTCTGAATATGGATGTAAATAAAAATAAAATATGTTAAAACTAGAACAGAAGAGAAGCCTTATTGTATGCAATAATAGACTGTGACAATTTCTGCTCTATATTTAACTAAATTCATAAGATTGATTTGCACAGACTGTAAAAACACTCTACAGTTAAGACTCAAAGAGCTTAACACTATATTTTTTTTTTGGATGCTATATTTGGCAAATTTGTCTCTGAGCAAATGTTCCTTTTCAGAATTGTGTTGTGTTGAATAAACGGTTTCATTAATCTCATCTCTGTCCCATGACCAGACATAACAGAATAAACAGAATAATGTGCTGTGTTCTCCTCGAGGACATCACATACAATCTGTTCTTTGATTCCATGATGCAATAAGGCTTAATGGAGGACAGAACACAAACATATACATCTGTGAAAAATCTGAAATAACCTCTGATCCTGTTTGTTTTAGTGTATTTTCAGATGCATCGCTGTGACCTATTCTTTGAGGAAAACACCCCCCGGTTACTCAGAGGTTGCATCACAGGATAAAAACAGGGAGGTGCTGTCCCTCAAGGGGTTTTCTTATCTCCACAAACACCATCACATGGGCTGAACTGTTCTGTTTTGTAAAGAGGCTGCTGCGTTACAGGTTTTCTCCGGACACTGTCGGAAAATGAATGCAATGTTTGTGGTTCAGAGTTGAGTAGCAATATCTATAAAAGCAATATCCATAATATTATTACAATAGAATGCAGTATTTCAGTGCAATTAATAATTTTTGCAAAAATGTGTGATTTTGTTCTACTATATACTAAATTTACACAATGCACTTTTAAGTTACATAGTGTTGCCTTATATTCGAATTTGAACGTGACAGGTCCTCTCATTACTGTAGATGTTTGCCTGCATTGAAAGAAAAATGAGCATTGAGACTGCTGCCAAAATCATTTTATTTTCAATAAATGGAGAGTAAAAGTGAGGTAGGAAAGAAAGTTAAAACCTTCACTTCAATGAAATCATCTTACAATATACTAAAGTGTACAGAAGAGAGTACAAAATGTTAAGAAATCTCACAGATAAAAGAAAAAAAGAATGTGCAAATTCTGCTACACGTTTAAAAATTGAACCAGTGCAGTATAATCAAAGGCTTTAGTTTAAGTGCAAAAGGTGGCTATAGTCAGAGTTACACAAACAGATAAAGTTCTAAGGTCTTAGTGTGGAGATGCTGTGCGAGGTTCTTAATACGGCACAGACGGACATTTTGAGCGTCCCCTGCGCTGTACACCCTAAACAGGTGATACTGCTCTTTCTTTTTCAGCGCAAAGTCCAGTTCGTTTGCCGAGAGGTGGATGAATGACTTTTCCATCTTAACCGTGGCCTTCACTTCCACGTACACCATGGCTCCGTCTGCGCCGTCTCCGTCTGTAGCTCCAAAGGTGAGTTTGAAGTCGTACGGTTGGCCGCTCTCTCCGCTCTCGTTGCACCACAGGACACTGGTGGGCCGTCCTGGGTCCCCGCTGTCCCTCCAGTGGCAGAGGAAGGAGTGGACCAGCTGCTCTCCCCACTCCCCGATCGCTGCCAAGTCTCTCTGGTCGGATAAGAACACCTACAAGAACAAGAGCTAGTTACATTGAGCAGCTGAAATACAGTGATGAAAAATATAACCCCCTTTTATGCTCCTTTCCAGGATATTAGTTGGATTAGGAGGAATGTTTACCCTTTGTATCCTGTTTTAGTCGCTGTCTCATTTAGGTAAAGCAAGCGAGAAATAAACATCGAAAGCCACTAAGGGACTATGACTGGGATTTTTGAGTCCAATCACTGAAAGCATTATTGCCTGATACTAATCGCCAGTCATATAAAAAATAATATATAAGAATAATTTTTGGGGGGAAATTGTGTCAAAACATACTTGCTGTACTACCATATGGTAAAGAGAAATTGCAGACATCGGACATGTTTTGTATACAGTAATGTCGTTCATGCCTGTAGTTTTAAGCTGTTTATACATAAAGGCTGACAAAGCTTACCTTAAAGTCCCCAATAGATCTGTCTAACTTTACCATTGTTATAATTCAGTGTGATCCAATTTATATAAAATGTGGCATTAACTGCACTTTAAGTTGTTGATACCTAGTTTTTGAATCAAATTGTGAGCCTCTGAATCACATTTTTTGGTAGAATCATCTCTGTCTGAGGCTAAAGACAGGACAACCTCACAGCCCCAGTGGCAGCACCTTTTAGGATGAGGTGAAAGTTTAAGAAATATCCTGCAGCAAAAAGTGATTATAAAAGAGAATACTGTGAAGGTACTGACTGTGGTGGGCCTCTTGCAAACTATCTCTATGTCCTCCAGCATGGCCTGAGGCGGCTGCACTTTGCTCCAGTCGGGAAAGTCCAGGTTAAGAGGTCGATGGTTTTCTGCGGTGGCTGTGCCCTGAAACACACTGGGAACCATCACTGCATCATGGATGGGGCCGCTGCTGGAGAAAAAACAAAAGCAAATGAAGCATAGGCTGAAGAATAGGCTCTATTCACCAATATATATCATTTTAACCTCACACCACTCTTTTCAGGAGCGGATGAGCAGCTATGTAAAGCCCTGCAGGGACATGCTGTCGTCTATGAAAGCACCCAGTGGTAAAAAGGTCTAGAGGTGATTTCACCTAAAAATCTTCCAAGCAAAATCAATTTAGATGGTGCTTCACCTCCAGCAGTAATTTGTCCGCTCTGGGCCACTGTAGAACTGATGGACCAAATGGCTCTTTCTACTGCCTTTTAAATGACTGAGGATTTTATATTATAGGCAGTATAATGAGCATTATTTTGACACAATTTGACTCACGTAGTTGACTGATGTGTTTCATTTATAAAATTATACTTTTTTTTAAGGAGAGATATGATTATGACATATGATTAATTATGCATAAGTAAACAGAGAGATGTTTTCTTAAACTGTGTGTGCTTTCCTTGAATAAACATATCATATAATACTCATAATGTTATTTCTTTAAAGACAAATGGCACTGCTGTGTGAGAGAACTGTTTACTAGACTGTCTACTGTGCAAGGGTGAGCCACATATGCATATTCCATACCATTACTAATTGTAATATATTATGTTTATCTGAATACTAATTTCTAAATCAATGGAATTTTCTATTTATTAATAAATTAAGCTAAAAGTAATAGTTTGAATGTTAAATGTTGCAAATGTTTTGATAAGCAGCTTTGTGAATGAGGAGCATTGTTTCAGAACACATAATCAAACATGAATATCTGAGTGTGTGAGGGCGTACTGGTCTGTGGCGGGCGTCTGGCTGGTGCTCTCAACGGGCGTCTGGCTGGTGCTCTCACCAGGCGGTGCAGATGGAGGAACTGGTGTGGGTGTGGGAGCTCTGTGGGGCTCTCCTCGCTCTGTGCTCTCAATGTGCGGACGGCGCTCTGTCAGTGACAGACAAGGCCAGATGGAAACGTTACTGACAGGATGTACTCAGAATAAGAATGACTCTTTGTGTAAAACCTGTCACTGCAGCTCCTGAACAGTGGTAACACAGAACTGTGGTAAATAATCTGAACAGACAACATCCACTATGGTTTTATGCAACATATCATCACTTTTAAATTGCTGCTGTTTAGAAAAAATGGCTAAATGGAAGAACATAAATAAACATGTACAATTGTAAAAGAAAGCTTTACAAATTCTTCAATGTACTGAGCCAAACTGTCTGTGTAGTGCTTAGACCTTTTGATGAAGATTATGATCTACCGTTAATTACAGTGTGTTGATCTAAGAGTACCGGTAAGTAGATTTATTTCTTATCCACACATATTCAAACCAAGTGCTTTCACTCAGGAGCCACTTAATTAGGTTTACACAGCTTCTAAAAGTTATTTGAGTCACTTAAGGCCAATCCTTTTTTTTTAAGAAATAAGTTTACATTTACCAAATAAAGTAAATAACATGGCTATTTCTGTTATTTCCAAGGCTTGTTGACATTTGCCAAATGAATGCCATTCATGCATCTCATATGTAACCTTTATTATATAACAAATTTTTTAGTTTATTTGATAGACATACTAGAAATAAAACAGCATGTTATTTTAATCTTGCCTGCACTATTAACCATAATTTTATTATTGTTAAAGCCTAAAATGAACTGTAGCACACACACAAAAACATCTCAAAAACAAAGAGCTGGAGGAGCAGGAATAGAACAGTTCCCTGCTTTTGAACAAGGGTCTTGTTCAAAATTAAAATAAATTAATATAATTACAATTGTATGACCCACTAGATGTGTAGTTATGCTTGAATTAGAATGTTGAAGTGTATGCATATATGCACATTATAAAAATATATAAAATAAAAAATCTTCAACTATTGCATTTAGGTTGCTTATATACTGCATCAATGTGAATGATAAAATGAATCATCCAATCAGAGAGTTTCTTCAGATGCAGCAAAGGGGGATGCTCATATAAAATCAATGTTTCCATCTTTCCAGGTTCAACCTACTCTGAGTTTGCCCTAAATCTCCTTATTGAAACAGGGCCCAGGGGTTTCACTACAGACGTGATGTGTGTTTGTAACTTGGATGTGTAACCTGGAGGTTTGGGAGTGTTTGTGGTCCCTGTAGCAGCAGGGGCCTGCTCGTGCTGACTGACGACTCTCTGGGGGTGATGCTCTGTGGGTCTGCTCAGGACGGACTGGCCCTCATGGGGGCTGCTGCTGCTGGGAATGACGTAGACTCTGTCTCTGGGTTCATATTCATGCTCTCTTTCTTTGGGTGGAGCAGGCGGCGGCCACATCTTGTTGACTGCCTCTACCACGCCTCCATCTGCCTGACCTGCAGACAAACACAAATATTCATATTTCTAGGACTTTCTGAGAGATGGGCAACTTGTGACAATGTTCCACACTGGTTAAAGTAATACAACTGAACAGAATATGGGCATTTGCCATTTTTCTACATTTTCCAATTCGTTTGCTGTTGTGATATAATTTCACTTTTCTGTTTATGTGTGGTGCACCTTTGCGACTCGCTCCTGTATTTATGATCGATGCTCGAGGAGGCCAGCACACCAGCGTCTGCTCCCCGTCCTCCTGTGCGGGCCGAGGGGTCTCCTCTGGTGCCTTTGAGCTCCTGGAGAAGGCTGGGAAGCAAATGCACGATAAAGAAGAGAGGAATAACTGCCAGTTTCAAGACAAGCTACTTGATGGAGAATTTTGGTCTTCTTCTATATAAATGTATGCAATCTTTTTAAACCCCAGTCACACTGTGTCATCTTTGCAGTCATACAAAATTACTACAAGTCACACTGTGTGACGTGAATCAGGCAAAAGCGGCATCTGGAGAGTACCAAGTGTGTCAAAAGTTATGATTCAACAATATACAGTGTCAAAAAAAAAAAAAGACTACTTGATGCAACTACAACGAGAACTGGGGTAACCCATGTTATTGTTAGCTTGTTCGTTTACCCAGCCTTCTAGCAAACCACTGGAAAAAGATTAGCATTATTAGACTCGAAAGGATTATAAATTGTAGGAGGATTATCTTTAGTTGCACAAATTTCAAGCAATCTTTGTCGTCATTGACGCACATACAAGTTTAAATTGTAAAGAAGCCCTGTGTAACTTTTAGCCCAAAAATACATCTTCTCACTCTCATTTTGATGGTTATTAGACATGAGAGATGTAGGATTATGCTTCCACTAGTAACTACACTACTAACTGCTGTTCAGACTGCATTAATTACATTTGCTGTGATACTGTGAAAATCTCATACCTACCCAGGGCTTAATAATATGGTTAATATTGCATTGATTTCCCAGGTTCTGAAATGTCTAATAAACCCCCTATATCTCTGTTAGTATGCCCTTTTTGCTGCAGTGAAAGATCTGCTCCTCTCTCTCTTTGAGCCGTGGCAACAGCTGCTCTTTTATGTCACCATGGCACAGTGAACAAACCAGAATTAGCATAAGCAGGAATCACACCAGTTATCTTCCTTTGTATATGTCTGTATATATGGGAAAGGGACTAGGGGCTGGTGTCACAGAGAGAACTGAAGAAACTGCAATAGAAGAGCGATGTGCGATGTTAGGATTCATCTCACGCTGCAATAAACGGAGCTCCATGCTGATGTGTTCTATCAAACTCCAGCTGTCACCCACTGATTTAAGACTGTGCTACAGTAGACGAGGACATGGAAACTTCTCCACTACTTTTCATTTGTGGCTCAGCATCACTCTTTCCATTATGAATAAGCAACCCAGGATACACTGAGGAGAATATGTCTCTTAGCTGGCCTGAGAATGCATCAGTATTCCCCCGTAAGAGGTGGATGTCTGTGCTTAGACTAGTGTCCCCACAGCCTGGTGCCATATCAGAGAAGAAGATGGATGGTGTGCATCAAAGAGTAGCACATATGATTCACAATATTAATTATCTCTAATAGAAAGTGCTGGTTAAACTAGTACCTTGGATGAGGGACAGAACAGCTTAACATTTAAACCTACCTCCAGATGCCTTCTTTGAAACATTTTCTTACCTTGCTCCAGGTTGATGTCTGGTTGGGGGGGTTTGGGAGGTTCAGGGACCTCCCACTGCTCCTCATCTGCCGGTAGCTCTTTGATATCCTCCTTATGCAAATACCTCTTCAGAGCTCCATAATCCTACAAACAAATGGGACAATTAAAAAACACCCTTGAATCACATTTATACCCGACACTGCTCTTTTCCACAAAATGGGAAGGTGAATTCTTTACCAGGTGACACTCTGAGGCACACCATATTTGTTTGTTTACCAGATAAACATGAAAACTTGAGCATATTTATATTTCTCTTGAGATACTAATACCAACAAATAAAGCTGAAAGACACTTCTGACCTTGTAACATCAGAGGCAACTCACTAAATGTTGCCATCTAATTAACATGTTCCGGGACTAATGGTTTCATCTTATCCGATCCCTGAAAAAATATCAAAGTAGAGAAGTAATAAGTAGATATGGAAATGCAGAGACGCAGCTCGATGTTATTTTCCCCTAAGCCTCTCATATTTGTGCTGCATTAAAATGAACGTTATGGATCTTGGAGCTTTATTTACACTGGCAAATCTCACAAAGAATCTAATTGGTTGCATCAAGTACTGAACACTCTTTTTTACATTACATAATGCAGTCTAGTTTTGTAAAATGTCAAACACCACATAACACTAGGAGCTGTCGTGACCTTTAAAAACACTTGATTTAGGGGGATTTCGTGTGGGCGCAGTTTGGTCGGACTTTTGGACTTTTCTGTCTGTGGATGTGACCATTGATCTATTGGTTTCTGCTGTTTGTAGTTGTAGTTTTATGTGTTGTAGTTCAACATAATAATAACACGTTTTTATTGGCTCTCCTCTAATTTATTTATGGATTATCTCTGTTTCAACTGCTAAATTAGCCACTCTATTGACTAAATACCAGTCACAGTTAAACACCGACTACAAGAGACACACCACCGCTCCAACAGTCTGACACCAATGAGTGCTGGATTTGCAGAGTTTCGGCTTTTATACAGTTACCTTTCAGATAATTGAGTGCCCTGTGGTGCATTGGCGCAGACCAAACTGGTAAAAGCAAATAAACACAGGAGACACAGGGCTTGCTTTTGAGTAGACTCGACTGCAGTACACGTTTATAAACCATATGTTTGCAGTGCTCTGGTGTATCTTTCAATATGACAATGTGTCAAAAATAATAAGAATATAAGCAACCATATTGTGTAAGGTCCATTTAGTGATAATGTTATGCCCTGCTAGAAAAACCAACCATGTGTCTGCATTTAAAAGACAACAGACAGTCTGTAAAGCAGTGCAGTCAGTGGGGGACACAGAGTCTGTTCAGAACTTGAGCTGTGGTGCATTCACTCACAGTGATTGTGACCTTATTGACTAAGAGTGAGGAATTGTAAACTGTTTTAATCAATGGGAAAAGTGAAAAGCGATCTAATGTGGACACAGGTAAACACACTGAGTTGAGCTGGACATGTATGTATTGAAATGCGAGGTCTGAAGGAGGCCTAAATCTCTGCGTCGGCCCTGTTTCACACAAAGTTCCATGTAATGTAAACATGACTCTCTCTGGGGACGTGTTAGTTCTAGCTTGTTAGCCAACCAGCTTTTTTTGCAACTTTGTAATCTGTGGTATCAAAGATTAATTGTCACTTACATTGAGTGAGGTTATTAGGCCACTCAGGAAATGCATCAGCTCTTTTCTCTGGATGGTTTCAGTGCAGAACAGTTTCACCAGCTCCCTGTAAAACAAACAAATGTATTAAGGTATGTTACTTTATTATATATTATTAACAAATGTATTCAGAAATGTACTATCCAGGAATGAGTAGGCATGTTATTACTGTTTTGATGATTTTAATATAATTATATGTTTATGGCATGTATTGTGTCATGTGTCAGCAGCAGACACAGCACTTTGAGAATTGAGAATCAATGTTCAGTGATCCAGTTTGTGAGTGAAGTGTCCACTCACAAACTGGATCACTGAACATTGATTCTCAAATGGGGGTTAGCAAAGAAAAAGAAAAAGAGATGGTGCCCACATTACCTTGGTCCAGGTCCAGACCAACCTGAACCGAGGTCTGCTTTATTTGTAGCGTTTGGCAATAGCTTGGACTTTCCAAATTGAGAAAATTAGGGCCAATTAAATGCACAAAGATGGGCAAACAGAGGAAGGGAAAACGGATATCAGTCGGGTTTACAAATTCATGGATGGTGCTGTTTTATATTTTGTATGGCTGTTTTTGTATCATTACTCTACGGCAGCCGACTGTTTCCTAATGAGTGTTACAGTGGTTTAAAACATGCCTTTTAGCAGTGCATTTTCATCTGACTGTTTTGAATATTAAAGTGGTTTTAAACAGTAAATGTGCCTTGCCAGGGGGTATATTACTGAAAAAGTTTCAGAACCATCTTAGTTTTAATACTTAGTTACTTAGAGGTGTAACTGTTCAACCAGGCAATCTTTAAAAAATGGGGATTAGTTTTCCTTGTTTCATGTCAACCATCAAATGAAAATATCAATTTATTCAATTTTAGGCTTCATATTTAGAGGAAAAAAGTTTTTCATGTAACATCTATATATCTTAATAAATGTGAACCTCCAAGTGAAAATACTTTTAAGCATTTAAAAAGAGACAATACTACAACCAAATGTTTTTGTTTTTTTTCCTATGGTACACTGACAAAGGTGCAGTCTGGCAACACACACAGGCCCCACACACAAACCTGCAGATGTCCAGCTTGGCATTGAGGTAGTCCTTCTGGATGTAGAGCTCCTTCTGGTCCTTCAGCAGACAGATGACATCCTCCAGCTCCACTATACTGTCACTGTCTGGGACGTCCAGCTGGTAGCGGATGTACAGTTTACCCACCTGAACAAAGAAGGACAGCCACTGACCCTTAAGCTTTTCAAATCCAAACAAGAGGTAATATTTTCATTGGAACGACTGTCTGACCTGTCCAAAGTAGAGTTTCTTGATTTTCTCAGCGATGTTGTTTTCTTGTAGCTCTGAATAGACGTCTAAAAGGTCTTCTCTGTGATAAAGGAACCTTTGGATGTAGGGGACCACCAAACGCACCATTTCCTGCATTGTGTGACAGGGCCTTAAGTTCTCAGTTTGAGCTTCACTTTTGACACACGTGGAAAGGTGACGTATTCCGCAGATCTCCAAAAACAGCGCCCGGTCCTCCTCTTTAAAAGCGGCCCGCTCTCCAGTCTGACCTGACCAGCAAATACACCACAAAGTCACAATGTGCAACTTCATTTGAACCAAGAAACTATAAAGCAATCATTTAAGAGCAGTATACCAGTCTTGCCCTTTTTAGGAGCAGTCTTCTTCTCGGCTGGAGGCAGGTTGAGCAGGCAGACCTCTTTGTGAGGTTTAAAGATCTTCTCCAGTTCTTTGCTATCAGCGATCATGGGTTTGCGCGCTAGACTCACCCAGGTGTTATCCTTGGTGGGGAAAACCCTCATAACAGACACCATCCCTAAAGGCAGGAGAGAAAATGTCCGTTAAGAGAAATCAATATATAAGATGTGTATAGTACATGAGAATTGCATGTGTTGAATGGGGCATTTGTGTTTATTCATGAAAATTAAGCATGTGACTGTAAAGTTTGAGCTTTTCGGCTTCATTCATTACTTTTGTGTGAAGGGTGTGAGTGGCATGTGTATTTAAGAAAAACACTAGAAGCCTTATTCGCTTTTTTTGCTGTGTCACAGGTGGATCATAACCAAATGCAACGCAGAGTTAAGGCATATTCGAAATTATCTGATGATTCATAGAGATACATTCAGCTGATAATACTGCTGTCACATGTCTGCTTCAGATTGGATATATATGTAATACTAATAATACAGTATATTATAAAATATGTGTTTATGAACGATGTGCACTAAAAGAAACTCAAAAACAGCAAAAGGTCACATAAAGATGGTTTTGGTTTTACCTTTTAGAGTAGAACAGTAACCAGTGTGGAGCCTGGGCTGAGCAGAATCTTCTTGGTCCATGAAAACTTGCATTTTACACTTGTGAGCTGTTAAATATGTTTTATAACTTAAAACCAGAATGCAAGGATTCAGAATAAATAGTTACGTTGGAAATGTCCTTACCGAGTGTGGCATAGAGCACCGAAACATCCTGCAGTACTTCACTCGTGGGTATGGGGGACGATGAACAGACAACCTCCAACAAACCCACATACTGCTTTATGTTGGGGCTGAGGTCTACATTCAGCAGCTGAACAGAAGTGAGAATATACCAAAATAATGAGAATAATAGACAAGAATTGGTGTGGTTTCCTTTGAATTAGCGTGGTTAAATAAACTGTACCCTGGTGAAGAAGTCTTTCATCCCTTCAAGTCCAGTGTAGAAAGGAGCCAAGACTCGGGGGTCCTGGACGAGGCTGTCGGGGGACTGGGTTTTGGATCTGTAGCGCTGAAACATTGTGGTTGGGTCGCTCCAGCAGACGTCTTTCAGGTGGTAGAATTGTCCTGAACACCACTCGTCGTTACGCCTAGAAATGGGGGACTGTACTGTAATTCCATCTTTCATTAAGACCACTAATAGTTAAATTTGGAGAAATATCTAAATTCACCCATTGCCATTAACAGACAACCTTGGAACTGTATTTCAACCAGTCTTAGAACAATGGTTTTAGCCTATTCAGTACAGTCATTGTTATGTTTAAAAATTAAAAAAGTGCATCTCAGTGTAGCTATACTTAAATGAAATGTCCAATCATAGACTGATATGTACAACATAAAGTGTCAGTTGAGAGTTAATTTTATGCTTTGGAGGTCTTTGTTTTATTTTTTCTTGTTTGGGAGTCAATAGGAGCCAGACTTTAAACTGCATGAGGTTCCAAGCTTTCCGAAGGGCACTCTTGAGATTAGAAAACAGAGAAAACAAAAGAGGAATGGCATCTGGTCGAGTTTATGCTGCAGAGAACTTGAAATCATTAGCAATGGTCTGTTTACATGGCCATCCAGTTAGCCACTATCACTATCGATAATTAGCTATGGTTATTTAGTAAGGGTGGGAGCAAGATTCTCCAATATTGTCCTAAATTGCTGACACTGGGGGTGTTCCATGAAGGTCACTTGGAAAAGCAAACAAAGGAGTTGGGGATTGAGTGGTTACATAAAGACTAGTCTGGACTCCTGCAGCCAGACTTGATAAACTGCAATAACATTATGAGTCAATAGAACACTCAAGTTGAGCACTGATTCAATAGAGTCTCAATTAAAAACTACAGCGAGGAAATACTAATCTCCTTGAACATACCTTTAACACTGGAAGTTAACAAAGCTGCATAAGAAGAAAATAAACTAAACTAACTAAAACATAAAATACACTGCCTTTCATCTCCATTTGACAAAACAGAAAAGATTAAGTGAGAATAAACAATGAGTGAATGAGCAAACTGTGAGACAATTATTTTATGCAATAAATACATTTTACTGTCAAGTGCCAACCAGTACAAACATATTTAAACATGCTGATGCTGTGTAATTTTTTGTGATAAAACGCTCCAAGAAAAGTCTAGACTTCCTTCAAGTTTCATGGTGATTAAGTCTGACTCATAATAAACCTGCTTCAAGAAACAGAAATCACAACTAACTAGCTTATTGAGTACCTGTTGTGCAGTACAAATACGGCAGGTGTGTGCTGGAACAGCTCCTTCAGGACACTCTGGGAACAGTTCTTGTGCAGATAGGCATAGACGTTGTGGATGTGCTCCACTGTGGAGATGAATTGTGCCCCATCTGACTCTTCAACTGATCCCTGCTCCTGCTCATCAGCTTCTGGTTTCGTGCACCACTCCTTCAGGTAGTTGATCAGGGATTCAACCGTGACGGTGTTCCTCATGCCTAAAAAACAGAAACGACACAAAGTACTGTAAATATTTGTGTGCAAAAAATAAGTAAAAAGACCTGTTGAGACTTACCTAAAGCTCTGGTGAACTCGCTGGGGTCGATATCCACATAGGGCACGTGAGTCCCGAGCAAGCTCTTGATCTCAGGTGAAGTCAGGTACACACAGTTGGGACACAGGTACTGTCTCTCTTGCTGTCCATTTTCTAACAAACGATAAGCCGGTACCCATTCGAGACGACACAGGTAATAGTAGAAAGAGGACCTGATGCTTTTGATTGGCCGGCCATCGCTGTCAACCACCTGGGCTGTTAGGTACTGAGAGTAGTGATGCCTGAAAAATGGACACAACTAGTTCTGTACACAAGTAACAAACAAATGCACATTGATACGACACAGACTATGATTATTCTGCGTGGATGATTCTGCGTGCCTTTTCAGCTATGGCACAGTGATCTAAATGTAACTCGTGATAGTGTGACCCATATTCCTAAGCTGCACTGCCCTGCACGTGCACCATATCAGAGTCAATGCACTGAGAAATTCTATTCAGTGCGTTTATAAAATGGTTTTATATCAGCCTACTATAGTAGATGACAATTATAAATGCACCCATTGTTTAATTTCTAAATCAATAGTTGACAGAACAAAAAATGCAGTTTGAAACCAGGATCTGTGAGGTCAAAGCAGTTACTGAAACGCAAGTCTCAGATGCACACAAATGCCCAAAAACCATGCTATTCTTAATCATAATAGCCCACGCTCTTATAAAAAAAACGCTCCTTCTTTGTTACACCTAATAAAAACTGCCTAATCCCACGGCACAAGATGCTCCTGTCAGTTAGAATCACAGCCCACTCTTTGACAGTATCAACAAACTCATACATCCAGAGCTCAAGGCAAAGAGGCTAAATACAGGCGAAACTGACTGGATTTATGTCTTCAGAACTACCATTTTCACATGTTATACAGCCGAATCAGCAGGAGACACATCCAGTCTGAATCAATGCACAGTAAACTGGAGATTAGCTCAATATGTACAACGGGTGGCTTTAGCGTAGTGAACCGGGGTTCACATCCCAAAAAGGGTGACTTTTTTCACAAATGTTCCCGGATCCAGGGAAATAGTTGCCGGATCCAACATTGTCAAAATAAGACAGTTTGCGGATACTGATCTGCCTGCATCTGGCGGAAATTAATCCCTGAGTGCACCAATGGTTAAAAGCTCTTTTGAAATTAAACCATTGTGCTATCATTCTCAACTGCAATTTAACTTAAAGTAAAAAGTACATAGTTACTGAACTTAAGTACAATTTACATGTGTCTGTACTTTACTAAAGTAGATTTAACAGTCGGTACTATTCATTTTTACCCCTCTACATTTTAGAGCATTTTGCTTTGTGTTTTAGTTTCAAATATTTTATTTTGATACTTATTTTCTTCTCCTCTAATCCTACACCTTTTATAACATTAGTAAGCTGTTGAGTCTGAGTACTTGCTCCACCACTGATCATTATTCTGTGGATATTGTTTCCTAACACAGTAAGTTAACCTTTTACTCTTATTTCACAAAATTGCATTTTTTTTGGCAAAATGATTGAAGCATCAAAAGTCAAACACTTTACAACTTTAAACTCAAACAAACTAATCTAATCTTTTACACTGCAGCAGCTTTTAAGTGTGCCCATCATTACCAACACAGCAGAACACAACCACATGGAGCACTGATGATAAAAAATATCCTGACTTGAACCTGGACAGGCACTCCGTCCAAGTTACCTGAACTGCTGACCTCATGCACATCTGCAGGGTTTACTACTGGGATTTGATAAAGCTATAAAAAACTTAATCCAGATTAATTCCTCCCAGAATCATCTCTCATCCATGTTAAACCCAAGCAAAAAAATACCTTTTAAGTGTCAGACAATGACCCCATGTTACCTCAGTAATAACGTGATGGAGGCTCTTGAGTGAATGGGAATGACTAACTGCCCACTCTTTAATCCCAAAGCCCTTAGCTGCTTTATCTTAGCCATTATCTCAAGCTTTTAGGAACCTGGAAATTGTGCTTTTTTTCTTTAGATCTTTTCACATGCCGCACATTTCAGTATTGTGTCATGTGTGTTTTACCCCGTGTCCCAGTTGTTTGCCAGAATCTCCAGCAGTGCCATTCTCTGCTGGAGCAGTAGTGATCCGGGCAACTGAGCTGTGGCCAAGCCGTAGAACACCTCACAGGGGTAGTCATCGATCACACAGGCTTCCTCCCGACCCTGGTGCCACAGCACACTTTCTACTGACCATGGGCTAGAAGCCTGGGGGCAATGAGATTTATTTGAGCAATTCACACTTTTGGAATGATATAGAATTTGTAATTTATTTCCAATTATTTATTTTTTTTACTTTCAACAGTGATTCAACATGACAAAATCATTTACAATGCTTGTTTGCTTTAATAAGTTTAATGAGGTCCCAATTGGGTTGCCTCCTCTGCCAACATGTAAAATGCTGGTTTCCTGTCAATACACTGAGCAATACTTAATAAAAAGCCTCTTAAAAAGTCAATGCTAATACTGGAAGATGGACCACTAAGGCCCAGCATAGAGCCTCTTGTCCATGTCCAAATGGAGAATTCAGCTTGCATTAATAATGTCTTATAATGTGGAGATTCTTATAAAACTCTTGATACAGTAGAGACACTATTCATATCAATGCAGACAGCTCCAGATGAACCGGCTGTTTAATGATCACAGCCTCAGTTATGAGTGGAGAATGTCTATTAAATAATATCATCTTATCTTATCTCGCACTTAAAACAGCACTGTACGCATATCTGTATTGTACAATATTCATCCACACGACTATTTTTTATAAATATGTGCAATAAACAGTGTAGGCCACAAGCATCTGTGATGTATGCAAAAGGCAGAGTGCACCTTTGTATCAAATTTTAGGTTCAATGCTGCAAAAGTCTCTAGAGCAAATCAATGATCCCATCCACTGGTTTCTTTGTCATCATTTTGTGATTAGATAAAAACCTGAATGTCTTGACTACTATGACACTAGACTGTGGTGGGGGGATCCTTCTATTAAAATGTCACAACGCTTTTTACTCACGTTGTAAAAATACAGTTTGACACTTGCATCTAAGTATTTGAACCTGATGTGATGCAATATTTCAAGCATTATTCATACACCTTCCATGTTACACAAAGCTGCAGCCATCAGTCAATGCCTGGTGGGATGATCACAATACCCTTATGATCCCTCATGGCTGTGCTCCAGGCTAAAACAGGCACAGAGAATGTGGGACCTGACCTGCTGCAGGTCTGTCCGTGACAATCAACACAGCTCACCTGCTTTAACTGCTCATATTTAAGTCTATTGATCTCACTGATCTTAGTGTGTTACTATCCTTTAATCACTACAATTCACAACAATGAGTCAAGTGTTAAGATTGCTTCAGGGAGATTGTGCCTGACTTTTGGTGTCCACGCAACCAGCAAATATTGTGTCTTCCTTTGCACAACATATGGACTGACTGTTTTGTATTAAGTATATAGCCAAGACTAGTTCACATGACAATATTCTGGTCCGGTACTACATCCTTACCAGCTCCTTTGCTGTAAACGTTCGTCTTTCTTTGCGGATGATAAATCCATCTTTGACCCCGAGTTTGCTGAAAAACTCTCTCCAGCCGGCCACATCTCCGTCTGTTTTCACATAACAGGGACTCAATAAGACCCAGTCGTAGCCTGTTGAAGAAATAAAACAGAAGACCATAGCACAAGTTAATACATAAAAAATAAAGGACTGGAGATAAAATGTCACGTTAAGCTGGTAATGCTGTGGAGTTTATGTTACCATTTATATTTGAGTTTGAGTATTAGAACATCCTAACACAACACAGTAAAGAGTTTATACTCATGTTTAGTGAATTTAAGTGTAGGTGAAAGCTAATGTCTTCTAAAAAACCTTGAACGGTCATTTTGGCAACAAAGCATGCACATTTGGGGTGTTGACACAGCTTGGTAAAGTGACCCCTAAAAAGGCTTGTGTTTTCACTGTGCTGTGTCCAGAGGGAGACCGCTGCTACGGAAACGGTGATGTATATAGATGTATCACAAGTTGGGTTTCTGTTCTGCTCGGGTTTTATTCAACATAGTAAAAATTTAATTCACAAATGAGAGCTGAAAGACACCCACTCGATCTAAAACTGGAAACTGCTGTTGCTAATAAAATGATACCATTCTTTCTGCTCTGTTTATTACAAGAACACAACAGGATTTAGGAATCACTTTGGTTTGATTAACAATCTGCTGCCCCACCATAACTCTACCTAACTGTTGGAATCAAAAGCTTAGTGGTGACCAAAGGGGTACACTATTGTACACTTTTGGAATGCTTATTTGGTGGACTTTAGACAATGGAACCTGACCAGACATGTATCAAACTGCTCTAGTGGAAATGAAGCAGGTTATTCTTACAATAAGCCTTGGAGAACATTGCAGTTGTAGTCTGCAGAGGACAATACACTAGACAGAGCCTCAGTTGTGCTATAAATAACACATGAAAACACATTTTGTTCAGTACACTCAGACTATTCATGCCGTCTTTTATCACAACCATGAAGGCAAAAGCTCTGCTAAATATCTAATAAATATCCACATGTCCAATTCAATCCTGATTAAACAAGTTGGCAGTAAAAATTTTAGGACATAGGACATGTTGACTGTCATGAGTTTTTGTTCTTTCAAAGGCTGAGATGTAATAAGGCTGAGATGTAACTATTTAATCATAAAAGTCAGATTTGTCATAGAAATCTTTAAATTAGTAGATATATTTTTAAGTCTATTGCATTTCTACACCGAAATGACGCCCCTCATGCCCTAAAATCAGTACATTTTTTTCACATTATGAGATGATGTATCAGGATGCAGTCATACCAGGCAGTTTCTTTGGCAGGTTCATGTTGCCATACTCCTCTGAGAAGTACACTCTGTCCTGCTTGGGACATAGCAGACCCCTGGTGGAGAGGACAGGAACTGCGGTGTCTGAGAGCTCAAGGTTGGAGGACGAGTGCCGCTTGATGAAAACCAGATAACTGACAACAACTGGCTCTGGCTTCGACTGTTGGCAGAATCAGAAACAATAATGAGAAATAAATGACACAAAAGAGACAAAATATCATCCTGTAACAGAATAAGTTATAAGATGAGATATTCAGCTGCCTTTTTGGCATCATTTGGATGGTTGAAGGAGAATTTCTCCCCAACTCTTAATTTTTGTTTCTCTCTTTTTTCTCTTTTTTTTTTGTCTTGTCGTCTCATATTGGAATGTGGCTTTTGTCTATATTTTTCTAGAGTTTACACCTGAATAATTACTTAATGAGTTCACATCTGACTTTTAGTTATTACAATTGACTCTTCTGTCATTGACCACAGCACAGCTTTGAACACGCTCATACATATATGTGTCCCTCAATGACTGCACTGTTTTACTGATGTTTTACTGTTTACTCTGAAGAGCTGAATGTTTGCTCATATTCTCTTAATTTAAAATACTAAATTATTCAAATAGAGGCACAAGAGAGTTGCAAATGCATGTATATCATAAATGCTCAGCTGCATAAAAAAAGGCACCACAAGATGTTCAACAATATGGAGGGAAAAGGAATTCAGCACACACTGGTGTCAGGTGGTGTATTATTATTAAGCAAAAGTGCAGCAGTGGGTTTTATGAGCAAACTTTTGTCAAAGAGAGACAAAAGTACTAAATAGAGTTCAAATAAGAGTGAAAGTGATCTGATATTATGTGTCTTAAGTTCTAATTTATTATTGCTTTTTGCTTCCACAATAAATACAGCGATCTGATAGAGCTCAGGGCAAGAAGATAAAGTGACCTAAACCAACTCTTTTGTCAGAAATAATGGACTGGGTTACCTTCCATTTGTTGCTGCGTATCGTGGGATAGATGTGTTGCTCCAGCAGCTCTTGAGGTTCCAGTTCGTGCACTCCAAGTCTTCTCAACAGTTCTCTCACCTGCTGGCACTCCAGAGGCTCCATGCAGTTCAGCAGCATAGGGTGGACTACACAGACGTCCTTGTACAGTGCAGACAGGGGCTCTATAAAGCAGTAAAGAGGGACAATACTTAGTCAAATGTAAATGACTTGGGGTCAAACATTGCCTCTACTTCTTCATCTTTATCTTGTCTTTTCGACATTTTCATTATTGTTTATATGGTTTTGAATGCACTCCAAAACTATCTCCTGTGACCCACTTTTCTGTTTCCTGAGCTGGCAAGTTGGAGAACACTTTCCTAGTGCTGTGCTGTTCAATATTTTATCATGACACTGAAGCTAGCACACATTTCTGTCCACTCAGATTCAGCTACAAGCCTCGCCAGGGATTTACCTCAAACACTGAACTACTTTTAAAATCACACTGACTTAAAAAAAACCAGCAGAGAGAACTTGTGAACTCAGGGCTGGCTCACACTACAGGATAACACAGTCAATGTGAGTGCCTTTTCCCCTTTACACAAATGGTAGATGAGGCCCAACTTATAACAGCACAGGGGCAATTAACTGCCTGACTTTGTTTTAGAAACATCGGGCAAAGACTCAATCTTTACCTGATTTATTTGGTTTGATTTCCTTAAGATTGGGACAAGATGAACTGGGTCATGCCTGGATTGTGGATGATGGGACGAAAGGCACATAAAAACCTCACACAATCACGTCTTATGTAAATACATTTAACTGATACTATAATAATCTTGATGTCTTTGTAAATGAGGTGATCTTTAAAAGAAAACACAATATGCTTTTATACCTAACTCCAATGTCAAAAATTATTGCATTTGTCTGGGTTTAACAGAAAAGAAGTGGTTGCTCTTGCACAACTGCGAACAGATGTCTCAAAAGACTGCTCTCATTTTGATCTCACAAGGTTTCTGTGTCCTTCACATTCATAAGCAAGTTTGAATCAAGCTGGACACAGATCTAATTGGCATGCACAACGCACTGACTCGCAGCGATTGAAATAGTCTAGGTCTACGAGATGGGTATATGAGTGACTTTATAACTCACACTTCTATGATATGATCACTGAAATGTAGGATGCAGGGTGTATTCCTGTCTTTATTAAAGGGTTCTACGTTTCCTGAGTTACATCCTCCATGTTCTCCCAAAGCCAGTACAGAGTAGTTGTAGTCCAGCAGCACTAAAACAGCACTTTGATGTTGCTGCTTTATGAAAACATAAAAAATGAAGTCACTGTCTTAATACCATGTATTTACTAAATTAGTCAGTTCTTTTCCTGTAATTGACTGTGGAGATAAAAGTTAGTACACGGTGGTGTGAAGTAGAATATTTATGAAACTAAAGCAGAGCCACGAGCAAAATGCTTTTAGAGAGGCGTATGGTAACATGATTGTTGCAGACAGCAAACTACAAAGGCTCAATCTGTGGTAATTAATTATTGATGTTCTCTAAAGTAAAGCTATGTCACTATATACATCAATATCACTAATACATCTGAATATTAAAACACACAGGCTAAAATTAATGCATTGGGTGTTTTGATTCAATAGGATAACAGACGTTTGTGATCACACCTCTGTTTATTCTGGGAGAAGTGCATTGGTTTACTTCCAAGTGTTATTTTTATGCATCTCATGAAGTAACATTTTCTATCTCCATTCAGGTCAGCACAGATGGAGTGTTACTTCCACCTCTCATTCTTGTGATACATATTTATCTGTTTGTACTTCTAAGACCACTGTTATGAAATCTGCAAATATATTCTGCCGCTTCATCTTGTTTTTTATTATCTCCCAAGTAAATATAAGACACTAGAAAATGTCAAAGACAAATGCCTGTTGCAGACTTACATTCAATAACGGTGTTATGTTATGTTATGATGTGAAATCTATATACCACTGGTCTGAGCTTGAGCCTTCTTTTTCTTGTTAACTTCTTCCATTGGAAAGAACACTCCTTCTCCACTCAGTGCCACCACCCGCCCGTCAGACAGAGGGATTATGGGTAAATCCCTGAGAGTCTGCAGGATAGAGTCAGCCTCTCCGTATCCGTGCTCCAGAGCTCGGAAGTTGCACACCAGCAGTTTGGCCAGTTTACGAAGGCCGCCATCTAGAGAACAACAGAAAATAGAACAAATTGCATTAAATAATAGTAAAAAATAAGCATAGGCTTAACTGCATTAGTATGTTGATTACATTACATTTAGTCCTTATAGTCTTTAATATTGATTTAGCTCCTGCTTTGACGAGTAGAACTTAAGCCCAGAGGCTTTACATTCTCTCAGATTTAATTATTTACTCTAACAAAGAGCATTCAAATATCACAGCTAATATTATTGCATTATTCAAAATACTTACTGTATGTTTTTCTAATATCGTGCAGCCCTAATTTCTAAATTTCTTCAACAACTTTAAACATGATTTTTACTCTGCAGGGTTCGTATGCAGCCATCACCATGGAATTCTGACAACTCCTCTCTGGTTTGGATTAAACTCCACCTTTCCATTCAAATTTAAATTGAGTTTACACAAACAGCATGTCACGTTGTTTACCTAAAGCTAGTTGAATTAAAAACAAAATGTGCACCAAAATGTTTAACAATTTGTTCAAGGATGATACACATTATTTCCTGGACATGGAAATGATGATAATTTTAACCAATTTACAGACTATTTTTTATGAAAAACTCACTGGAGATGGTTTTTCTGGATTTATTGAAAATCCTGCACAATATGTGGAGCAGATCTACGGATATAACAAAAGTGAGGCATTTGGAAGCTTCTTTCTAACTATGGGCAACTAAGCCATGTCTCGTTTTCTTATAAAACAACAAAACAATAATACTCAAAACTAGCCCTAATTTTATTCAAATATGTGATAATAGAAATAAAATGTACAGTGTTGGAATGGACTTCAACTGAAAACGTACCTGATTAAAAACACATTTACACTGATAAACAGACAAGTGAAAGATTGTTTGGATTGATAAAAACACATGTGAATTAAAAATAGTTGTCATAGAAGTAAATGTGATTTGATAAACTGACAATAAAAGTTCACGTGAGATGACATTTATTAGAGTAGTGGCAGTAAATTGACTTTTCACAAACCTGAGTGGATGCCCTCACTTTTCATCAGATCTTTGGCCATGGCTGAGGTTACCGTGGTAACGTCTGGTCCGCGCAGGTACCGCACTCCCAGGTGACTGAGCAGCGAGGTGGGAGGGGCGGGGCTCAGATCGGGATGGAGATAGGACAGGGACAGATGCCTTTCTAGCTCCTCTCCACTGATAACTTCTCGGATCACTGGGTCCTGACAGACGGCCACCTGGGACGGCAGCTTGTACACAACCTTACCATCTGCAAGAAAACCACAGAACAGAGTTAACAATAAAATACTATTAATGAGAAATAGACAATTTTCAAGGTAAATTTAATTGACAATTTTGCTATGCCAATGGGACATTCAAATATACCAAGTTCTAACATCTTTATATGTTCAACAATAATCAATGTGAATTACAAAATGATTATAGAAAAAAAGAGAAATACCTGAGTTGAGTGTTGGCAGAAAGGCCTTGCCCTTGAGCAGCTGAATAATCTGCCCGGCAACAGGCTTAAAGAAGTCCAAAACCTCATCAGGCAATGGGATAAACTGCAGGAAATGGCAAAGGCCTTTCAGATCTTTGAAGTCTGGGTGATTCTAGAATCGGGAGTAAATACAGACAGTTACAGGTCTCGTACAGGTACCAGATATGTTTGGAACTATAAAGTAGATGGTGTTACAGTGAAGACGTCCTTGGACTGCAGAAAGAGCTGTGGAATTTCAGAGCGAAGCCACTGGTTCCAGGAGCTGTCTCTGTCAACATCCTCTCGAGAAGAAGGAATGTCAAAATCACCTGCAGGAAAAGGGGAAGCATTAACAAAACGGACTGGAAAGCTAAAAACAAAAACATGTTTCTAGTATTCTGATAAAGATACATGGGTTACTTGTGAAAAGAAATACTATTACCTGTGCTAGGTCAGTGCAACCACGGTCTGAAGAACAAGTAAGCCTAACCAGTGTTTCAGAACAATAAAAGCACACCTAAACAAAACTACCTTAATCATACATTGGGCAGTTGTCCATTATATTATCTTAAAACAGAGGAGTTTTTTTTTTTGGGGAACCGTTCTGTGCTGTTATATTTTTTGCCTCAGGTGCTTATTAGTAAGAATACTGAGGCACAAAATAGTTCCCAACTGCAATTTTAGCACAAGATAATATGCTTTGAAACTGTCCCATGTAACGTTCAAGGATGGAAATTGCTGTGAAGGGAAGGGAGGCATTTTTTACAGAAAGTTTTTTTTGTGAATGGCCAGGCCCAGGCTCAAACTGTTTGTGAACAAAGACTTAATGTGGAAGACACAAGTTAGAAACAAAAGTTGAGAACATGAAAAATCATACATAGCAGATGTCTCACCTTGGACAACGAAACGGAAGCCAAAACTGCGGAGGGGCAGATAGGCAAAAACAGGTTGTTTCTGAGGCTGACACATGACATCACTTCCTGATACAACACTACCCAGCTGGAAGGCCAACGCCAGCTCAGTTGACTCTACGTCCTCTTTGATCTAAAACAGACAGTGATCACACGGTATACGTTTGAGGTCTGATAAGTCACAAAAACAGATCTTGCTGCATGATAAATTAACAACAGGTCGACAGATATTTGAACTGAGGCACAAAAATGGCTCTCATATTTCTTACAAAGCTCACTGCAGGTAACTGAGAGCAGCCTGTGGGAATTAGGAAGGTAAGAGGAGAAGAAAAAGCTATCCTGGGATCATAGAGTCTTCTCTACCTCTCAGGATTAGTACAATCTGTATGTGTGCATCTTTTCCGCACATCTCTGAACATGAAAGTTCATGTTTAGGATGACTTGACGTTTATATGCGTTTCTATAAAAGGATTTGATTTACATTTTAAATAAGAAGACAAAAGTATACCTCTGCTGAAAGCTTGCTTGGACTAGAGTTCAACAGTAACATTTCACAAAAAGACATCCGTGAGGCTACATTATATATGAAGGTTACCCAGATAGATCCCTATGGTGTTACCTTTTTTGGTTTCAGCATAGTTTTGATTACGAGCCACCGCTCAATGCCGTCAGTGTGCTCCACCTCGAGGACATTGTGACTCAGGTCTTTACGAGTCATGGTTACGAGCCGCTTCTCAGGCTGCAGGGTAAAACACAATGACAATGGTTAAAGAAGAGTTTATTTTAGCCACTAATAATGTACATCTGTTTAATGTTTGTAAACAAATCTCATTATTTATTGCGCACAAGCTGCAGTAAAAGCATTATTCTGTGATAAACAGGTCTGCCTCAACTGATAGATAATACAAGACATTTAGGACTGTGCCACATAAAATATAACAACAGTGCCTATGGGAAGAAAGTTAGTTTAAAAGTTGTGGGCTGTTGAAGATTTTAAGATTTACCACCAGGAGAAGATTTATACATTTCCAGCTTTCTTAACTTTAAATTTGTGTTTATATGTTTAATCTAACATAGACAACACTAGCACTAGCAATGTGTTTTTTATTTATCATGAAGCAAGGGATGGAAGATGTAACACAGTTGTTCATAACAAGAACAAGTATAGCTTTATTTTTAAAAAAAAGTGTCCATCACTTCTCCTTTTTGCCCGAGTAAGGATTCTATTTTTGCCCAATCAACAGGCTGCAATGTTTAGCTCTACCGTTTAGTAACGATTTCACCCTCTGGACCAAAAACTGCGGGGTGTGTTTCCATTTGAAGATGGAAACTGTCCCCTAATGACCTGACCTGTGCCGCACCCCTCCAGTGGCAATGAACTCCAGTAGGTTTCAAACTATATGCAGACCTAAGTTTACAGACAGCCTCAATAATTCTAGATCTTAGTAGGTTAGTTAATAAAACTCTGAGTGCAAACACCACCTGATTGTAAATGGTAATAGAGCGAAGGCGGTGCAAAAACAGCAGCAGGGATGGGTGCACGTCATGAAACAGATTTCTGGTCTGGTGGCTCTCAGAACGTAGGGGCAGACTGATCTTTGTGGTCCAGCTGACAAAGTGGAAAAAAGGGTGAAAACATAACTGAGATATGAATGTATGAATAAATACTATACGGGGACAGCTGTTCTTTTGTACCTGTGCTGGTTGTTGTCCTTCAGAAGGGTGTCCACAGGCCGCTTGTCTTCAGTCCAGTGGGGCAGAATGTATCCCATGGGGCCACAGTTCTTATCAAACCTCAAGTGGAAGCCATTGGAGTGAATCTCAGGACAGTCTGTGACCTTGAACACTGATTTAAAGCCAATTCCTTTTTGTCCTGTGTAAAAAACAATGGGGTCAAGACAGGGCAATTTTATTTATTCTACCATCACACATTTTTAACAAGCCTTAAACAGACTGTACCTATTTTTTTTTTTCTAGTTGTAGAAAATTGTTTAAATATTTTTGTAAAAGCAATTATTTGTGAATTATGATGGCATCTATTGTTCATTAGAGGGGATCACAATTAATGAGAACCTTTACCCAGGGAAGGAACCTTTGGCTAATCAATGCTTGCGCAAATAACATGCTCAAAAAAGGAGTGTTACTATTGGTCTACACCGGCTTGTCATAACACCTTCCAGGACGTTTATTAGCTGCTGATAAAGTGTATTTTCAGTGGTGAATATGTCTTTTAACACAGCTCAAAAAGCATCAACAGATAAAAGGGAGGCAACATGAAACGCAAATAAATCCTGTCAATTCAATCACGTAATGTTTAATGAGGAGGAGATAACTGCCGTACTGATGCTGAAGTCACAGCTAAGCCAACAGTAAGCGCTAAACTTCATTTTGATGCAATCTGTTAGTAGTTTGTGGATAAAAAATTGGTTCAGTTTTACTTTGTTAATGAAAGAAAATCAGGAAAGTCTCTAGGCTGCTTTTGGGGTAAAAAGAAGTGGAGTCTGAGATAGGGAGGGCATTAAAAAAATCCGGTAGTGGAGCTTTAATACAGATGATAAATATTACAAATAAAGTTTCTAGTACATGTCATTTTGCAATTGTATAAACAATTGTATAAATAAACAGGTAGTGACAGTTTTAGCCCTTAACCTCATTTTACTTACTCATTACAAATAATAGTACATGTCTGACACCAGAAGAGAGAAATGGGTGACAGCTGGAGTCATGTAGAATTCATGAATAAAACAATGTTTTCTTTAAATGTTTAATTGGGGTAATGATCAACTACAGCAGTGTTATTCAAAAATGCCAACCAACATGGTGAAATAGTCAATTATTAATTTCAATTATTAGTTCAAATGACGGCATGAGAGAAAAGTCTATACCCACCAATGTATCCATACTTGTGTTTGCCCTTGGTGCTGCGGCCCACATCACAGATGGCTCTGATGTTCCTTTCCTGAAAGCAATACAGGGTTTATTCATTTAGTCATTGACCATCTAAGACAGGTCATTTAAATACAGTTTTTTGAGATAAATTGTGCTGTGCACTGTGGTCAGTCTCTAACTAGTTAAAAGCAAAAATATTAAATGTGAATTATCTTCCTTAAGCTTTAATAGCTGTGTTTAGTTATTTTTAACTACTAACCTGAAAGCCACTTTCATTGTTAAGAACAGTGATGCAGTTTTTCTCCACCACAAAGGCCAAGGCTGGAATAATACCATCCTCCACGGTATAACTGTTATCATCAGCATTCTGAAAAACACAAAGCACAAATAAATAACACATTATTCATTCATCTTCTACCACTTGGTGGCTGGAGCCTATCCTAGCAACTTTGGGCCTGAGGCGTGGTACACTCTGGACAATGGCAGGACTGACATTTAGACACAGATACTGACAACCATTCACTCTCAAATTCATCCACCAGGGGCACTTTAGAGTCAACAATTGTGTGTTTGGCAATGGGAGGAAGCTGGAGAACCCGGAGAGAACCCAAAGTAACACAGGGAGGATGCTCATAAGGATCGAGTGTCGGCCCGGGGATCAAACCCTTCTTCTTCGAGGGTGTTTGAACTCATGACCTTCTTGCTGTGAAGCAGCTGACAAGCGGGAGTGCTAACCACTCTGCTACTGTGCACCCCAGCGGAAACAAACCTTCTCTACTTCCTGAGCCACTGCATCCAATAAAGCAATAAAACTTACAAAGTGGACACAGGTTGTAAATTTGACAAAGGCACCTGAATAAGTTCCAGCACAAAATGCGTGTCTTTGCTGTAGAGCTCCGTGGAAAGCCTGTCCAGACTCCGGCCCAGTCTGTCCTGGTGAACCTGCATCAGCTTCTGCCCCTCAGCTGTCAACTCCACACCAATGCCAAACTCACTTTTCCTGGAATTATAAATACAGAAAATGAGCATGAATGGTTAAGTTGTTTAATAGATGGATGTATAAAAACTGAAGCACAGACCTGATGTCTTCAATTAAGGCTTGTTCAAAACTGAGACCATCATTTTCTTGTGGTTCACTTATTTCTGCCTGTTCCTCTTCTTGGTTTCGCTCCACTTCACTGCTGACATCTGAAGCTTCTTTGTTAGAAACAACAGCCAACTCATACAGCTCTTCATCATCTTCCTCCTCAACATTGACATCCTCTTCTTCTTCTTCTTCTTCATTGACTGCATTGAGATATTGAGTTATTCCCCCAAATATAATGCATATCTACATTAATAGTATGTACTGAACCTTGTTGTAGGCTCTGGTTGAGGGAAGATGAGGTAAAGCTGCTGTTCAAGATGTCAGAATCCTCATCTTCATCTGCCTCACTACGGCTCTCTGAATATATGTCGCTATCCTGGAATAGAGACATTAAGGAGCTTAGAGTGACACATAAGTTTTATGTTATAATTACCTGTACTCATTTTTAATACCTTCCCCTGTTCCACGACTTCATAGTTTATGTCATTTTGCCTTTGTGGCTGGACCAGCTTCTTCTGGAAGTCCTTGATCCAGTCTGTGATGCCCAGGAGGATGCCCATTCGATGCAGACAGTTCAGGTGCTGTGGGTGAGACTGGGCAACTGTGATCAGGACCTGTTTGGACTTGGCCTGGCCCAACACCTGGGCAAAGGGCTCCAGAAATACCTAAAAGTTCAAATGTATTTTACACAAGAGAAAATAACTGTCTATGAACACAAAGCCAACCTGTCATCATAAAGCAACCTTTTGTATATTAGAACTTAGGAATTAGTGAGAAACATTTCGCTGCTGTTGATGTTCAGATGAACTATTAAAAATACTTTTTGGCTGGCTTATATCTATGTATCACACTGATCAAATAAATGTCCAACTATGCCTATTCCCTGAAAGAGTAAAGGCTACATTCGAAAGGGTTTGCAATGAGCCGGTACTATAAATTAATACTTGGTCAATGACTGGATGAATCATCTGTGAATAACCACATTTTTTCCTACATACTTAGCTTCCTCCTCAAATCTAAAACACCCTCATTACTACCAGTGCTGGCAGGTGTACTGGCAGTATAAGACGTGAATTCACAAATCTTGTCATAATACAGGTGATGCACACTGCAACTGAGCTGTAGCACAATTAAGAGAACTAACATTTATAAAAATTGTTGATGGAATGGGAAACTTTTAAACATGTATACACAAGCCCCATATACAACCTTACAATGGACAAACCTAGACTAGAAAAATATTTACGAGGTATTTATGTTGTGTTAAAGGTGGCTAAAAACACAAGCATGTATATGGGGCTAGATAAAAACTAATTTCCTAGTGTTTTATTATGTTATTATTAATAATCATACTTATAACATTTAGTGAACAAAAACAATTATGTCCAGGAATTCATTTGTTGGGCTGATGCCAAAATAGAACTGACCTGTTGTATCAAAGCCTTGCAGGTTTTGGTGGGGATTCGCAATAAACAGGCCAAAAGGAATTCAGCTACAGTGCTATAGCATGACACATCCTCATCAGCCTGAGATAAATCTGTCAACAGAATACTGTGTTAGACCAAGACAACGATTTTGCCACAAAGCTCATTTGAAAATAGAGGACAAATACCTTCCCTAGCCACAGCCGCTGCCAAGGTCGTCTGCATGTGATTGGCCAGGAGCGCTGTGGGAGCATTGGCAACACCGTAAGCCACTACCATGGACACCAAGTGGCCAGCAGTACCCACTGGGTTGAGGTTTTGCGCTGCAGTAGAGAAATACTTGTCTCCGGTGTCTGTAGTGATTCTAACCAGCATACCTGGTGAGACTTCTAGTGCTGCCAGGTCAGTATTACCTGAAATGGAGATGGTAAACAGGTTAGAATGTTAATAATCAATAACAACAAAATGACTTTTACCATATAGAGTTTAACTTATACCTGCATTTTTTTCAATAAAATCTTTCAAAGGGCCATAAAGAGGTTTGAATACTAGGTCCCACTGGCTCCATTCGCCTAAATCCTCCAGCAGAGGGCAGGAGAGTAAGCTGGCCAGAGCCTGTGCCTTGGACATCTCACCCAATTGCCCAACTGATTGATACTCCCCTTCAACACTGTAAATGACAAATAAGTGGGATTCAAATGTTTACAACACATAGAAGCTTCTATTAAACTGACAATGAGCAGTGACAAATTATCTCAAAGTATAGATTATTTCCCACCTTGAGTTGGCTTGTTTGGCTAACAGAGCCACCTCGTAGTAGACTGTGCTCAGTCCGCCTCCGGCCAGCAGTTTCTGCTGTTCGACCAGCTTTGCCAACCTCTGGAGAGTGCCAAAACCCAGATCTCTACTGTCTCGCAGCTTGTAATGGGATCTTAGTGCTGACTCAATGTACGAGAGCTGCTAAAAAGAACAGAGAATAATAACAGGGAACGCTGCAAAACAAAGATAGGCAACTAAACGCTAAAAGAACTCACCTCCTCTGGATTTGTGTAGTCAATGTCTCCACACTGTTTGATTAATTCAAACACGTCCTGTCTGGTGGGTCTGAAACCACTGCCTGCAAGCCCCATACTAGAGCTGCTCAGAGGCAAAGCAGAGCCTAGTGTTTCCTGAAGCATCTACATTCAACCAAAGAGAGAGGAGATGGATTGATTCATGAATGAAATGCCATTTTATAACTATTAATACTGCTTCAAATGCCCAAACCAACCTACCTGAATGTGTTTTACAAGGAAATCTAAAAAGTTTCCCATTTCCAAAGAGAGGAAATTTTTGACTTGGAACTGTTTGGTCAGTTTCTTCTCCAACGCTGCAATGTGAGCCAAAGTGATGACGGAGGTGTGAGACGATAGACTGTCTTTCACAAACTGCTTTACCTTGGCTAAAAGACACAGGGAGGATTATTAATCTTGATATGTTTAATAAAATGCATTGTGTTGAAGAATATAAATAAACAAACTGGAACACAGTGATTTCACTTCAGTCAGTTATTAAGTAAAAGTATTATCAGACGTTAACATAGGAAAGAAAGTGTGGAATTGTAATCTGCACTTTCACGTCCAAAAAAACCCCAATTCAATGCAGAATTAAACTCTCTACTTTTTTCTTATATATTATACTTAAATAGATGATTCCTGTCAATCCAATATTTATTTAAAATAATGAAAACCACCTAAACAATACAAAATCAACTACAATTGAGAATTTTTAGTAGCTATATATGTTGCACTTCAAATTATGGAATATTTATCTATATATTTGTAGGTAACTAGAAAAAAAATAGTAGGTTTGGAGACACTAGCTCAGATGGTATGCCAAAAATAAAATAAATGGGTTGACAGACTCAGCAAAACCCTTAAATTTGCCTGCAGTTAGAGACTGTTATATCATATTACACCACCAGATGGTATCCTATTTGCATTAAAGTGATGAACCTTTATTTAAACTTATGTCATGTTTTTGAAGTACAAAGTAAAATATATGTGTGTCTCTCTCAAATACAATACTGTGTTACATATGTGTGTTATTATTTAATGTACATTTTTGTAAAATGAAGCTTTTTCAGATTTGTAAACTTGGAATTATTATTACAGTTCTAGATCAAAGAGAAAGACAATTTTTAACAGTCTTGGTCCCATCACCACTGAGCTCTCTCTTTGTTTAGAGCCTAGAGAACTAAGCATTTTACATTAAGTTCTGCCAAGACATAAGCCTTCCCTGCCTCTTTCATCAAATAAAAAAGTATTACCTTCACTGGGGAGAGGTGTGGACAGTTTCTCCTCCTTTTTAGTTTGTTCATTGGCTTTAGAGGCTTTGTCTTTGAGCACCAGATCCTGAGGTGCAGCCAGGGAGCCTCCGCAGATGGCCAACTGAAACAGAGCCCTGCTCAGCTGGTCGCCTGAGACCTGCATCAGGAAGGCCTGCACATGCTGCAATTGAGACAGGATAGAAATGGATGTGAAACATGACTGTAAATACTGTCCACAAATGACCATTTAAAAAGATAATTGTTATGAATTATGATAAATATATTTACTTTCACAAGGTACAGTAGTGCAAATAGCTTAATGCTTAATTTGCTTTATTTTTTTGGTGTTACATACTTGCAGCATATAGCAGCACCAATCAAAGCCTGGCATGTATTTTTATCTAGTAAACATGTAACCCGGACCTTAAAAAGCCGAAGGTTTATGGCATTCTTTACACTGTGACTCACCTTTGTCATCCTGGGGCTGAACACACCCTCTGCATTAGAGAAGACAGCCAACACTACTTCAGCTGCTGTCACAGAAGCATACTTTTTCCTAAGCTCCATGTTGGCTCCGGAGGAAAAGGACCCCAAACCTGGCAGGGTGTCCAGCACACTTTTCTTAATCTTCCGAAGGCGCTCGAGGGTCTCCTCCTCCAGCTCCTTCTGAATCAGCTCTCGGGCCTTGTCCAGATTGGCGTGCTCACAGCGAGACACCTTTGACAGTGTCTGAAAGCAGAGATGACAGAACAAGAATGATGACATTGGATACTAACATAGTTGTAACTCTCAAGGTTTTTAATCTGTATGTGAATTTTGCTTTTCAGGATTGGTAGAACCAGGGGTAAATACTGCTGGACAGGGGCTGGTTGTGGGGTCGTCAAGATAGTCATTGCCAGGGAATTAAAATGAATCGCTTCAAGATGCTCAACCTTTTGCCTTTGTTTTATAGTAAAGTTATTGTAGTTGTAAACAAAGCAAAAGAAATGTCTGTAGCCTGCCCATGTCCACAAGTTGTGAGTTACCGTTTCATTTGTCCACATCAACAAGTGATTTGAGAGAAAGGACTTTGACCTGACCGATTCAACTACAACGTTTGAGCTCGCCATATTTGTTTTGAATATGCACTCTCTGTATGAATAGTCACATGAATAGTCAGGCATCTCCCAAACTGTACCTAGTCATTACAACACCGTCATAGAAGTTTATATCCTTTTAGTCATGGCTTGTTTAGTTCCCTTTTCCTGGTTTTCTCAAAAGCTGCGATGAAATGCTCAGACAGACCATGTAAATCAATTTCCAATCAAAACACTGAGTGTAAAAATGAAGAAGCTGTTTTGTAAATGTGTCATATGGTACTTTCTCATCTTTCAGGACTTTGACACAGATTATTGTACTCTGATATTTACCGATATGGCCAGGCCAACACTGTGTATCCTTATACCCAGCTCATAGGGCGAGTCACAGTTGTAATGGTCGGCCAGATACTTCATAAACTCTGGCAGGTCCACTTTCACTTTGGAGGAATTCTTCTTCCTAAAATTGCGAAGTTGCTAATATAGAAAATATAAAAATTAGACCATTAACAATCAATCCTTGTCTGTATGTAAAGTCTTACTTGTGCATTACCTTTAGTATGTCAACTGTCTCGATCTGATGGATATCGTCGTCCTTGGTGTTACTGTCGATCTTAAATAAGCGATGCACCAGAGGGAGTTTACAAAGGGGTCCCAGGCTTAACTCTTCATAACGCTTCTTGTCTTTGAGGCCAGCCAGCGACTGCCCGAGCTCATACAGCGTACAAATGGAGGAAACTGTCTCAGTAGACTGACATAACACAGATTTGGAAGTTAATGTTTAGTTTATGTCCTTTACAGTCTTTCCAAATTTAACATGCACTCACCTCTAGAAACATGTTGACTTCTCTCATGGTGTACTGAAGGTCTTTTAGAGCCTGAATTTGCCAGTGTTTTATCCTTCCAGCTTCCAAAGAGGAAATCTGCAGAAGCTGGCAGGTTTTGGAAATCACCTGGATAAAGATTTGGAGTGCATTTTAGTCATGTAAACATTTAGCGAGTGTTTTCAACCTGTAAATGGAATTGTAGGTTTAAAAGCAATTATGAGTTGCCCTTTGATGTGATGTACCTCAGGGTTCAGTTTTAAGAGGTATTATAATCATCATCAGAGGAGGAAGAAGGAAGATGAGTGCTTGCTTTCAGAGGGGAGAAGATATTTTGTCTTTTGTCAAGTTTTGTAGTTTGTGTTTTGCCAAAAAGGGGCCAAGTTTCAGAAAAGTTTTCATTAAAAACTTTAATTGCTAGACCTCTTGCATTAAGTTGAACACTCCATGTTAGACTTTGCTTGTGTGGTCTTGACTTCAACACTAGTGGAGTTTAACATGTATATTTGAGTAATTTTCTTGTTAAAAATATTATGCAGTAGCCTTATCTCACCTTCTCTTTGGTGACAAGTTCTCCCTCGGAGGCAACCTCTCGTATCACCTCCTCCATGAGGTTGTTGACCGTGTCAGCGTTGATACTCCGGCTCCGGCTCCAACTCCTCCCCGAGACTCCATCCGTGTCCTGCTCCATGGCCTCCAAAGCCCGCATGTTAGCCCCATGGACCTCCCTCAGCTGACTATGATATTCTTCCACAAAAACACTGACATTCCTCCCCTTTGGTGGTTCTGCTTTGACTTTTTGGCCCTGGTCTTTGATCATATTTGCCCTGAGCTCTGGAAAGTTGCTGTCAGAGAGGAAGTTGGAGGCAGCAGGCTTCGGAGCTGGCTCTTCAAGACTCTGCCATGCTGATAAATGATACAACAATGTATTGTCTTCCAAATTATGTTAACATAATTACAGTTTTGTAGTGGTGTCTGGTACCTGTTGGTGCCTGTTGTGAAGTCTTGGGATCAGCGGCAACTTTAGGAGAACTGGGTGGAGGTTTAGTGAGAGAAGCTGCCCACTTGTCATACAAAGACGAATACTGCGCAAATGGAAGCTCTTCACCAAAATGTTGCAAGTAACAGGTTTGGAGTTCGTTTATTGGCGGATTATTTAGTTGGTACTTTGTCATAACCTGGAATAATGAACAAGTTTTAAGTCAGTATGAAAAATAAATAGTATCTATCAGAATTATTTTACTTTACAATAAGCAATCGTTAAAATTATCATCGTAGCATTTAAATTGACTGTCAGCCATATGCCATGAAACAAATACTGGCTTTTTCCCAATGGCCAGCATCCTTCCTTGGGAAACCAGCTGCTGAAGGTCTGTTCCACTTTGTTCCAAACCCCACCTCCTCCCAAGGACTGAGTCCTCCATTTGGCCAAAATACCAAGGATGCATCTGTGTATCCTTTGCAGCCTTTCCCTACCCACAATGCCACAAGGCGGTAGAGGAGGAAGTTAGTTTAAATACGAGTGTCCATTTGCTGTGTTCATAGAAAATGTTTTATTTTGAAAACATTTGCCCAATAAACTGCACAGCTCAGTTTTATTTCAAGGAAGTGAGATTTTATCAGCGTTGTCATGTCAGCTGATCATTGCTATAGGCTTTTGAGTCACTCATGCAGAACATATCACATTCAGCTGCTTTCATTTTACTAAAAATACATATGACATAAAGTAATAGTCAACTAACACAACTAACTATTCAGCTCCACAAATGTTTCTGTCCTTTGTTCTTGAGCCATGGATCAGTTTCAGACTCTCACTAACATTAGACTGTCATTATAAAAATAATCTTAGATTCATTTTTTCATTGTATTAATTTTTGTTAAGGTTTTATATGTTTATTCATTTGCTTAACATTGCATTTTATATTATAGTAGTCAAATATTTAATGACCCATAACTATCCTAAGCATTTAAGGGTTTTTAATAGAGAATTACAAACAGTGGCAAAACTGTGGGCAGGGCTTTTGATGACGTAGCTCGGCCTGAAGCCTGTTCCAAAAGACGAGGAGTGACCCAGGACTTTAGCCTTGGCTTGGGAGGAGCCAACTCTGGAGGAGCCACCTCCGAAGGAAGGATCCTGGCAATTGGGAAACGGCTGCGGATTGATAAGGGGGAATTTTCCTCAACTATACTCATCTGCTGAATATTAAACACATAATGTAGAATTCCATGTGATATTATATATGTTATAAGACTTACTTGGATATAAAATATAAATGTGATGGTAAATACTGCATTTGTAACCAATTTTAGATGTTATATCAGAGACAATAGCCCCTTTATTGTGGGGTGCTCCAGGGAGTATCCAATATATTCATCATCACCTTGCATAAATGGATAATAAAATCCCACAAATCAAAAAAGCCTCTTTGATAGTCTCTGATATCTTAGAGTTGCATTTGACAAATCAATATTTTTGGACAGCCATTCAAGACTGTTGGTGACAATGGTCTCAAACGCTAATCTGCTTTTAACACTTTTTATTTTAATTATGGCATTTCTCTCTTTGCTTCCTTTAATAAATCTGACACTGTTTATTAGACACTTTAATTTATACATTTACATTGTTTTAACTTGTGCTTTTATTATGGCGTCTCAGCATACATATACTTAAATAATGAATGACTAAATGGTGTGTAAAACTAACCTCTAGAACTCTGTGGAACAGCTCCTCCTGGGTCAGATTTTCAGCCTGTCTGGGTGTCATTTTAGGTAACGCTGAAGAAAGGCCAGCTATAGTGGATGAAGGACAACTGGAAAATAATGAGGCACCAAGAAGTGAGAACGCAGACTCTGACGAACTCCCAAATGTGACGCTCGTGCTCTCTCGTGGAGCACTAGCAGTGGCGATAGCATTTGCACTCAGGGATTCATCAGTCTGTGGTGTTGAAGACCGGCTGCTCTCTATGGAATTTGCTTCGTCCCGATTCTGTGTCATTTCAAGAATGTTCTCTAAAACCTTTTGCTTTTTACTCTGTTTTTTCTTCTGTCTTGACGTTAAAGCCATATTTACAGCCTCACCGTCACAAACGTGCATCTTGTGAACTGCTTTTGAACCTTTTGAAACCAAATGGCTATCCAGGGAGGCTACCAAGTTGAAAATAGAGGTAAAGCCCAGAGGTGATAATGACAGGTTCCTGTGGTACGTCTGTTGGAAGACCATTCCCAGCTTTTTCAGAGGAATGCCTTTAGGACACTGCTTTACCATTTCCACGAGATCCTCCAAATCCTTATCCATCTTCAGTGATGCTTTCAAAACAAACAGAAGGAACTATTAATTGAACATCAAAAATACACAAAAAAAACACTGCATCTGCTGCTGCACTGTGTAACACCAATTTTATTCCTACCTTAGAGAGCTAGCATAACAAAATACTTACTTTTTGTTGAAAATGCCACCAGACAATGCAAAGTGCTCAACGTGTTTTATTTAAAGAGAAGCACTTCCTGATTATGGTAAATGCATCAGAGTATGGTATTTGTGTTTATGTAAATGTCCCTGTCAACTACACCTCCACAGTCTCCCAAAAGGACAGTGAAGCCTGCTTATTGTAACTTTGGACGTCTCTGTTATTTATGAAACCTAAGGTAAGGTAACATAAGCAAGTCAAGAGGGCGGGACATCACATTTGTCAATCACTACATAATAAAGCTGAATAGTACTATTAGCTGGGTAGTGCTTGGACTATAAATAGCAAACCAGCAGTAGCAGTGTGCATTACGCTCTAAGTGAAAAAAATCCAGCGTAGGTTGGACACTTTTTAGAGTTAGCCTTCTTTTTCTCCGAAGGGCAGGTCTAATATAATTTCCACACCACACAAAGCTCTGTTGAAAGACAACACAGCTAACAGAATAAAAAAAACAAAGCAGGCACTTAGCTGTTCCTGTTTACCAATTGTCTGCTACTTCACTAAACCGAAGCATGTAATGTGATTCCTTTCTCTGGTTCTGTTCCTGTTTGAAGCATCTGCAGAGTCATTGTAGACATTATTTGAGCAGCTCTACCTACCTAGCGCAGGATTAGAAAACATTTTTCAGTTTTTCAATTTACCATGATGGCTATTTTTAAGTTTTCTTGGCCTTCCATTACAGTCTGGTTTTTGCATTGACCTCTCATGTTTATTGAAATGTCAAGACTGTTTTTGACCGTACTTAAGAATAGCATAATGGGAGGAAACACTAAATACAAGTACTCAATTCACAGCAGTCACTTTCTGATTTCCTTGAAAATGACAGTAAATGAAGCTATTTGGAGAAATGCTAAAACTGCTTTGATACAATATAGGAAAAAATACCATGCACCAATCCTTGGTATTAATAGTATTTAAAAATCTTAGTCTTAAAAAAGTAACATTGGAACATTACACAACACAATACTACTTTCTAATTTACTGAAGAATAAATAAATAAATACAACAGAACAAAACACAAGTATTTCAGGTTGTAGTACATAATAAATAAAACAGTTTAACTTTATAGAGTTCTGTCCTACCTGTTTTTAGCAAAGATATGACCTATGCTTCTTGATTCTTCCCGGATTGCACAAAATAAGAAACCTACAGCTTTTAAAACCCTCAGACTCCTCCCGCTAAGCATTTCCTTGTGTTTCAATCTTAGCCACCTTTGGCAGAATGGAAACTGAAAGTAAACTTCTAATACGCTCCTCCGGCAGCAGGCACACTCTCACATTCCTGGAAATGCTCACATGTCACCCATTTGAGACATAAAAGTATAAGATGTGATGGAAAATGTTTTTCTGATTTGCTGAAATGTATTCACACAAGATTTCCTTAGGGTAGAGTCTTGAGGCACACTAAAGGATGCGTTCCTCTTTCTTTATAATATCAGGATCTTTAAAAAAAACTTGAGGCTATAGATTTTGATACGTACAAGGCTTTGTATCTTCTCATAATGATTGGTCAAAAATACATTATGGAGTTACATGGATAAAAAAACTTAAATAGAATTTTTTGACAACACTGTATATACTTTGGGTAAAACTCCTTAAAGGTGAATATGGAGTTCATCTTTCATATTCCTGGCCTGGCAGAGCCTATGCCATATTATGATGAATAACAAACCATGTGACCTGGCACTGGTTCAGCAAGATGGAATGAAAGGTTTTGCACAACAGCTATACCGCCTACATTCCACTGTTGGGTTCAAGTCATAGCTACAAACTTGTATTTGTAGTTTCAATTTTAGCTGATTTACAGAAGGAAACAACATTAGAATATAAAGGTCAGGTGTGTGTGCTGCAGATTTCTAAGACGTCTGACTCACCTGTTGTCATGTATTGCAACATTTCTGCAAGAGCGTAGTCACAGTCCAAGTAAGTTTCTTCACAGTACGTTGCACCATGCTGTTTTACTGGTGTGATTTACTTACAACAGCAAATGTGTGCACAAAAAACATAATATTTAAAATTAAACAATAATATTTAAACCCAGCCATCTTGGATGGAAAACGGAGGTATCCTCGATTCAACTCGCGAGCGTTTGTGTGTTGGAGCGAGCCTGTGGGACCGCTAACGTTAGCCGTAAGCTAACTACCACACTAGCCGTCACGTCAGACGTACATTTATCACAACCTTTTAGGGCGCCGGCCACTTGAAACAACCGCTTATAGTGACACAGTGAAATGAGGAACAAGGTCGGACGGTTCATCAGTTTGGTCCATGGTTTTGGCACAGATTAGCTGCCTACACCCGCTAGTAGCAGCAGTGTGGTGCGTTCATGGTACAACAACAGAAGGATTTTCAAACACCCGTAATAACCCGGTGCTGTTTCTTCTAAAATCGACATTGTGCGACATATCTGATAATTATTGTTAGTTAATTAGTCTCTTACTATTTTTATTATTATTATACATTTAATGAATTGTTTCATTAAAAACATGCAAAAAAAATTATAAAATAACTTAAGGAAAGTAGTCTAATGATTTTTTTTTTTGCATATGTAATGCATTTTTGTTATTTCCTGTGTAACTTGTCGCTGTGATTTAAAAAACGCTTTAAAGTAACACTGTTCTAATTAAATAGATTTTAAAGGGTAAACAATTTGCCTTTTAACCCTTTATGACTCCAGTTTCTGTTTTGGATTAATTTCTATTCCCTCCATGTTTGTTTGGATAAGTGTGATATCTTGTAAGTATGAAAAAGTAAAATTTGTTTTTGCACAAAACGAATTTACAGAAGCACTGTGACTGTTTATGTTCCCCCCTCTGCAAACCCCAACACAGCATGTGACACTATTCACCCTGCAATAGCCCAGATACAGACTCGGCACCTGAGTGCATTCATTGATATCTCGGGTGACTTCAACCATGTTAACCTGGACAAAACACTTTGTTTCAGTTTGTGAACTGTCCCACAAGAGAGGGAAGAACAATAGACCTGCTGTATGCTAATATAAGGAAGGAAGTGGAGTACTTCACCATGTGTTCAATCTGAGCTTGAGTCTTCAGCGAGTCCCCGTGGTGTGGAAGACATAATGCCTTGTTCCTGTCCTGAAGGCGCGGCGTCCCAGCAACCCCAAGGACTACAGGCTCATGCCGTTGACGTCGCACATCATGAAGACACTGGAAAGACTCGTCCTGGAACAGCTCCGGCCTATGATCCAAGCTCTTCAGGATCCCCTTCAGTTCACCTACCAGCGCCGACTCGAAGTGGACGATGCCATCATCTACCTGCTCAACAGAGTCTACAGCTACCTGGACAAGCCAGCAAGCACTGTGAGAATCATGTTTTTTGATTTCTCAAGTGCATTTGACACCATCGATGCAGGTGGATGCCCCAGTGGTGTCCTGGATTGTGGACTATCTGATTGGCAGACCACAGTACATACGTCACAGTGCTGACTGTCAGACAGAGTGATCAGCAACACTGGAGCACCATAGGGGACCATCCTCTCTCTCTTTCTTTCACTCTCTACACTACAGACTTTAGCTACTGCACAGAGACCTGCCACCTTCAGAAATTTTCTGATGACTCTACAGTGGTGGGATGTATTTCTGGTGGTGATGAGAGTGAGTACAGGATGGTGGTGGACAACTTTGTCACTTGGAGTGAGAAAAACCACCTACAGCTTAACGTGACAAAGACTAAGGAAGTGGTGGTGGACCTGAGAAGGACGAAGGCTCCAGTGACCCCTACCAACATGGTGAATAGATGAATAATACATGGTTAAATATGACACTTTTATTAATTCATTTTTATTAAGTTGTAGCGGACCATAGATGAAGTAGTCTCACATCCGCTAGGATTCTGAAGACCTGTTAGATTGGAAGAAAAGTCGTTATTGTCCCTTTTATTCCTTAAATGAGCAGAGTTTTTGTTTGTTTCAAAGTTTCTCAGAATGTAATGACTGCTTTAACCGTGTCCTGTAGATGGAGGCAAAGACTGAGGAATCCACTGAATGTCTGTTATCTATTAAACAAACTTGAAAGACATTTCATTGTTCATCTCTGTCTGGTCCAAGGTTCCACAAACACTGTTCTCCGAACTGTAAGACTCCTCTGTGTGAAAATTGACATATTAACGACACCAGTTAATCAACATAATCTCTTCGGAGGTGAGAATCCGGTCAGGCCTGGAGAGGTTGAATTTACATGACACCAGGTCCCAGGTCACACTTCATGTTGCTACAATTCCCACTCCTTTCTGGATTATTGAGTGTACCTTCCTGAGTGTTTTAGTAGTAATTTCACTGTAGTTATTTACTGGAGTAACAAATCAAAAATTTTAAAGAATTATTAGGTCACACAGAACATCAGTATTTATTTATTATTAGTCGAAAGATATTTATATTAAACTAAAAATGTTCAGCTTCTGTTAAAAATAAATAGTAAGTAGTTAATTAACAAAGTCTTCACAGATGTGAAAATCATAAATAAATATGTTTTACTGGATAAAAATTTCTGACAATAAAAATATTAAACCAACTAATCTGACTGACCAATCAACCAAACAAACAATTGTGGAAAGTGCTTTACTCAACAGCAGTGGGTCTTTTCACACCGAATGTGTTGATACTCTTTAAAATGTGCAGACATGGCATCAGAAGAACCAATCTTTAGGCTAGTTATTAAAATATTTAGATCCAAGTGGCCAAAGTGGCTTGTTAGAGTAATTATGTTTTAGTCAAAATACAAATCTACCAGCATTTGGCTAGTTGGATAATGTTGTCAAGCATAGATAACAAGCTTATAATCACATCCATTTACTTGAATGTTCTTCAAACACCTGGCTTAATCATTTAGTTTTAGGGCAAAACCTAATGTTTGAGAAGGTCGTGGTCTATATCTGATATATCTGAAGAGCGCAATTTGTAAACTTATTAATGTGTCCAATGTGGCATGTGTGTGCAGTGCCTGAACCTAACCTCAGTCAAACACTTCAGCCTGATGCACAAAAACACAGGGTTTATACATAAATAGGCAACGTAAAGTACTTTCAGTTTGCATTTAACTAGAGATACTTACTCTTTGTGGATTAGCTTGATCAATAAATGGGTATCCTATTCTTCGCTACCGAGTGAGCCGGTAGTGGAGCAGCACCTGGGTTCTATCTGTGCACGTCCCTGATGACCAGCACGGTGAACATCTCCAGCTCTGATGCAGCTGAGAGGGACTGCTGTGAGCACCAGGACCTCTACAGGTAATGTTCACTTTGTTTTATCTTACACAAGGACTTTATATTTAGAAGAACATACTAAAAACTACTACTAAAAATGAACTCCATGTAATTTTACTGAGTTACAGAGAATACAACTAGTATAAATTGCCTTTAAAACAGCTATTTATGTTTGACATTTTCTGTTAAACAATCATCAGTTGTTATCTACCAAATATGTTTACATTTTTATTTTTTAAATATAATAGAAACACGTTTACATCTTGATTAAGGTCTTTTATGTATGTTCAGGGGGCTTTATTTTTGTAATTTAATATGTAGTTTGATTATAGTGTAATGCCCGACGAGAGAAAGCCTCACAAAACCTTCCTTTAATTCAAATTCTGACATTTCAAATTTCATGTCAAAACACAAACCTTTTAGCAGGAAAAGAGAATGAGAAAGAACAAACGTTTGAAAATGCTCAACAATTCAACTAAAAAGATAATATTGAAATAAACTGCTAATCTATGAAATTTATAAATAGCAGATAAACACTGTCTCATCACAAGGATATGGTCCTCGATGTAGGCACTGTGCTTTGCAAGTCTGTACAGCTTGCTCAGATACATCAGATGATCTTGGCCACCAAAAAGCTGAGGAAGCATGTACATCATGTGTGTTTGGCCACTTGGAGCAACTACATTTCTGGTCGGCCGAATGATGTGAGTGTTTCACAGGTGAGCAACACACTGGAGTTCTTCCTGAGAGGCACACAGACAACCATGTAAAAAAAGTCTACATTTCTCAAGACACACCACCAAGAGTAAGCATTTCCTCAAGTACATTTTAACAAACAAATTAGTCTCATCAGGTGAGTTCAGTGTTGTCTCTCAATTCCAAATGAGATAACACTATTTATTTTACCTATTTTGAGAGCCCAATAAACGTATCATTAGTTGTTAATAAAAAATATTCTTCCCAAATATGTTACAATTGTCCATTAAGTCAGTGGGGGTATAAGAAACCATGTATAGCTGAGTACAGATAGGGTATATTACTGATAATTTCCATCCTGACTTAAACGCACACATACACACCTCAATGATCTTCAGACAGGTAAAATAATAAATAATAAACTGTTTATCCAAGAAGTCACCAGTGAAATCAGAATCCTTCAGTTTCACAGTACTGGGAATGAGCTCTCTATACGTTGGTTGTGAATGCTGGATCCAGAAATGAATAAAGAAGATCTAATTCCCTGTCCCCATGTCTGCACGGATTCTGTCTGCAGTATGACTTAATTAAGTCATGCAAAGTGTCCTGATTATTGTCCATAAAAAATCTTCTGTTTGTAATCCCCAAGACAGCAATGTGAGTGTCCAAAGTGTCTTTAAAGCATCAAAAAAATTGATGCGTCACATGTAGGTGATTTTATGTTGTAAAGGATTTCAGTTGTGTGTAACTATTCTTTTAATCATCACGTAACATATTTAATTCAATATCAGTGTTGAGTCACTATCTGGAAAACAGTGGCTCGCTATTGCCCCTTTTCTAGCTTTATTTAGAACAAATTATAATTATCTATGTTACCTATTATTAAACCAAGTCTTTTATAAGATAACTTTTTGGTTATGGCAAATTAAAGGTACAGTAACTTGGCAATTATGCATTTAATCATATGCTACAGATAATACAGACAGTGTTGTGATATAGTCATAGTTAGTTGTGTGTGTACATGAGGCTGAAATATCTTTCCATTTATATTTTTTTAATCATCTCATGGATGATCTTGGAACATGTTCTCAAAAGGTTGTGGGTATGTCAGACATGGCTGGGGGACAGTCCTGATACCCGGTTACCTGAAAAAATAAGAACATTCTATTTGAAAAGAAAGGCATTTATTCAACTATGACAAATACTTACCTCTAATTGTTGATGTTATGTGCCTGTAGATGACATTATGAACAGTCTGATGTGAAAGGATATGTATGTGTTGAAATGTGTCAGTATCCACTGTAAGCATTATAATTATTCAGAGATAAAAAAAAATTAAAAAAAAGTCCTTAAAAAACAGCCTATTTATTTGTGCATTTATGATTCAGAAACCATCAGGTAGAATAGCCTCGGGCATTTTCACATTTTCAAATCTGAACCTCCTGTAACGTAGTGTCCCAGATATGATATTACTGTGAGTTAAAAAGACAAACTCCAAGGCATTCTGACAGTTGCAAAGTTGAAAAAGCCTTTATTCTTACATGGCTAGTTAGATTTAAAAATGCACCAATGTGTTTCAGCTCCAGGTGAGCCTTCTTCAGGGTGTACACTCAGCCCAGGTTTCTCCTTCAGTTATATAGGGGTGGGCAACTCATGGTATCTCCCACACATTACAGAGAGGAAAAAAGAAAATACAGAATAACAACAAGGAAAGAAGTACTATATAGGAAGATATTTACCACAAAGACTTCATCAATCAATCAATAATGAAAATCAATAACCCAAATGTTTCCTAATACCAGGTGCCCATATTACAGTAGTTTGACGTTTTGATCCATATGAATGCTTTTGTTTGCCCACCCAATATCACCAGCAGCCTTCACCGATTGTCTTAAATCCCATTTAAACATGTAATGGATATCTTCCATTTTCTTTTTGTAAACATCATCAAAGATCTCAACTTCTGCCTCCGTTAGATGATTTTTCCAATCCCCAACGATTCCTGAAACACAGAAAGCAGCGAAATGTTCTATCAACAGTGTAATATTTAATTACTGCTAAATGTTAAATGCTGTTGTATGTTATTGAAATGTACCTTTTCTCAGAAAATGTGTTGTAGTCTGGTCTATACTTTTCAGATCTGAGTAGTTGGACATGTTGTTCTTCTTCATGTTCTTGAACAGACACCTCTCGCTGATCTTCTCTATCACCTCATCCTTCTGAGGTTTGTTCACGAACTCTGCAATTCTGCTCACAGACCGCTTCAAGTCCTGCATCACAGAGAGACACAGGTTATGTTTTCTAGAGGAGTTTTAAAATGGTTGTCACAAAAGTGAGACTTACCATACTCATTTCTTCATAGGAAATGTAGAATATGTGACTTTTGTCTTCAGCATTGATCCAACTTTTCACATGGTCAAACCAAGAGCCATAAGCAACTAAAAAGAGATCCACATAGAATCATGAAAATCAAACAGTATGATCTGTATTTTCTGTATGTTCTGTAAGGAATACAAGTTGAACATAACTGTCTCCATTGAGGAACTTGTGAAGGAACTCTCTCTGCGGGCCTGGGCTGACAAGATGGCTGCTCATGTCAAAGTAGTAAAAGGCAGATATGAAGACATCTTTAGGGTTCCTCATGACGTAGATGACCTGTAGTGTGATATCAGATTTAGTCATAAAAGCAGTGCCTGAATGTATTAGTCTTGTTAGACTCAGTATAAATTATATGTAACTACAGTTCTACCAGTGTGTGCGTAGACCACCTATGTGCTTTGCTAATGGTTACCTCATTGGCATATGCCAGCACCTCTGGGAAAGATCAAAGCATTCACCGCGCATTCATCGTGTCTGGCACCATCACCAACAGGCCCAACCCAATCCGTGCCCCAGACTGCCTCTCCCAAGAGCATCCTGGCTCTACGGTTAAGCCCAATAATCCCATAATCCCAGTACTATAGCATACGGACAGACCGCCTCTCCCAAGAGCACCCGCCACTCTCGCCGGGCCCTTGACCACCTCTCCTATGAGCATATGGGCCCCAACATGGCTGCACTGACAAGATCCAGCACAAATGAGAGCTACCGTCCCATGGCAGCTGTCAAGAGTGCCACATGTTGCAGCAATAACACTAACATGCAACCAGCGCAGAACTAGGCGACAAGACTCTGGTTCCCACCCAACACCGAATGGGTGTAGAGGCTAATCCTACGAGTGCCTCAGCGAAAACGCTTAACCAAGGGGTGGGCTATGTACTGAGAAGCGTCCAAAACCCCCCACGACCCACGACGGGTCTACCCCAGCGGCTGATCGTCTGACAACCTGAACGAGAACCAGGGTGGGCACAGTGCGTTCTCTGCACTGTGGCCGAATAGGTCGGCCTGGTGCCATATTTGACGCGCAACCTTGGGCACCAAGCCACTTGTCACGCAGAGGACCCCCTCGGGACATCCTGTCTGCTCCAGAGTTGAACACCCCGGGCACATGACGCACCCACAGCAGGATGTCCCTCCCTCCGATGAAGGGTGAGGAACCTGGTCCCCCATGCCTGTTCAGGTAAGCCACAATTGTTGTGTTGTCTGACCTGACCATCACGTGTTTCGCTTCCAGCCTGAGGGCAAAGTGCAGGAGCACTCTCTGCAAATGGTAACTCTCAGGTCCGGCCTCCTGCAGTCTGGCTGAGAGTACCACCCCATCCGATGAACGAGGCATCCACACTTCTGTTTAGTGTGGGATGCAGCTCAGGCGGAACCTGACTCTGCCAGATAGGCCTGCTCCAGAGAACATAGTCTAATTTCGCAGTACCATCTGGGAAGGCTCCCGTTGAAAGTGTTTGCAAAAGGGAGGGGTCTACTGTCAAAAACTTGGTGTTGATTGGATGAAGCACTGACTAGTATCCGCCTCCATGAGGTTTCTTTAACCAATCATAGCAACGATATGACGTGCCACTCTTTTCGCTTCTTTCAAAGAAGAAATACTCCCTACTTCTGATAAAACTGTTTCGATAGCACCATCAACGCTAATGTCTTTCGGCGTAGCCATGTTGATAACAAAGAGGAGAAGAGAGCGCTTGTTGCTTTCTTCAAATTAAAAACTCGCCTCTACCTGTTCGTGCTGCAACATCATTGGTCAAAAGAGTCCAGTGAGCCCATGGTTCGTCGACTCAAGCAGTTTGCTTGGAGCAATACAAGATGGATTTACAAGAGTTTGAAGGGAGAGTGTTGGGCTGGAGGGCTTATGTAGCCCCTGAGGCTGTGCCAGGGCATGCGCACGATTGGAGCGGTGAATGTTTGAGCTTTCTCAGAGGTGCATGCATACGCCAGAGAGGTAACCATTAGCGAAGCCCGTAGATGGGTGGAGCACACACAATGTAGAACTCAATGACTAACCCTAGTGAAAATTAACTTACACACTTGAATCCACCTTGTCAAACTGAGCAACAATGTTTAGCCATATACTCAGACTCGTGGTCCAAGGACTCGGGACTTGACTTGGACTCACAGTTTGAGACCCTTGGACAATGAACCTTTTCCCACCCGCTATGCGCTCGTTCTATTTCTTGTTCTATTTATCAAATCAATGATTTAGATTTTATTATAAACTATTCAGTTGTTATTGAGAACAGCAGGGAGACATGGATCTGCACGCTGTGCACTCACGAGCAGAGCAGGGTCAGTGAATCAGGGAGAGGGAACAGTGTGATATATCCAACTGCTTTGTCCACAGTTGTTATTAACTGTTGTTCAGATTGCAGCTTCTTGTTAGCAGTGGGCTAAAGGAAAGCTGACTGTTAGTATTTCACAGCCCCTCTTAGTGTTACCACATAGCTCTACGGAGCAAACTGCTGTCTTTACTCATTAATATGATTTACATTAGTGAGGTCTGACCAAAAGACACATTTTATTCTTATTCATTTTATTGTAAAAACAGTGAAGCTACAGTCCCTAAAATCCATCAGCTGGTTTATTAACTTGTCTTCCTCCTGACGAAGATTTCTCTTCCCTTTGGTTTCACCAGTGCTGACCTCTGAGATATAGTAGCTACCACAAGAATTGTACAAAATGAATCATAAATAAAATGAATTACTCTTTACCAAGTTGATATTGTATCTCTATATAATCGTAAAAGATCTGGTCATTACTTTCTTTTTAGTTGGACAAATCTACTCATAACAGTAAAATGTAATAATAACCCCCATCTACATAATGAGTCATGTGACAAATACAAGAGTCTTTATTTATATGATATATATTCAAATACAAGTTGGATCAGATTAGTATCTGATACGCAGATACTCAAACCACCTGGACTGGGATCAGGATCTGGATCGGTACTAAAAAGCTGAATTGGTGCATCCCTAGTTAAAAATACTAGAAAATATTTTGTTGTTCTTTCTATTTCGAAATTAACTATACTCTATAGTTTACTTTTTCAAAATGATACATTCATATACAAAATGTTTATTAATAAGACAGCAGTATCATACTTCAAGTTCCTACATTAAGCTAAGTATGCAAAGAAACTTGTGACTTGACTTGGACTTGTCACCACAAGACTTGGACTTGACTTGGGCTAGGGACCAAAAGACTTGGACTTGACTTGGACTCGTGGCCAAAGACTTGAGACTTGACTTGGACATGCACAAAAAGACGTACATCTCTGTGCCACTCTACATGTACGCTATCGGCTTTTGTTGCACATCTGTCAGCCAAGAGAGAGAGTGAAAGTAGTGTCCACTCAAGAGGCTCAGCTGATTGGAGCCATAAGTCATCATGTTTCAGGTTAAAAAATACAACATAGTAGATTTTTCTAGTGTAAAATATGGTGCCCATATCAATGATCACAAGTGGCCTTGGCATAAAGCCTTCAGTATTGCAAAGCCACCCTGCATAACTTTTAGCCCAAAAATCATTCTTGTCCATCTCATGTTGATGGTACTGAGATTGGCAGGTTCATGCCTATCTCATGGACATCCTTCACTGGACAGAAACCTCCAAAAAAACGTTTCTGTCACCTGGAAGTTGGCATATGCTGAGAGATTAGTGAGTATGGCTAGTCACATACCGTTATTGCAAAATTTCTAGAAATATTGTGATATAATTTTGAATGTACATTTTTAAAATTGTGATAGGAACAATCCCTGCCATAGGGAGAATAGATGATAGACATTTCTTCTTCTTTTTTTTAATAGGCGATCCATCCGCACTACATGTGTGATCTACCTATTGCGATCAATGTATTAGGCACCCCTGACTTATACCTTTAAAACTAAATGTTTAGCAACAAGGGCTTACCTACCTTGGGTTTAACTTTGAAGAAAGACTCTGGCATCATGTGGTAGTTAAAGTGTGTGGTTAATATTCGAGGAGACGGCCTCTCTTCCAGCTGGAGTCTGCAAGCTTCAGTCTCCTCTACCCAAGGACAACGCTGGATGTTGGGGAGAGTCTCCACAGAGGCTGGGTCTCCTCCGCTCATGATCAGAGGGATGATCTCCTGTGTCCATGTTGTACCTGTGAGAAAACAACATGTCAACCAATAACAGCTAACTACACTTTGAACTTTGAGATTTGTTAAGACTTGAAATAGACATTTACCTGATTTGGGATAAGTTGCTATGAGGATGTCATCAGGACGAAAGGTGAACTCCTCAAAGTATTTCAGGCTCTGGGGAGAGTGGAATTCTTTGGGGACCCAGATCCCTTTGTAAACGGTGTATAAATCAGCCTCAGTCATGTTCAGGAGTGCAGTACAGCTGGGTCTTTCTCTTTATATTCTGTCAGCTTGGTAAACATGTCAAACATGTTATTCAGGAAACCTATCATCCCACTTGCAATGGTATAAGGATGTAAAACTTGTTCCAAAAAATGCTTGTGATCAAGTCATATTTCACTGGAACCAGACTAATTGTTCATGATTAAAACAAATCTCAAAACAGTTCATACTCTAGTTTGTTACATCACACACTGAACCTGAGTTTTTTTTAATTATTTCAAGAAACTTGAATTTGACTATGTAGGTAAGACCTATGAAAATTAAGTGGCTTATATATATATATATATATATACAATCTGTATTGTAATATAAAACATATAAATAAAGACCCTAGTAAACGTATTGTATACAGTATTTTATAGTGTTGTTATATGAAAAGACTTGAATAAAAAGAAAGAAAAGACTAACTCTTTTAACTTTGTACAGACGTACAATACCAACTAAGGAGTGGGTAAATTATTTTATTCTTTTTTTTAATCATCTAGTGCAATAAGCCAGACAGAGGTCAGCACTGATCAAACCAAAGGGAAGAGAAATCAATACCTCAAAGTGGCAAATTCAAAAAAGCAATGCAGTTGTTTGTCTAGCATCACTACTGTAAATCATATTAATTAGTAAAGACAGCAGTTTGCTAGGTGGGGCTCTCTTACATTAATTTATTTTCCGGCCAGACCTGGGGAACTAAAGATGTTTTTATTTATTTAACTGTCATTAGAGAGATCAAAACAACAACTGCACAGTCAGTCATCTTTCAAACTTTACGTTTAGGTCTCATGAAGATGTGAGAGTGTGGGGGTGGGGGGGTGTTCACATGCCATCATTTTCATTCGGTTAATAGGTGTGTCTCAAGACAAAAGAGCATCAGTACATTATCGCTGGATCAAACATTCTTTTATTGACAACACATCCTTGTTTCACTCTACGGTTTGTCCCTTTTTTTCATTTTTTACATTTATCACTTCCTTGTTCCTGAATACAAATACCCTTTGATTAAATCATTTTACATGTTTTCACTTTCATATTGATGTAAGTGAACTGAACCTGGCCTCTGCAGGTGTTCTTAAATGTAGATTTATATATATATATATATATATATATATATATATATATATATATATATACACACACACACACACACACACACACACACACACACACACATATATATATATATATATATATATATATATATATATATATATATATATATATATATATATATATATATATATATATATTGCACTGTTTTCTTGTATGAATTTATACTTTCTCTGTTTAATTGGTAACCATTCCTTCTTTGTTGACATGAAGTGTGGACTGAAAATTCTCATCTATTAAAATCCTTGGTAAAAACCTAAGATCTCAGATTAAGGACCTATATTTACATAGATGACCTGTTAGAAGATTAAACTATGCAATCCAAGCATACTCATTAAATGTATTAAATTCCTGCTTCCTGCATGTTGATGTCGCTCATGTAGGTCTCTGATCAAGTGTCACTGTCTGAACATTATTGTTTAACATAAAGGCACAACTCGAAAAACATCATCAATACATTGTCTATATAGCATACTTAATGGCATATTTTGAACATGTGCCAACACCTAAAATGTACAAACAAACAAATATAGTTTAATTCTCTATAGACTGTCCCTTCTTTGCAAATGAACACTTCCTTGTTTCTTTATTCCTCACATTTATGGAGGAGTTTTAGAACAATTCATTCAGAATCTTATGAATTATAACATGTCTTTATAACCAGTCTTATAACATGGAAATGTCTTTATTAGTATTACATACTGTATCTACTGTCATGATCTGTGGCTAATAAAAGACGGACATAATGGCTTGTATTTTCTTGAGTTCGTGTTTCTTGCTCTCTTTAGCCTAGCTTTGATTAATTGATCATTTTTCTGCTGCACCTTGCCTCTGCTAATGCAGGCCTTGTTTCACATGTTTTACAGTTGAGAACCAGTGTGATAATACCACTGTAATGACTCAAACGCACGACTCAGACAAGACAGGCAAGTTCAAAAAACTTGACTAGGTTAGAGGCAAACGAATCCAAAAGGGTATATATAAACCAACTACACCCTACAAGAGGGGTTCCCAAAGTGGGGCCGGAACCCCCCAGGAGTCGCAAGATGATTTCTAGAAATCATAAAATTTTATTTTTTATAATAAATTGCATATTTTACTCATAAATGCTGTTAATTTTAAAATAAACAACGTAAATAAAAATATCACACTATAATTTAGAATGTTTTGCCCCCTGAGGGGATTACGACAAATGAGCGACAGCTTCAATCGCACATCAGTTTACAGCACCACAGTGACACATGCGAGCAGGTACTTTTTGCAGTTAGCTTACAACAGTTTTAGGTGTAGGTAGTATAAGACATTTTCATCAAGATGAAACGGTGGTTATTACCAACAAAAGAAAAAGAGAGACACCAGCTGAGAAGCCAGCAGACAGGCCAGCAGAGGAGAGTATAGAAGCACAGCTAAAGGAGCCATGCATACCCACCAAGTGGACCAGCCCTCCTCCAAATACCGAAAGTACAGAGAGGAATTTATCCAAAATGGATTCACATGCACCATCATCAATAAGGTACAACATCCCCAGTGTGTAGTGTGCACAGAGGTTCTGGCACATGAAAGTCGAAAGCCTGTGAAAATGCTACGACACCTGAACACAAAGCACCCCAGTCTTGTGGCTAAACCCGTTGATTTTTTCCGCAGAAAGGAGGGAGAGTTAGGAGGACAAAAGAAACTCTTAACTAAACAAACAACAGTCCCTGCCAAAGCAGAAAGGGTTACGCATGAAGATAAACTGGCCGCTGAGCTGGAATCAGTGACAGACATGGCTCAGAATGACAGAATGAAGACGGGGAGATATTCTTTACAGTTAGATGAATCCACAGAAGAATGAATGAATACACATCAAACTCTGCCCAGCTCCTTGTATTCCTCAGATACAGTTTTGAGGGAAGACGAAACGAAGAGATGCTGTTTTGCTCCCGGCTGGAGGGTGAGGACATTTTCACTAAACTTGACAAAAAACTAAAAGAAGAGGGTCTGTCATGGAACGAGTGCATTGCTGTGTGTTAAACGGTGCAGGAGCAATATTTGGAAAAAAGAGGACTAAAAGCAAGAGTCATACAAGTGGCACCTCACGTTAATTTTACGCATTGCTTTATACACAGAGAAGCGCTTGCAAGCAAAACACTGGACACGGAGCTTAAACATGAAAAAATCAACTACATTAAATCACGTCCGCTCAATATGAGATTGTGTATAAGCCACTCTCTGTAACGAACTGGGATCAGAGCATCAGGGCCTGCTGCTCCACACAGAGGTCAGGTGGCTTTCAATGTTTCAAATGGGAATATGCTGAGCTGTCTATAAGAGGTGCGCTTATTTCTTATTGAACATGGATCCCAGCACCCTGAGCACCTCACTGATCCTGACAAGGCTGGCAAGGTGAAAACACAAGAATCATGTCACTGAATGATAAAATCCAGGCATTCACAAGGAAACTGTAGCGCTGGGCTGCGCGAGTTAAAATGGGATTGATATGTCTTCTGAGCTGGAGGAATTCATGGAGGAAAATGCTATACTCTCTACTGCATGACAAATACAAACATCATTTAATGTGCTAAGTGCTAAGCTACTATTGTGTACTTGTATTCTGCTGTTTAGTTTTAAACTCTGTGTGCTTTTTTATTTCTAGTTGATTTGAGAAAATGACAGATCCAAATGAGGTAAGTGCACTACTACTGGAGCTAATGTCTGGGGCTGTGTGGGTAAAGTATTTTTTTCTTTCAGGATCAGTTACGGAGCATGGCCACAAACGTATTAAATTTGCTGAGAAATTGACTCAAAGTGACCAAAGTGAAAGTGACCCAGCTGGTATGTAATATTTACTATTGTAAACACCATGGTTATTTACATGCACTCTTTAAGCACTATAATGAATGGGTTTTGACTGTATATATAATGTGTTAGGGCTGTTATAGCCTGGTCTGTATCCCTACACCAAGTTAATTTCTAAAAAAAAAAAACTAAACAAAACAATGCTAATGTTGTAACTGTTAATGACTCTGTTAACCCTTTAGGTGCCGAGGTTTTTTAGTGGTAGCTGGCTCCCCCGTGTGATTGCTCCCATCTAAAATAAAGTTGAAGCCAGGGGATAGAACCACAGCCTCACAGGGGCTCTGGAGCCAGTCAAAACGGGCTAAAAAGAGTGCCCCTGGTACTACACGTGCACACTTAAAACTGTGCACCAGCTCCACGCTTTGACTCCTGCTTCTTCATGGAAAACTCCACATGAGTTTCCCGTCTGGCTTCACCCAGCCCATGCATAATTCAGCCCATCTTTTGGGTAGTTTCGTGCGGACAGAAACTCAGAGACAGGTTGTGGTTTCAAGTATGATAAAGGACCTCACAGGTGCTCTATCCAGTTAAGTCCGGCAGGCTTGTTGGCCGGGTCAGAAAAGGGTAGGATACATTGAACCCCCCTGTCATGAGTCAACATGACCTAGGGGCGGCTCTTAGTCAGGCTTTGAGAAAAAAAAGTGTCTTCCGGATAATTCCCCCCACTCTGTGGCCGGGCCCCCAGGTGGAGGGGCTCTGTCGTATGACACCTGGGACTGACGTGATGTCTGGGTCTCGCATCCCACGGGTCTGGCCAGGGGAAGGCCTCTCTACCCCGGGCCACAGAGGCAAACTCGCAGTGCGCAGGAACCATCCACATGGACCAGAGGTTGAGGCAGGCAGAGGCCCTGCGATGGCGAGTCATGTAAGCCCATCAACCAGTAACCATGATCAGACACAGAGGAACCGTGATTTGGACCTCTTTCAGTTTTGAAAAAACAGCTTTCTCAAAACCTGCCGGAGGGTTGACAACTGTGTCGAGGGAAAGTGCAACTCACTGCACAGTGTGGGAGGTGCTTCAGCCCAGGACTCCCACACTCACGGCACCTGTACCTTGTCTGTACTCTGCCTTTGGGGCAAGATCGATCTGAGCAGACAACACAATCTGGACATTCATTGGTTTTGGTAAAGCCAGTGACGTTCAGTCAGTCTTAGTGGCATCTCTCCCCCCTCTGAGGAAGGCCGCCCTCCTTTGCTGCTTTTCATCTTGGTGTGACCTGCCTGTAATTCAGTGATAATGTCCTGGATGTAGGCCTTTAGTGACTTGTGTGAGTCAGGGGTACACTTAGAATATATGATGTGTGAGTTGACAACACTAATGCTTATAATAGCATTGAAAATGCGGTTGTACCACTTCCTTGACCGATGTGGAAATAAGTAGTTTTTCATCCTCTGATCAGATCTGTCTACTCCCCCCATAAAGCTGTTGTACTTGTCAACACACACTGGTCTGTTTATTGTGCGAAACCCACTAGGGCTGTTTTTTGTTCTGATTCTCTTATGGACACAGCCACTCCCATGAAGTGTTGATAACATTGTGAGGCGTTTAGTGTCATGCCATGCACAAGCCAGCAGTTTGCCCTTCCTCAGAAACACTGGGTCATCTCCTTGTTTCAACCGTAAGGCAGGGGTCTCAAGCTTCTTGGCATTCCTTGCCTTGTGCCAGTGTACCAGTGTCACGTTCAGCTAATTCACTGGCAATGGCTGGTGACATGTAGTAGCTATCCATGTATATCTCTTGCCCTTTATCTTTGTATTGAGTGAGTAGTTCACGGACTACTGCGTGGGTGGCATTATTTAGAACAAACTATTTATAAATAGTTTATAACTTCTTATTAACTTATTTATTTATTTGGCAATTATGCACTTATTCACATGCTACAGATATTACAGACAGTGTTGTGATATAGTTATAGTTAGCTGTGTGTAGCTGAAATACTTTCCATTTAGATTTTTTTTAATCATCTCATGGATGATCTTAGAACATGTTAGCATTATTGGATACATTTAGCATTAACATCTCAAAAGGTTGTGGGTATGCCAGACATGGCTGGGGTCCGGCCCAGGGGACAGTCATGGGGTGAGATTTCATACAGCCTTAGGCTTTCCAGATACCCGGTTACCTGTGTGATGGTTAACAAAAATAAGAACATTCTATTTGAAAAGAAACTTTAAAAAGGCATTTATTCAGCTATGACAAATACTTACCTCTAATTGTTGATGTTATGTGCCTGTAGATGACATTATGAACAATCTGATGTGGAAGGATATGTATGTGTTGAATTTGTTGGTAGACAATGTGTCAGTACCCATCATAAGCATTATAATTATTCAGAGATTCAGAGACATTTATTTGGTCATTCATGGTTCAGAAAACATCAGGTAGAGTGGCCTTGGGCATTTTCACATTTTCAAATCTGACCCTCTTGTAACGCAGTGTCCCAAATATTATATTACTGTAGTCTGACCTTTTCCATATGATCCATATGAATGCTTTTGTTTGCCCAACCAATATCACCAGCAACCCTCACCGATTGTCATTAATCCCATATAAACTTGTAATGGATATCTTCTGTTTTCTTTTTGTAAAAATTGTCAAAGATCTCAGCTTCTGCCTCCGTTAGATGATTTTTCCAGTCTCCAACAATTCCTGAAACACAGCAAGCAGCAAAATTTTCTGTCGATAGTCTTATATTTAATTATTGCTAAATGTAAATTGCTGTTCTATTTAGGGATGCACCAATCCAGATTTTTCTGTACAGATCCAGATCCTCACCCATGTGCTTTTATCTGCAGGTATCAGATACCGATCCGATCCAAGAGGTATTTTAACATATAGTCTATCATATAAATAAAGACTCTTGTATTTTTGACATGACCCATTATGGAGATGGGGGTGAAACCAAACGGAAGAGAAATCTTCCTCAGTTGGAAAACAAGTTAATAAACCAGCTGTTGGATTTTTAGGGACTGTAGCTTCACTGTTTTTACATTATAAATGAATTAAATTAAATTTGTCTTGCAACAGCAGCTTTCTGTCCTTTCTGTTCTGAGACCTCACAAATGTTAATCATATAAGTCAGTAGACAGTCCCTGGACAATGGCCAGTTGGTCGCAGGGCTGAGAATTAGACGCAGACATAGACAGATAACCATCGCTCTCACATTCATCCACTAGGGGCACTTTAGAGTCATCAGTTCACCTATGTATGTCTTTGGGCGGCAGGAGGAAGCTGGAGAACCTGGAGAGAACCTAAGGTAACATGGGAAGGACATGCAGACTCCTCACAGAAAGATGGAGTGTTGGTCCAACAACCTTATTGCTGTGAAGCAGTTGCGCACTCTGCTACTGTGCACCCCATTGAATAATTTATAATAAAAGTATATCTCCACACCGCTGATTTGACTTTCTCCATTTTGTCATCTTCCCCCAAGACCTGACAGTATACGCACCACAGACAAAGAGTTACACATTGTAGATGGACCTATGTATTTACTCCAATGACCAGTATCTGATCCAGCTTTTCTGTGTGGAGTGGGACTAGTTTTGGATCTGAATATCAGATCAGTGCATCCCTAGTTGTATGCTACTGAAATATACCTTTTCTCAGAAAATGGGATGTAGTTTGGTCCATAATTTTCACATCTGAGTAGTTGGACATGTTGTTCTTCTTCATGTTCTTAAACAGACACCTTCCACTGATCCTCTCTATCACCTCATCCTCCTGAGGTTTGTTCATGAACTTTGCAATTCTGCTCACAGACCGCTTCAAGTCCTGCATCACAGAGAGACACAGGTTATGTTTTCTAGAGGAGTTTTAAAATGGTGTCACAAAAGTGAGACTTACCATACTCATTTCTTCATAGGAAATGTAGAATATGTGACTTTTGTCTTCAGCATTGATCCAACTTTTCACATGGTCAAACCAAGAGCCATAAGCAACTAAAAAGAGATCCACATAGAATCATGAAAATCAAACAGTATGATCTGTATTTTCTGTATGTTCTGTAAGGAATACAAGTGAGTACAAAGTTGAACATAACTGTCTCCATTGAGGAACTTGTGAAGGAACTCTCTCTGCGGGCCTGGGCTGACAAGATGGCTGCTCATGTCAAAGTAGTAAAAGGCAGATATGAAGACATCTTTAGGGTTCCTCATGACGTAGATGACCTGTAGTGTGATATCAGATTGAGTCATAAATGTAGTGCCTAAATGCATTAGTCATGCTAGACTAGTAAGTATTAACTCAAGGACAAACCATAGTGAAAATTACTGGCATACTTTGGATCCACCATGTCAAACTGAGCAACAACGTTTAGCCACATAAAATTTCAACATCTCAGGAATTTCAATGGAACAAATTTGCTGCTTCATATAATGATAGTAACAGACTCAGATAACGCCACTCTACATGTACATAATCAGCCTTTGTTGCACATCTGTCAGCCAAGAAAGTGAAAGTAGTGTCCACTCAAGAGGCACAACTGATTGGAGCATGAACATACATTGAGCAATTAACTTTGACTAGTGATATCCTCTAGTTGGAGCTTATATGGGATTACCTGCATTATATTCATACCCACTCATTAGACTTCTGATTCTGTGGTGCTGTTAATTTTGCATAAGTTTATTAATTGTAGTGTCACAGTTTCATCTTCCTGGGCTCTCCTCAGACTCCACTGCCCCAGTATTCTCTCACCTCGGCCCCTCTCTACCTGCCAGCCACTCCCACCGGTTCACCCCTCCTCGTTCACCCGCTGCGGCGGCTGCGGCTTATCTGCCAATCAGCCCGGTATGTAAGACTCACCTGTTCGCACACACGCTGCCAGATTGTTCCTCTGCATTATGCACGACTCTCCAGCGTTCTTCTCCTGCCTGATCTCCTGTTGCCGACCTCGTCTGTCCCCGACCTGCTCTCCTCGCCTGCCTCCCGGTAAACCTACCTGCCTTCCGTCTCTGACCACGCGCTCTGCCTCGGCGTCCTTGGCATCGTTCTGCTCTTCCCTCGTCTGTACCTCCGCACGGTCAGCGGACTCTACGGGCTGCGGACTCCTCGCTACGGCTTCGGCGACCACAGTAAGCTCCTCTCTCTCATTCCACGTGGCCGGGGAACCGAACTCGTTCCTCAGCCCTTCCCCGTGCTTTAGAGACTGTGTGCGGGCTTTCGGCCTGAAGAGAGACCTGAACGCTGTAGTGACTCTTGCTGCTCTGCTCTCTGTTTGCTATTGTGGCAATAAAGGTTATTACCAACTGTACCTATTCGCCTGTGTACTGCTTTTGGGTCCAAACCAACCCCGTTACAGTACAATCTGGCCAAATATGGACCCAGCGGACACATCCTCTCCCCAGACTCGCTTAGCTCGGGTAGAGGGAGCGCTGCTACAACACGAGGCCCAGCTAGCCTCCAACGCAGCGGAGGCTCGACAGTCTGCTTCGGCTCTGGGCGGGCGCTAACCTCGCTAGCCACCCAGGTACAGCAGTTAGCGGCCACCGTGTCTCAGCAAGCCGTTGCCGCCTCGGCGCCAGCCCCGCCGGTTCCAGCCCCGGCTTTTCCTGCCAGTACTGCACCAGAGCCCCGGGTGGGGCGCCAGAGCGCTATTCTGGGGATCCAGAGAGCTGCAATCCGTTTCTGACCAACTGCACCATCCTGTTTGCCCTGCAGCCCCATACCTTCGCTTCTGAGGCAGCGAGGGTTGCCTTCGCCATCAACCACCTCACTGGCAGGGCACGTCAGTGGGGAACAGCAGAGTGGGAGAGGGGCACGCCAGCCTGCTCTTCATTCCAGGCCTTTTCAGAGGAACTTCGTAAGGTTTTTGGTCCCGTTTCTCTAGGTCCAGATGCCAGTGGGGGACTCATGAGCCAGAGGCAGGGGAATCGGACAGTGGCCGATTACGCTATCGACTTTCGCACACAGGCCCAACTCAGCGGCCCAGTGTGATGCATTCCTCAATGGACTGGCACCCTACATCAAGGATGAGCTGGCTTCGTACGACCTCCCGGCTTCCCTCGACGGACTGATTGAGCTGACGTCCAGGCTGGACAGGCGCATACAGGCGAGGAGGGAGTGGAGCGTCGGCTGTCCACCCGCCTGCGTGGGTTGCCAGATGCCGCCGACCCTCTCGCAGAACCCACCCCTGAGGAGGGGGAACCTATGCAGGTGGGGCGCACCAGCCTGACGCCAGAGGAGCGTGACAGACGACGCCGAGGGAATCTCTGCCTCTACTGCGGTCAGGCCGGACACTTCGTTTCCCGCTGTCCATTAAAAGGGGAGGGCTCAGCAGTGAAGAGGGGCATTGTGCTAAGCCGGACCCGGGTCGTTGCCCCTAACTCGAGACCTTTGTTTCACGTCCAGTTCCTGTTGGCGGGGGGCTCTCATACACTCGCCGCCTTCATTGACTCTGGGGCAGATGTTAACCTGATCGATGAGGAGCTGGCCCTCCAACTTGGCATCGATCAGGTCCCTTTGTCCAGCCCGGTGCCGGCCAGCGCTCTAGACGGTCATCTCCTGGGGACTGTCACCCATCAGACCGCGCCCATCCCCATGCTCCTGTCCGGCACCCATAATGAGACCATTCGGTTTCACGTCCTGAGGTCTCCTAACCTTCCTGTGATCCTCGGCTACCCCTGGCTTCGTCGCCATAACCCCCTCATAGACTGGTCTACGGGGTCCATCCTGGGGTGGGGCCCCTCCTGTCATCAGGTCTGCCTCAGGGAGGCGGACACACTCCCACCAGCATCCAATACCTGTTCGGTCACCGACCTATCCAAAGCGCCCTCGCTAAGAGACACCAGGGAGTTCGTTAACGCCTGCCCAGTCTGCATCCAGCATAAGGCCCCACTGCTGGAGGGGGCGCCAAAGCTGGGACTCTGTCCTTTCCCTCGTCCGAGGCATCCCACGAGGAAGAAGAGGAGGAGGGGCTGTCAGCAGGGGGCCGGAGGAGGAGAGGCTGAGATGGTCTTCTCGGATGAG